>OX465288.1:43552761-43782761 GCA_949987695.1 Merzomyia westermanni | reverse complement strand
ATAAAATAAAATTAAATTAAAAAAAGTTAAAGAAAATAAAATAAAAAAATAAATTAAATTAAATTCAATTAAATATAACTAAATTAAATAAAATTAAATAAAATGAAATGAAACGAAATAAAATAAAATAAAATTAAATAATATAAAATTAAATTAAATAAGGTAGTTGTACTCAATAAGTTTTAAGGACAACCTACTTAAGGAGTATAATAACTAATCCCAACTCAGATTTGTAATTTCAAATATGTTACTGCTATTTCTCTCTAACATAGAATTTTAATTAAAGATAAGCTGACTCTCCTTATTCCCTCTTAAACTTTGTTTACTTCAGCTTGCTGGGTGTTGCAACAGTTCTATGCAGTTACAATACTATCTCAAATACTTTCCATATACTCCAACCCAGCCAACCGTATGCTCTCCAAAGATAATACATGCTAGCGAGCTTTAATATCTTAGTGAGTTTTCGGCGATATTTACTGAAAACTTGTTTTTTGGTATTTATAACTGGATTTGTAAAAATTTTAACTAATAAAAATAACAACTCGAAAACTTTGCAAACGTTTTGTTATTATTTTGCTTTACATAGATTCTTTATCTACCTTTTTCTTGTTTAAGAATCTTTTGCGATAAAAATAAAATTCAGTTTCTCTTTGTTCATAATAAGCTCGCATTTTGGTCTGCTGGGAAGTAACTCTCTTTTACAAGTTGTTTTTGTATGTGCGCTGTCTTCCGACGCTTGGACTGCGCTAATTTTATGGCATTATCTCTCCGACAACCTTCCAAGCATGCTGCTGCCGTCAAACTCTTTTATGCTTAGACTGCAATTAACTTTTGACTAAGTTTCTGTAGAACTGATAATGTTGGACTGACAAAAATGAATGTTGGATGTTTGTGCGCTGTGCATCATTATTAATGTACAACAACAATATTTATGCAAGAAACGAAAACTTATATCAATTAGCAATAGTTTCTTGCAGATTATAGAGATCTTAATTTGGCAAAAAAAAGTGTGTATGAAGGGAGGGTGTATTTTTTTACAGTGGCTGTTTATAAACTTACAAAAAAATTTAAATAAATATGGAATTTGGCCGTATAACAAAGAATTACAATCAATATCAAGACGAAAAATTCGACCAGGACTATGCCTGAGTATGTTATTACACCAATTTTATTACTTTTGATTTTAAGGGAAAAAATGTATTTATGAATTAACTGCCTATAACGGAATAGTTAGATCAATTGTAGCCCACTCACAGATCAGTCGGAGGGAAATAACAGAACTTTTTGGGTTACGGGATCCACCTTTTATCCTGGTTTTTATACAGTGATGGTAGGGAGGGCTAATAAGTTTTTATAGAGATCTATCACCGCTTGTTTTTGACAACTTTCAGAAAGGAAAAAACTTTGGATGCATATCGTTTTGTAGCAAATTAAAATAACCGCAAAAAATTTCTCAATGAAACCGTTCTTAAGGCGGGAAGTTCCAGAGTAACCAAGCTTTAAATATTGGAAAAGGGTAAACAGTAATTGTTAAAATAAATTGTAAGGCTTATTAAACGGGTTTCAAATATTTTAAAAGTAATATTAATATAATTTTTATAAAAAACAAATTTCCAGTCTCATAAGCATACCAAAAAAACCATACCAACTTTGTTGCTAAACCTAACAACTGAGTACCAAATGTGCGTTTACACCCAAACTTAGACTTACTTACTTGTTTTCTTTTGAATTCAAGCTCTTTAGAGAGTTAAAAATGTCAGTTGTCTTGGCGGAAATCGAAACTCAACAATGTTTATATTTTGCCCACTAAACTGTCTTTAACTATTTTTTTGCGTCTGAATTATATACAAATCCATAAATTACTACATATTTAGTTTTTTTTTCTCAGAAGTGGAAAGTATGATGTGTTTAGCTCTTTGCTTCTTCAAAACATTCAAAATACACAATAATATGATAGCATCACACCCGCTGGGACTTCAATGTAGCCTACTTTATGGCGCAGCAGTGCTAATGCTCATTGCCTGCTTTTATGAGACTCGAATGATATCAGTGAAAGCGTTGATAAATGGAGATCTCATGGCATTTCACATTGACACATTGCTACTGGTATTTGTACAGTTTGCGAAGACGACAGTGTGCCCTGCTGCTAAGTTTTGAAGTCTTTTTTTATGGTTTTTATGTTTTTTCTTTTTTGATGTTTAAAGTTAAAAAAGAAATAATTGTGACCTTTGCTGTTTCACTTTTGTATGTTGGAATGACTAAGTTACTCTTGACTTGAAACAATTTAAGATATAAATTGAAATCGTATATTCTTTCTCTTTTTTCGATTGTCCTTGTTACAATAATTGAGGCTGGGTTAAATACATACACATACATACACGAGCTTGTTTGATATTTTGGGGACTTTTTCAATTTGGTGGCCAGTACTTTTGAATTCAACTACCATCTCTTAAAATACTATTTTCAAAGTTTGGGCAAGCTACGCAATTTTGTTTGTGTTTGAGAGACATTAAAACATAAAAGCTCGCGAGTTTCAACTAAAATTGAAAAAGTTTATGTGCTGATTAAGCATTATTAATGGGGTAAGAAAACCTTCAATGAAACCATGTTAAGTAGTTATGAGTATTGCGAGGACTCTACTCTATGAGTTTCAGTGGTTAGAAAGTGTTTTTTACTGAGTTCCGTTGTGGTGATACGAGCACAAGTAACGTCTAACTTTCAAGTCACACAAAATATTTAGTTTCGCCAGAAATTTTCGATAGACCTCTAACTCGCTCGAAATGAAGATGTCATCACTTAGATATGCTTATTTGGAGCGGTTAGAAATTTCCTATTATTTGGAGGAAATATAGAAAAAAAATAGTTTAGAAACATATTTTTTCTTTAAAATGTTTTAAAAATAGAATAAAAACTATAAAACAATTTCTCCTAACCCTTTCTAGATTCTTAACCACATAGAGGCTGTCCTGAAAATTTGCTACTGTAAAATCCTAATAGGTATATAAGTAGTACCGTTAGTAATACATATTCCAAATGTCAGTAAACTCGGTCTGTAAGTACGTTTTTCCCTTTAATATTTCGACACTACCGCCACCTATCGGGTAAATTTATATATGCCTCAAATACCATCCAAATCGGATGTTCCAAATTGTGTTCCTTTATATTGCACTGCCATCGCGGGCTGAACAATGAGGAAAACTTCAAGACCCTAGCTCAACGGAAAGCCAGTTTAAAACTCGAGTGCAAAAACCCGCGGAGAGATATCACTACACCGACCTAAAAGACCTTTCCTAAATTGAAGAAATTCTGTACCAAATGTAAAGAGATAAAGGGGGATAATAATGAATAGTAAAATATTTTATTTTCAAAAAAGTGAGTCGATTTAAAAAAAATATTAACTAGTACTTAGGTTGAAATAAGCCATATTAATAAATGAAGAACGAAATTCTTTTTTTATTCAATTACTAGCAGGGTACCCGGCATTGCTCGTGTGCAGACAGAAAAGTTTTCTAGAGTTTTATTAGAAACTAGTAAACCGGGCCGCTTCGCTGTGTCGTAGAACTTATAATAGAATGAGTCCGATTTTAATCATTATATCCCATACCAGATAAGATATGGCAATTAAGTCGCTTATTGCAGTACTCATTATCACCTTTCTTTTGATGTCCATATTGTACCAAACACATTTTGGGTCACCTTGATGCACATATCAGTCGACATCTTCGAAACTGGTAGAGCTATCGGAACAAATGATATCTTAAACTTTAAGCTAAGCATCTAGTAATGCAACGGTAACACTTCCATTCAATTCCATTCAACAATTTTCCAGACAGAAAAAAAATTCTAAAAACTTTTGGTAGAAGTCAACTATTGGCTTAATAATGATCCATCTTATCGATTTTTTTTAAATGTCTCCAATGTACAGACATTGACCTTTTTAAATTTTTTTATTTTTATTATTACGGCTTTTCAGGCCTAAAACTTATAAACTTGGTTAATCAATGTACTTTAAGTAAATTGTAAATTCGGCTAAGATCAAAGCGAGATAATATTTCTAGTGTTAACGCAAAGCCGAAATTGAAAGTAGTAAGAAATTTCAAATATGAAGTATTTGAAATTCAAGACTTCACTCTTACACATTTTTTAATACAATGGAATTCAAATACATCTCACATACAGACGATCGGACGGAGAATAAATCATGTCTAAATCGACTTAGCTCATCGTCCCGATCATTTCGGTTAACTTACTGAACGATCCATCTTTTTTTTCTTCTCTGTAAATATGAGAACATCGGTGCGAAGTTATTATATCATTTAATATTCAAGCAAGGTTTAAGAAAATGTTTAATTATATACACTGATAGAAAACAAATAAACACTAACAAATAATACTGACTTATCAACATATTCTAATCTTATAAATAAAAATGAATGTGTGTCTGTGTGTCCGTTATAGGCCTCCAAAGTACTTAGCCGATTTTTATGAAATTTTCACAGTATATTTTTGGGATCACAGGTTAAAGCATAGGTTCATATATAGTTTCAGAAAAGTAGGCGGTGCCACGCCCCCAGGCTATATAAAATTACAATTCGTCATGCCTCTGAACTTATTTGTTATAAATCAATGGTATTTGGATATATGTGTCCTTCAGTAAAGATTTACATAATTTTTCAAAAATGGGCGGTACCACGCCCTCATTTTTTGTGTTTTCTTTGTTGTTAACTAATGTCCAAAGTTTTCAGTCGATCTTTATGAAACTCTCACGTTAGGTTCAGAAGTTGGCTGGATACGGCATATGCTATATATGGTTTGGAAATGTGAGTGTGCAGGCTATATAAAATTTCAATTCGTCATAACTCTGAACGTATTTGGTCTATAATATTGATATTTATGCATATGTGTTCTTTAGTCAAGATTTACATAATTTTGGAAAGTGGGCGGTGTCACGCCCATATTTTTTGTGTTTTGTTTGTGCTTCATTAATCTCCAAGGTTTTTAGTGGATCTCTTTGAGACTTTCACTATAGGTTCAAGAGTTCGTTGGGTACGACATAGTCTTTGGAAAAGCCCCAGGGTATTTAAAGTAGCAATTCGGCATAGCTAGGAATTTATTTGATTTCAAGTTAATGATATTTTATATATAGATAAGTGTCCTATACATCAAAAAAAAAACCCTGGCAACAAAAAGCCGTACCAGGAGCAACTAAAAGTTATTTCGATATATCTTCGAAGCTATGGACATATCAGTACCCGCAGAGGAAATGGGAGAAGAAGGGAAGTAGAAATATAAATTTGAAATATAGATGGTGTTAGAGAAAAATGAAGAGGATAAAGAATAATGACGGTATATGGGGTTGGGGGAAAAGCAGAAAGAAAAAGGAAGATGCACGGACAAATGTAGAAGAAGAGCCAAGTGGGGATTGAAAAGCGTACAATTTATTAAATGTAGGCAAGTCAGTATATAATTAAACAACAAATACTTAATTATACATTGTGTTATTTAACTCCGTTCATGGGTGGTTGCTTACTAACTTTTACAGTATCAAAAATTGTATTGCTCAACTTTCTTTGCATATTTACTGATGTTTCACTTTTTAATCAGAGATGTCCAACAATTTTTTGTAGGTGAAAAAATTTAACCAAGGAAAGAGTGAAATATTTAATCATTCTAATATACAGGAAGAGATTTCAAATAGTCTTGATGATGGCAATATGTGGATAATGCGTATTTAGTTTGAAGTCGCTATTTTAGCATACAAAATTTCTACCGGACATTACTTAAAATCAAAGTACTTTTCTATAACAGGAGCTTTGTATAAATTTTGAAGTATAAAAGATAGTATATCAATAGGAATAATGTGAAGAAGAAAGTAGAGGGTTTATAGAAACCATTCAAAAAATAAAATTAAAATTATTTTATGCTGGCAAACATCACATATATGTCGGCAGTTATGTAGGCTGATTTTTGTTCGTTATTCCAATGCTAGATACATATTTTTCTGCAAAAAAAAAAATTTCGGCTTGTTATTTTATTCATAAGTCGCTAAGTGCTTACGAAAAAAATTGCTTATAGACAATTTAATTTTAGGTTTGTAGAGTGACAAGTAAATTTAAAATTGTCTTTGTTTTGATTTCATTATAAGCCAATTAGAGCTTCAAGTAATAATAATAATTAGAGACTATATAGCTACGAGGAGCTTAAGGAGAGCTTCTATTTTAATCTGAGGCGTGTTGTGAGATACTCGCCGACTGTGAATGGAATATGCCAATGAAGAAAAAATTTTGCTGAAAAGTTTTTAATTTGAAAAATTTTCTATTCTAGGGTATTTTTGAGAAAATAAGGACCACCACCTAAATAAGAAGAAATGAGAATGGAGGAGGTGAAAAGTTAGTCAAACGGTCAGTTTGCTTAGTATCGCATACAAGGTTTAATTTATAATATTGCTATGAATGTATAAGCACCATTTAAGTAGGTAACTAAAATTAAAAGAAGTTAATCTACTATTTACCAGTTCTGCGTAATAAACAACAATTCAGCAAGTATGTATAGGCTTTGGGCATCATTGCTTTCTACATATTAACAATCAAAATTTTTTCATTGTCCTTCTACGCGCTAGAGGCAGTTGCCTAATTTAATGGAAATTTTTCTCATTAATGCTAATCTTAGTTTAAAGTTATTGCCCACCCGTTCTCTAGCTATATGTCATCTTCTTCTTTTAGTTAAGGCTCCATTCAACGTGTCTGTCTAATTAAAATCTAATAATGAATGTGCACGCACAGCTCATTTAACTGCGTCCATTGCCGTTTGTACGATTTTCTTCATTAATCGCATAAGCTTTGTGGCAAAGATTTGAAATTCTTTCGTAACTAGTAAATTTCGGTTCTTAATTAAGGTCGACATTTACCAAATGAAGCGCACAAGTGAAGGTCAATGGAAATCGGTGCACAACAAGATAAAGCGGAATTCTTTTCACTTAAATATTCGACTAAAAAATTTTATTTTAATATGAAGTTCCTTTGCGTAAGTTCTTCAACTTTGTGTTTAGTTTGGGTGAACTTACCAAATGAGAATAGAAGGTTGTATGTTTCAATGTGCAACATCTCGTCCTCATCCCTTTTAGGCGACATCTAGAAATACAACTCTTCCAAAGTCAATGTGGACTCTCCCTCATTCAGCTTTATAAGACTTTAGCGCAGAGCTGGTACAGCTGATGGATAACTTCCCTTCGATACCCGCCGTTGTCATAGCTGGGAGAATAAAAAATGGTATGAACAAGTTTCCTGTCCAATTTTCCTAGTTCGATGCGAAGGCCTTTATTTCTATAGACACCATTCATGAACGCCCAACTATATATCAGAGCGGGTATTATCGAGGGTAGTCGCTGCTCGCACTCCAATTAATGCTCTTGAATTCCGTGACTTTAATTATTTTCTCTACTGCCGCTGGCCTCTTAATAGACCAATGTACAGTTTAGAATTTGTATCTGTTGTTAAAATTGCGGTGGTTCCCAAGTAACTGCTGCGACGGTTCCATATTTGATTGCAGCAAATAATCCGTCTTATTCTCCTTTGCCAAAGGCTCACTCTTTTCGCTTCTTTATATGAGCCAGACGGACTTAAAGTAAAGTCTTACAAGATCACTCTCATCAGTAGCCGATGTATGCTTTAGTAATAGATTATAGCTGTGTTGTAGCCAGCACCAGTAAATCGCATGATATGCTAGGTTAGATTACGTGAGCCCTTGGATATCCCACAGTTCCAATTAGAGAAAATTGTGACTTCTCTTAGACATTTCTCACTAAATACCGTAAAAACCACTTAAATATTTTTATACCTAGTAGTGCTACGCACACAAATGGGCGAAATCGGATGATAGCCACTCCCACTTTTAATATACAGAATATTTTCGAAAACACAAAAAAGCGATTATTCAGTACATAATACACTTACAAGGATACAATTTAGTGTGTACGAGTATATTAAAGCTAGGCAGAAAATAATTTTTTTTTTTTAATTTGTGAAAATGGGAGAGGCACCGCCCACTTTTGATTAGGTCCAATTTATAAATAGTATTAATCATAAATCAAAAACCGTTCAAGATATCGAAACGGAATTTAGCACACATATTTATATTAATAAAGGGAATGTTCCGAAAAAAAAATGGGCGAAATCGGTTAAGGTCCACGCCCACTTTTATACGAAAGACTTTTAAAAGGATCATAGATATATTTAATAGGGAATAACTTTGCGTACAAAAGCTTTATATGATTTCTATTTCACTGTCAAAGTGTCCGTGAACGAGGAAAGTCGAAAAATAGAAATTTTTGAAAGTGGGCGGTGCCCCACCCCTTTCATAGTGGATTATTCCACAAAACCTTTTATGCCATAACTCCGGAACAAATTGGTTTATCGAAGCGATATTTGGCGAAAACGTTGAATATATAAAGGTAAATGCTTCTTGTAAAAATTGGCGAAATCGGTGAACGGCCACGCCCATTTTTTTAAGATAATCCTAAAAAATTTGTTTGTAAAATGTAAAACGCGATATTTTTATAACCATACAAGCTATCTTAAGAAAAACTAGACCGCAAAAGAATTTTGATGAAGTTGACGTGGCGCCGCCCACTTTTCAGCATAAAAATTTTGCTATTTGCAAAGGCGATTGCTTGTAGTTTGAACTAGAGATTTCATTGAAAACTGGTCAGTTGTTTCTCAGTAGTATGTGGTATACTAACGCCAAAAATTACGCGAATCGAATAACACATAAGCAAACTATCCTGCCAAATAGTTAGTACCCCACTCCAATAGACAGGTTACATATCTTTATTGATTTGCATACTTTCATAAACATGAAATGTTTGTAGGTATGAGAAAAAGAAGAAGAGAGGGCTCATCAATAACTAAACTGAAATAATAAGGACGCTGAACTGAGTCGACTTAGCCATGTCCGACTCACCGTCCGTCTATCTGTCTGTCTGTCTGTCCGCCTGTCTATTTGAACGCAAATTTTTCAAACATAAAATGTGCATGTATAGGTATTTTGAAAAAATGTGGTTAGAAGTTGTTGGTAGGGAAACTATTTATATACAAATAAATTAATGGTGGCCGCCGTGGTGTGGCGGTAGTGTTGCTGGCCTACCACACCGAAGGTTCAAGGCTCTAATTCTGGGAGAGGTAACATCAAAAGTGGTTTGAAAAGGTTTTTCAAAACGGGTCGCCCCTCGGAAGAAGGAAGCTCTTCGCAAAAACCTCTTAGGAGGTTTATGATGATATACCTGTTGTATATCGCGCCATACATTAATATTTAAAAAAAATTAATTTACCCCTCAAAACTCATAACAGAAGTGTTTTTATTGAAAACAATCAGCTGGCTTTATAATAAGAACTGAAAGGTATTAAAGTAGATCTGCGTAAATTGGTATGCCATAATAGATAACTTCTAGGTTTATAATGGTCGGTTCCACCCGAACTTAGACTTCCTTACTTGTTTTGTATAAACTTTAGAAGGAGCTAACTGTTCACTTCCCGCGCCTTTGCTAAACTGTCGAAAGCTTGCTTCCAGCTATCTTTGTCGCTTTGTCTGCAATATTGGAAAGTGATGAAGAAAGTGCTGGATCTGCTCATTTTTCTCCACATTTTGACAGATTCCGCATAAAGTACTTGTTGGTCTGTCACCCATTTTTATGATATCACAATGTTGTTATGACTCTAACGGAAGATTTCTTTGGCTTGAAGAGAAGCTTGTTCTTTTCCTATCTTAACTTGGCCATATAGAGTTTTAGACTTCGCAATCCTGCCGGTTATTCCACATTAAATTCGTTGCCTAAACATATGCTCTTCGATTCACTTTAGAAGTTTTTCCAATGGTGGTTTCACAGGGTTGTCCGGCTCGTCTATATCCATTTTGGATCCTTCCCTAGTAGTCTCCTTACCAATTTGATTCACATCAATATTCCTGAGTTGGGGTACTCATCCCAGAGCAATGTTGAGATGATCCAGCGCATTTAACAAAGCTCTGCAGCTTTGCACCACGTCCGATTTAACAACTTTGTATTCTAGTGCCTCGAAGGCAGCTTGGCTGTCAATGAAAATTTTGACATTGGTCGCTAGTACCATGATTAGGTTAGGTTAGGTTAATGTGGCTGCCCCTCGGTGATACCATACTCTCCTGCAGCAATCTATTTTCGTGAATAATTCAGTAAGTCGATATAACTATATAGTCCACCCTCTGTTCCATATTAAATACTAGACACACCTCGCATTCTTCCCTACAAATTTGTATTATATTTTGCTCCCAAACTGCCGTGATGTAGTTTTGTTACTGTTCAGAGTCCCATTTCCAGGGCATTTAGTATCGTTGCGTATCCATAGCTAGCTGGTTTGAACATGCTGGACTAGCTCAGGCTTATGCACATGCAGCGGCACCAGGTGGAAAATTAAGTTTATTAATTTGTAAAGTGCGCTGCTTTCCTGTTGGACCTGGCTACTCCAGTATTTAAACTTTCCGAGCTATATCCTCATTGCTCTTTCAATTCAGCGCCCTCAACCATACTAGACCGCTGTACGTTAGTATCCATCGGATGACCGTGTTGTACATCCCGTGGATTAAATATGCCAATAGTTCCCCGTGGTTCATGAAGGATATCTTGCAGGTGTGGCACGCTGTTTGTTCTCACCTCTCTCTTCATTTTTAAATTTGATTGGTTTAAAAAATTATGCCAAGATATTTGGCTATAGAGAAGAAGTTGTCTGGGGGAAAAAAATTGCATGATATTGCGTATACTTATTTGTCATCAAATAATGATGGTGAGGGAAAATTCAAATTCAGATATAGCAAGATACCTTCAACTCTTTTTCGTACTGTCAAGAGTTTATTTGATAGCGACAAAGTGTTCGTGCGCCTCGATTCACTTATCTAGGTCTTACTCAATATTTAGTGCATAGCGAAATTTTGGTAGTTAGTCGACTGTACGGATAAATAGCTGCTTCAATAGGATTCAATCACCTTTGTGAACTATACTCTTCAATCTGTTGTATTGTACGTTATATAGCACCCTTCTTACGATATTACTCAGACATAATCATGGTAACTCTGAAGGCTTTGCAAAATCGCCTTTCTTGTGCATAGGCAGAGTAAAATTTAATTAAAGTCTGAGGGCTTAACTAACTATTGATGTATATTCTTTACCAACCCTTCAGCCTCATGTTTCAACAGCCGGTGTCGGGTTATTGCCATATTACTTACTCACAGACGTCTGTGGGTACTTATTTTACATTGCCAGGGATATGTTTCAGACAAATATTTACTAAATGCTTAACCCAGTCAGTTACCCTGTTATAGACTTTCTCAGAGATATTAAACAAAACCTGTATAGAAATCCATTAAATGTTGTCTAGCGCAATTGTTAGCAGCACAGTTTTGAGCTTTTATTTTATATTGCTATCCTGCTCTTAACAACTTCGTGTGACATGTTTGTAATTGGGACTTGACGTTTATTTAGATAATGTAACTAGCGCAATTACTCGTAAATATTTACACCAATTTACACGCCACCACATTGGCTTATCACAAAATGCCTCAAAACATTTCAAATTTTTAACTCTTGAACATAATCTAAATGAGCACGAATATTAGTTTCAGCAATGCACGCAAAAAGTGAAAAAATACAAGTAAAAAGCTATGAAGAAGACTTTATACCTTTCACTAATACGAATCATAATTTTCATTGTCAGATCCTTATTTAAAACAAGGGCAGGTGCGAAATTTAACCTGTTGCCTTGTTAATTGAAATATATATATCTCAAGCTGCGGTTATCGGAACAACCGATTGTATAGGGGATATATTTTATATTATTTCGATCTTAGTGGATATCTCTGAACTCACGTAGCTAAATCAAATCAGCTTGTCGTGCTGATAATTTCTGTATAGTTATTGAACGCTCAGTATCTTCTTCTTCTCATACTTACAAACGTTCAACAAAAGTTATACCATTTCCTGTTTATAAATGGTATAAAAATGCAATGACATAAAGTGACCGCTACTTTATGCAACGCAAATTTTGAAATTCGTACGCAAATATTGGTTTTTGTTGTTTTCACATGTAAGTAAATGGGCTGCCAACAAAAAGGTGCATGACATAAAATAAACTTGTGAAACAACGCCTATCTTTTGCCACTCGCTATATATACTTTCTAGGGATGTTACGGAGCAAGTTCACAGAAACTGGAATGGTGAATAAATTTTTTTGCGGTCGAGGTTTCTTAAAAAGCGTATTATGGGTGCAAAATCTGATTGATATAACTTGCTTGGTTGTAGAAATATCGCTTTTTAAATTTTACAAAAAAAATTTTCAGAACTATGTTAAAAAACTGGGCGTTGACATTAACCGATTTCGTCCACTTTTATAACAAACAGTTACCTTTATATATTGAACATTATCACCAAATTTCGTGTCGACAGATCAATTTTTTGCGGAGTTATGGCATAAAAAGTTTTGTAGAATAGTCCACTATAAAAGGGACGGGGCCACGCCCATTTTCGAAAATTTTAAGTCTTTGAGTTTCTTTGTTTGCGGAATCTTTAAAAGTGCAATATAAATGATGTAAAGCTATTTTAGGCAAAGTTATTGCCTATTTAAAATATCTACGATCCTCTTCAAAATCTTTCATATAAAAGTGGATGTGGCCCTTAACCGATTTAGCCCATTTTTTCCTCGAACATTCCTTGCACACCTGGAAACCTGCGTGCTAAATTTCTTGAATATCTTGAACGGTGTTTGATTTATGATTAATAACATTTCTAAGTTTGACTTAATCAAAAGTGGGCGGTGCCTCTCCGAATTTCACAAATTTTTTCAAAAATTTATTTTATGCCTCACTCTTCATGTATACACCTAATTGTATCCTTATGCCTACATTTTTGCATTTAAATACATATAAATTAATAATAAATGTATCTAAACTTTTTTGATCAGTTGACAATTTTCCAAACGATTTTTCATTCGACAGAGATCATCCCAGCTTCAAGCACCTTGAAGAAATAACTTCCTTCATAACTCCCATTTCAAACAGAGAGCTAGTTGTCTAAGTAAACGAAAGTTCTGACATTTCAGAATCGCAATCGAAGCTGCGTAACATCTCTAGTACATATATAGCTATCTCGCTCACACTTTCCGCCATAATTAAAAGCATATATATCTGCTTTTGTTGTATTTTTGATAAACTGCTATTTTGGTAAATTTTTACAATACATTGTTTGTTCGTTTGGCTTTTGCTAGCTGCGCTGCAGGCTCTAACAATGACGACCCTCCTCACCATGCTGCACTCCCTGGAATTATTGACCACCCTTTTGGATGTTTCGCCCGCATTTGGCCACACTGTTGTGACAATGTTCGCAAATTTTGCTGTTTATTTATCATAACGTGTTTTTGGTGTTGTTGTAGTTGTTTCACGCTGTTTATGATGTACGTACATCAAACGTATTTGGAGCGTGAAACGTTTGACAGGTGGCCAAGGATAATGTGGTAGGTGGCATAAATTAATTGTTAGCACGGCTGCCCTGTACCGGTCCGGTGCGTTTTCTCATTTTTTTTCTCTTTGGTTTTCGCAGGATAAATTTGACCGTTGAAGTTGTGTGTATCCTGCAGTAATTCTATAAAGAATGATAAGCTTAAGTATTGCACATTGTGTTTTATATAGCTTTGTTAGTTGTAATACATAGCAACAACAACAAAGCTATTAGTGGCACGGTTTTAATCAAATATTTGTGCACAAAATATATTTATAGTTGATTAATTGTGGTGTCGATTGAAAGTGATTGGCAGTTTAGAAGCTTACAAACAATGCAGAAAATGGGAAAATTTTGTGATAAATTGTTTTGTGATATTAGCATTATTTTCCTTTTTATACCTAGTAGTGCTACTCACACACGCTAGATATTGACTTATATATGTATACCAAAATGTTCACGATAACTTGAGTAAATTTTGAGATATCTCAATGAAGTTTGGTACGCAGGTTGCTTGGCACTCATCTCCGAGCGCTATTTAAAATGGGCGAAATCGGATGACCATCACGCCCCCTTTTTATATATAGAATATTTTCGAATATACAAAAAAAAGTGATTATTCAGTACATAATACACTTATGAGAATAAAACTTGGTGTGTACATTAACTTTAAAGCAGAAAATACATTTTTCAAAAAATTTTTGAAAATGGGCTTAGCACCGCCCACTTTTGATTAAGTGAAATTTAGAAATAATATTAATCGTGAATTAAAAACCGTTCAAAGCTATCGGGATGAAATTTAGCACACATACTTATATTATTAGAGGGAATGTTCCTGAAAAAAATGGCCGAAATCGATTAAAGTCTACGCTCCCTTTTGTACGAAAGATTTTGAAAAGGATCATAGATATATTTAGTAGGCAATTACTTTGCGTACAAAAGCTTTATATCATTTCTATTTCACTTTCAAAATGTACGTGAACGAAGAAAGTAAAAAAACATAAATTTTTGAAAATGGGTGTGGCTCAGCCCCTTTTAAAGTGGATTGTTCCACAAACTTTTTATGCCATAACTCCGGCAAAAATTGATTTATCGAAACGATATTTGTCGAAAATGTTGTATATGTATATGAAATCTGTCAACGGCCACGCCCTGTTTTCAACATAGTACTGAAAAATTTGTTTGTAAAATGTAAAACGCGATATTTTTATAATCATGCAAGAAAAACTCAAACGTAAAAAAATTTTTTGGATTTTGGGGAAGAAGGCTTGGCGCCGCCCACTTTTCCGCATACAAATTCTGCTAATTTCAAAAGCGATTACTGGTAGTTTCAACTAGGTATTTCAATCAAAATTGGTCATCTGCTTTTCAATAGTATATAGTATACTTTTGCAAAAACTAAACAAATCGGATAACACACAAGTAAAATATCCAGGCAAGTTATTAAACCTACACTGCAATAGTAAAGTTATATACCTTTTTTTATTTTCATACCTTTAACGAACATCAAATGTTTGTAAGTATGAAAAGAACAAAAGATGGGCCCATCAATAAGTAAACTGAAATAATAAGGACGATGAGCCAAGTCGATTTAGCCATGTCCGTCTCACCGTCCGTCTATCTGTCTGTCCGTCTATCTACTTGAAAGCAAATTTTTCAGACATAAAATGTGCATGTATTGGTATTTGGTAAAAATGTGGTTAGCAGTTGTTGGTAGGGAGGCTTTTTATATACAAATAAATTAATGGCGGCCGCCATGGTGTGGCGGTAGTGTTGTCGGGCTATCACACCGAGGGTCCAATTTTCCTGGGACCGGTAACATCATAAATGGTTTGAAAAAGTTTTTCAAAACGGGGTCGCCACTCGGCAGTGGTTTGGCAAACTCTCCGACCGTCTTTCGGCTATGGAAGGCTACTCAGCAAAAATACATCTCCTTGAAAGATGCCGTTCGAAGTCGTCAAAAATCTGTAGGTCCCGCCAATTTGTAGTCAAAAATCAAAACGGAAGGATAGATCACTCCTAGGTATATAAGGTTCGGTTCCAACCGAACTTAGATTTCCTTACTTATTGGTTACTAACGTTTTGTGTAAATTTGCACCTTCACGCTTATTTACGTTAAGCATCTGAATATTTACTTATCATAAAATAGTGCTGAAGTGGTACAGTTGAACAATGATATTCGAGAAAATGTGTGCGATAAATGTATTAAATTTAAAGCGTTGCGATCAAGATGAATCTTCTGAGGTGATAACAAAGGGAATGCAACTATATTCGCCGTGATTCGCTAACGATTCTATTAACTCATCCTAGGTTCCTTCGAACTTAGATTTCCTTATTTTTTTTTTTTTTTTTTTGTATCGACCTTTTTCGAAAAACTTGAACCAAAGTTTTTAACAAAACATCAAACAGATGACAAGTTTAAGAGCTTTCTATGGACAGCCTTTTTAAACTCTTATTATGTCCTTCAGAAACAACTTTTTGCTTCGCCAATAAATAAGAAATAGGCTTGTTTGAGCATGTGCTTATAAACATTTACATAAATATATAATATGTGATATATAGTTAAGTACAAATATGACCTCACGTACGCAAAATCATAAAAATTCTTAGTTTGCGTGCATTAATAAAGCAAACCGGATATTTTTATATGTATATATTAATGTGGGTTTATGCTTTATGCGGGTGAGTACGTGGCGACACTAATTTGCACGCAAAGTATATATACCCTGCAGTCAGTTCTACTAGTTTGCCAAACCGGCTCAACTAGTTGGAGTTCTGTAATTTTCCCATATTAGCAACTGGTATTTTTAACAAGGCGATGTCCGACCATACCAATTGCCATACTAGTCAGCCTCTGCATCAGCAATATACCAGTTGACATACTAGTCACTGTATACACCAGTATCATTACATACAACAGTATCATACCATTTACTGTACCACTTCATAGTGGGTTAGTTCTTTTTGGTTTGAAAAATACGAGAAAATTGCAAATTTACATTACAAACCACTTTATTGAAAATTCAGTCATTAGATATAAAATATGTATCAAAATAAATATTACTTCTCTACATTAAATAATGGAAACATAGTTCAATAAAAATAGAGCCTCTGTTCATAGCAATTTTAGCCTTGGAAAGCCTTTATAAAAAGTAAGTTTCTTCTCTTTTATTAGGGCCTCATTCTCTATTACGAAACGAACGTTCGTTTCGCCTCGGAGACGAAATGTTCGCTTGTTCGTAACATGTAAGACGATCATAGCAACAGAAGAAAATTCTCTCAGCAAAATAAGAGTCAAATAAAATAAATTAGTTGTCATCAAATCAAATTACTGTTCCCAGATTTTTAAAATTTAATGGAATAACATGAAAAACTTTATGAAACTTGACAGATTCAAATAAGTTTATATATAAATTACATACGGCAATATTTATTTCAGATATGCTCTCCCATTAAGTTTTGGCATGACGTAAGAAACAAAGGAGGCGAACGCTTGCAAGACGAAATCGTCAAGAGACGAATCGGTTGTCTGAGCGCTTGATGCCCTTAATTGTCCTGCAATTTGAAATTGATTTCACAGGCATAAATCTTTAAATTTTTTTGAAACATTTTGTGGAAAATTTTAAAAATTACATATTAATCTCAGATAGAATTTAATCCATATTTCTACAAATATCGGTCAAGGAAACATTAGCTTTTAATAGTGAAAATTATAAGTTTCGGAGTTCTTTGCAAATAACCATGCAGGTAACTCGAGTTTTTGTTGTTGTTGTTAACAGTGCTTCGCCCTGCCCAATGGGCTCGATCACTCTAAATTGTCATCAGGCTCTTCTAACGGAAGTCCGAGGAAACGCGCAGTTTCCACAGGGTTGGACCAGAGTGATGTGGGTTCAACTGAACAGGAAAAGAGATGTATGGTATCATTAGGGGTCATACCACATGCAGGGCATGTATTTGGTATGTTGGGGTTCAGTCTGGATAAGTAAGAGTTTACCCTATTACAATATCCAGAGCGAAGTTGTGCTAGTATGACTCTAGTCTCCCTCGGAAGTACACGCTCCTCTTCAGCCAATTCAGGTGGTTGAGTATTAATAACGGGATTCACAGGCCGGGATCTGAGGGATCTGTCTACCGACTCAGTGTGGAGGTCATTTGGAGCCCGTCTATGGTTCCGCAGATCAAACGGCAAAGAGATATGATGCCGGATCTCATCGTAGTGCTTACGAAGATGTCTCCTTATGTCTCTGGGGGGCAGGGCTACATCCAATAGATGTCGATTTGGCTGGGTTTATGACAGTTCAGAAGGAACTGTCTACTCAAGAGTTCCGCGTGCTCTTGAACATTGAGCAATTTTGCCTCTTGATGGAGGTGAGACTCAGATGACATAAGCAGGCATCCCGTAGCGGTGTTTGGCAGACGTGCAATTTCCTCCAGTTGGTGTCAGAAAGGTTGGGCGACCATATAGGCGCAGCATAGTCAATAACCGGCCGGCCAATAGCCTTATTTGTAGCAAGCAATGTTTCTTTGTCTTAGGTAACTCGAGTATGGAATTATAGTACATAATGTGCAAGTTCTTTGTAATTAAATTTTTTAAAAAAGTGCTATTTTAGCCACCTTGTTATCATGTGTCTCTGCTAGCTATTTTCGTTGTTGAGGATTCTAAACGATTCCGCTGGGGATTCAATGTTATTTTATTTATGAAAACTGCATTTTACAATCACTATAAGTCAACCCTAAAAATAACAACAATTCAATATTTGTTTTATGAATTTTTGAAAACTTTTTCTCCAAACTTTATTCCAAAAAGAAATGTTATTTACTTCCACAATTGCTTTGACAAATGATCGCTTTGTTTCCACTTTTCTTCGTGGTTTCATTTCAGCACTGCTTACTCGTTGTTGCTTCGCTGCTGAACCTCTATTGCAGTAGCGACATCGCTAAAAATAAGGGTGATTTTGTTGGGATGCACGTATGTACATGCATGATCTGCAACCCAATTGTACTATTTTAAGCACGAAATTATCAAAAGGATTATCATATCACTATAAAAACTATTATTTACAAGAAAGTTTTATATATAATTTAAATGAATAAACTAAGAATATTACTTGAACAGAAAATTAAAATGTAGGCCAGCGATTTTAACTGAACCATTGCTGTCCGAATATTGAATTCTAATATTGATCGTTCGTGTATGTATGTACAGACCACAAACAGAAATCAGCACAACTTGTACATGTAAGAGTGTCTTTGCGATTCCACAGTGGGACAAAACACAATTTCGATAGATTTTTCTTCATTATTATATTCAACTATCCGTTTGGGTTTACTTGAATACAACTATGATTACGATGAGAAACATTTGTTATAAATATCTATACCAGGATATATATATCAAAACGTATATCTCTCTATCTCTATGGCGCGATATACAACACGTATATCATCATAAACCTCCTAAGAGATTTTTGCGCCAAGCTTCTCTTCCAATTTGTGGTGTGCCGATTTGAATTTTCCCTACAAATTGGTGGGACCTACAGTTTTTTGCCGACTCCGAACGGCATCTACAAAGGAGACGAATTTTTGCTGCGAAGCCTGTCATGGCAGAGATACACTCGGAGAGTTTGCCAAACCACTGCCGAGGGGCGACCCCGTTTTGAAAAACTTTTTTTCAAATCACTTTCGATGTTACCTGTACCAGGGCTCGAACCATGGACCTTCGGTGTGGTAGGCCGGCAACACTACCTTCACACCACGGCGGCCGCCTATGATCAAAACGTATATACGTCGCCGAAAAATAAAACGTTTGAACTATTTCATAAAAACATTTAATACCTTGGAACATTTCTTGCTTTTCAGCCTTATTTAAAATAAAAACCATCGCTTTACACTTCGTTGTAATTTTCCTCTAATATTATTTAACAAACAAGCATAAAAATCCTAGCACTGCTGCAACAACAATTACCTAAAAAATATTTGGATTCCAACACAATTGAAAATATAAAAAAATATTTTACACATAAAGCAATTTTTGGCCACTGTATCATGCCTACAGACGATTTTACTCTCGCGGCAAGTACGTGCCGCTCTGTCCATCATTGACGTATGCTGCTTATGAAAGCGGAAACGTTGCAGTCGCTCAGACTGGTATGAATAAGCCCACGAAATTCTAGTTAAAGAACTAGAATGTTTACTAAGCAATTTGGCAGTTGACTGCAGGGTATATATGAAAGCGTGTGTGCTTACATGAAGGCTGCAGTTTCTATTTATATACACTCAAGTTAACATGTTCCCGCCGCTGCTCTCGCGAGGCGCATGTGACTTGTGTATACATAAATATATGCATACCCACGCTCTTAAATATATGACCTCGCAACAAAAGCAATACATAGTAGCTATAGTACTTGAAATAAATTAAATAAGTATTTTATATTAACGCACGTTTCAACATAGTGAATTTGTAATTTACAAGAGTAAACACATACTCCGTCACTCGAAAGGTGACTACAGGGTGGCTGATGAATTTTGCTACATTAAGAAACTCAATTTTTTTTTCAGTGTATGGAATTCATTTTTCTTTTATTCATGTTAAAGCTCATTAAATTTTATTAAATATAGCTTAATTAGTTTTAAAAATAATGGAATTTAAATGCCCCCCCTGCTCGTCGATGCATGTGCGGCATCTTACCAAAAAGTTGTTCATTACTGCTTGGAGAGTTGAGACAGGAATAGCCGCAATTGTTTCTCGAATGGATTGCCTTAGTTCATTCAAATTTGTTGGTTTTGCTTTGAAGACTTCCTCTTTGCAATAACCCCACAAGAAAAAGTCAGGTGCAGTAAGGTCAGGCGACCTGGGTGGCCAACGGAATGTGGAGTTTCTGGATATCAGCTTATTGGGAAATTTTCGTCGCAATTCTGTCATAACAGGTTGGGCTATATGAGGAGCTGCACCATCTTGCTGAAACCACACAGAGTTGAAAGAAATTCTCATTCGGCGTAATTCTGGATAGAAAAGCTCTCTCAACATGCTCAAGTAACGGTCTCCAGTAACCGTAACGGTGTGACCGTTTTCTTCGAAGAAGTAGGGCCCGACAATGCAGAGTGATGAAACTGCACACCACACTGTGACACGAAGTGGATGCAATTCCGTCTCATGGAGTATCTGTGGGTTGGAAGCACTCCATATTCGACAATTTTGTTTGTTTATGTTGCCGTTTAAATCGAAATGGGCCTCGTCAGACATGAAAAAACAGTTCAACATGTTTCCATCCTCTTCCACCATTTGAAGCATCTTCTGGCAAAATTCCAAGCGAATCGGCAAGTCTGCAGCGTTCAGTTTGTTGGCCATTTGAATTTTATATGGGAATAAGTCCAAATCTTTGTGCATAATTGATTGTAATGACTGTCTGCTTACACCCATTTGAGCAGATAAGCTTCTTGTCGAAACACGTGGATTGTTTTGTATGGCAGCAGCTACAGCAGCGATTGTTTCCTCCGTTCGAACTGAAGGGTTTCGATGGTGAGGTCTTCTGTTGACTGTCCCATGCTCGGTAAAATTGTTTACAAGTCTTATTATGGTCCATCTGCTCGGAGGATTGCCGCCAAACGTGCGCCTATACTCTCTTTGAACCGAAACTACGGACTCCAGTGCGTGATAGCGGCGGACAATCCAAATTCTTGTTTCAGTGTCCCAGTTATCCATTTTTGTTAAATGTAAAAGTCAATCTGCAAAATAAAAAAAAAATTAACCAGATTCATTAAATAGAAAAAAAGTTATTTAATTTTTTTTTGGTAGCGGCTTTCATTAGCCACCCTGTACAAATTTAAATGTACTTTTAGTTGCAAGGTAAAAGTAGGCAGCAAAATAAAAACGTATTACGATGTTCTTAAATTGATGTCAGAATTAAGCTAAAAAAAAATTTGTATATATACATAAAATAAAATAAAAAAAAAAAAATAAAAGAAAATAAAATAAAATAAAATAAAATAAAATAAAATAAAATAAAATAAAATAAAATAAAATAAAATAAAATAAAAGAAAATAAAATAAAATAAAGTTAAACTAATTAAATTAAATTAAATTAAATGTAATAAAATAAAATAAAATAAAATAAAACAAAATAAAATATAATAAAATTAAATTGAATTAAAATAAAAAATCAAATAAAAACAAAATAAAATTAAATTAAATTAAACAAAATTAAATTTAATTAAAATAAATTGAATTAAATTAAACTAAGTCAAATAAAATAAAATAAATTAAAATAGAATAACATAAAATAAAATAAAATAAAATAAACTAAAATAAAATAAAATAAAATAAAATAAAATAAAATAAAATAAAATAAAATAAAATAAAACAAAATAAAATATAATGAAATTAAATTAGATTAAATTGAATTAAAATAAAAAATAAAATAAAAACAAAATTAAATTAAATTAAATTAAACTAAATTAAATTTTATTAGAAATAAATTAAATTAAATTAAACTAAATCAAATTAAATAAAATAAATTAAAATAGAATAAAATAAAATAAATTAATTAAAATAGAATAAAATAATAAGATGACAACTTTTAGTAATTTTAATTTTTTAATGGTTATTATTTAATTATTTATAAACAAATTTTATGGGAATAGAGAAGCAAAATTTAGAGACAAAAGACAGCCTTTTTCGGAAGCTTCTAGACTTCTCATCACAAGCGAAATTGTGACACGCTCTGCTAACTGTTTGGCTATAAGAACATTGCTTTTCTGTCGGCTAAACTCCTATTTCTATTCATTAAAATATATTGTCCAATTGAGTTGTCGAAGTGTCAAAAATGGACACAAAAACGCAAAAGCCGACATGAGCAATGCTATATATTTTTATTAAAGTCTTAGGCTTTTATAGTTTTTTTTCGCCATTCCGAAAAATAAAATCAGGCCTCCATTTTTCTCACTACATAATAATATAAATATGTTAGGAAATTTACATATATGTTTTTTTATTTTATCTCACAGATTGTCAATGAATACACGGATTGGGATCGTACCTCTCAGCATCCGATCAATACGCGTGACACAGCCGTCGCTGCACTTTCCGATGCTCAATTCGTCGCACCTATCATACGAACTGGTGATCAACTTGCTGTCAATTCACCACCACCAATGTCAAATAGCGGTAGCGTTGGTGGCGGCACAACATCAGCTTCAACCGCTTCGGGTATACATTCCGGACGTTGTTATTTTTACGTTTTCGATTATCAAACAAAAGATGGCGATTATCCACAGCGTATGGGCACGGTACATGGTGAAGATTTGCCTTACATATTTGGTGCGCCATTGGTGGATGGATTTAGTCATTTTCCTCAGAACTATACAAAATCGGAAATTGCACTATCTGAAGCGGTTATAATATTTTGGACGAATTTTGCGAGAACAGGGTAAGTAGAGAGATTAAATCTAAGATATTGCAACATGTTCAGAACACGTTGTAATTTTCTTTTGAGGAAATTTTAACAAGAATGCTATCTAAGTTAATTTAGCCTAACTTAACTATAGCTGTCTTTACGTTTATACATTAGGCTACAATATGCTTTATAATGTGATGTTAGGTGGAGATTTTGCTGACTTGTTTTAGCACTTAAGTTTTTTCGTTCATGATTTCCTACTACTTCGCCCACTTATGTATGTATATGAGTAAGCCATGCTCTATGGACAGAGTCTATATTGGTATCCATGATTATTCATTTTTATTTATTTAACGTAGACTGGGATCGCTCGAGTAGCTGCTTTTTACTGCCATAAACTTATAACTTCTGGGATCCAACCCCACTTTTACCTAGTATTATTTTGCTGTATAGAGCCCTGCATGCCCTATGAACTATGCTCTATGTTGGGTGTTAAACGGACTCTTATCAGATAGAGGCAACTTCTGACCATCAAAAGAAGGTAAGCAAAAACTTGGGATTTTCATCCTAGTGGCGAATATATCATCCAACTAGGGCCCTCCTCTACCTTCACTATTTATATTGAATAGAGTCTTCAATACCAAATTCAGAGACAGCATCTTGTAATGCTTTAAAAGGTTCACCTCAATAGTGAATGTTTTTTGAAAATATTTCTTTCAACATTGTCACTTACTGAATAGGTCATAACTTGTCTAGCTCTCCTCAAAAATAACTGTTGTCTGGTTTATAACAATAGTTATTGAGTTGAATTTTGTTATAGGTCAAGCATAGGGCTATAACTTATATATTTTATTCCTTTGCCCAGCAAACTTTCTGAAATGACAGCACCACCCTTTTTGATAGGTTGTCGGAAGTGTGCATTCATACATCAGACGAGTCAAAATATTAGGCATATACTCTTATGATCCCAAATTCGTCATTAGCGAGTACTTGATAGCTTTAATAATCCTCCTTTAATGATTTCTGTATTTTATGCCACTGATCGGCTAATACTTTACTGAGAGTCGAACAATGCAAAAACTTCGACGAGTCTATAATCAGACCGTGATAGGTCGCAGTTTTAAAGGGTTATATATGTTGAAGTCGGTCAAAAAATCTAAATTTTTTTTATTCTTTCATCTTAAAGTCCAGGTCCTTAAGAATGTTATCTCATTTTTATAGAGATTTAAGCAGTAGAAGCGAAGTTATAGCGTTTTGAATCTTGCTCCCTTACGAAGTCGTGGCGTCTACTTGAAACTTTAAACGGGATTATCTCGAAATCATGTTTTTTAGAAAACGTCGTTGCGGTGACTTGGATTGCCGAAAGAGTTTTCAACCGATTTCATATTTTTTTCAAATTGTTCGTAATTTTTTTGCAGTGTCCTTGAACGATTTAATTTTTTCGTTTAAATTTTCATATCAATGTTATGAATTTTTAAATACAACATGGCTACATACCTCTACAGAAAATCAAAATGTTCCCATTTTTTCCCGCACGTCAACATATATAACCCCCTAATCACTTTTTATCGGTAGAATTGATACCTTTTGTTGCAAAATGTTCTATGCTAAGACCAGTTTTACCCATTTATACCCGAATGTTTACTGTAGGATAGGTCCACTTTGTTCGCTACTATTATATTGAACACAACTGTATATATAAATATAACAAGCATATTTACACAAATTAAAAAAGTATTCATAAACTGTCCATAAAACATTAACGGATCGTTTTACATTTATTTTAATTTATGAAGTATAAAGCTGATAGTGAACTTTCCTGAACTTTACGTAAATTTTGGAATTTCTTTTTAGGTGGTTTCTGCTATGGAATTCGCTATGCTTTAAATAAAAATTAGTACAATCACAGCCTCTTCTTATTTCGTTGAACGATATCCATTTTAATTTCACTACCATTGTATTGAACACAGCTGTATATATGTGCGCTATAGTGGTGGCTTACACGTTTGACTTTCCTTATGAATAAATTATTCGCTTTTTCAGCACTCATTAATATTTCCTTCTTCTAGTTTCTAAATTTTTATTTCATTCCCTTTCATGTTTTTATAGCAATATTATCTGCGAAAGCAACCAGCATAAACAAGTGGCTTAAAAAATTAAAAGCTGTAATACAAAAACAACATGTTGTTAAGACAAAAATAATAAAAGTTTTTCAAAAAAGAGAAGAACATAAAATATATAAATCAACAAAGCTTCAACACAGCATGATAGATTGCATTAAAGAGCGTTCCTATAGTAAAAATTTGTAATTGTCTGTCTACATATAATCAAAGCCGTAGCCAATTTATAATAAAACGGGGACAGTTTATTACCCTGTAAAAATCATGTTACTAACCTCTAAAGAGAGTGATCCGCAATCAATACTTTTCGTCGACAGTCGGTTACAATCGATCCCAACTATTCCGTTCTAGGCAAAGTAAATTATACGACGTTTTATACTGGTGCAAAGTTGAGCCATTTCTTCACATTTTGGTGCAAGCAAATTTTTTTTTACTTGCAATAAAACCTGCCAGGTCCGACAACAGTATCACTCAATTCTTTATATGTACTCTTTTGACCTACTCCCTTCCATCTGGCTTCGCCCTTGTATCCAATCCAACGATTAACACTTTTTATTCAAATATAAAACGAGATATGTTTGTATATTCTTTATAAGCACTTCAACCCATATAAAACATATCTTATTCCATTTTACACGCATGCCACGTGTATTTAATTTTAATTTGTTTTTTTTTTTTTTACTTTTTTGTTCTCAACACTCTTTCATATCATAATCAAGTAGAAAACATTTAACATGAAGCGTTGTTAGTATATACATTATGACTCCCGAAATATTTAGTTTACTCTCATCCGCCACTTTTTGTTGTTGTTTCTTTTTGGCTCTACCTCTTCCACTCTTACATACACATATACAATATATTTATGTTTAGCAAAAAATTTTGTAAGCGATTAGGGTGAAACAAACTTGATGATGCTTGCTCGTTCGACTGATACATTCTTTACCTAAAAAAAAATCATGCGAGTTATCTCTATGGAACGGCTTAACTTTTTTCTTAGCAATGGGCTACAACTAATACCAACTCTTCCCCTATAGACATAGTTGGTATAGGTCGATTTGAATTTGTGTTGCCTACTTATATGTGTTGAAGGTAAATTTGTACAACCGTAATCGTAGGGAAAGAAATAACATCTCTCCAACAGTACACGTTCAGTGATAAAAGAGCACAATTAATGCCTTCATAGGACATGTTCAAGCAAATGCAATAACTTCAAACCATATAAGGATCCTCCATTATTGAACCTTTGCAACTCATCCCGAACTCATTCAGGCTAATTGCATTTTTTTTGTGGAAGTATAGCTCATTTATCTTGGAATTTTAAAGCTTTAGGTAGCCTTGATAGAAAAATCCAAAAAAAGGCTTAATTTCTTACTTAAACATCTTTTATGATATTCAGTCATTTCTCAGTGAAATGTATTTAAATCTTTATCGGCTCTCATATTTTTCCATACAACTGAACTTCATTCAAATCTCTGGCGTCTAAATAAGGTGCAAATTTTCTAGCGTTCATACACAATCATATCCGTTTACATATATATATGCATACATACATCACACTTGGCACCCTGCAATAAAACCAACTGGTTTTAAACTACTTCAAGACTAGTATGAACAGCAAGCCCAACGGTGTATTTACCAGATAAGCAACAGTTATTTTTCGCATGGCGATGCATTACAATATTTCAATGTGTCAGATTTCCTATAAAAATTAACCACTCACCAACGAGTTAGAAATATATTAAACAAATTGAATCGATTCATGCAAAAAACCCCATAAGTCCCAAAATTTAGAATTTTACAGGGAATTTGATAACTTTGTTTAACGTTATATAAGGATTGATTGTCTAAATATTGAAATACCAAAAAATTTACAGTTTACTATACTGAACTACGGGAAATAGCAGAAAAGCTGAGATGGACTTTTGGCGGTTTTGCACGAATTATAATTGATTGTCACCCAATTTGGGCAAAAATGTCACACTAGGTACGTTGTTATTTATACTAGCACTAAGAATTATTTGGTAACATTTCAAATGGTTATATTTTTCATTTTTGAACACATTTTTTGTACATAGTCATACTCCTCATCATTATCACATTCAACATTCGTTGCCGGTCAACTAAATATGCCCTGGTAAAATGGAATATACTCTTCTTAAACTTGCTTTAGATCATTAAGTTTTTTGTTATTAATTGGTACCATTAAATCATAAGCTTTTCCTGATGGAAGTGATACATCAATTGTTAGTTTCTTTATTAAATTTAATGAATGTTTGTTGAGTTCATCAATAGATTCCTCGGCTACGATAGTTTCGAAAATGTTTGTCGAGTTAACTAGAATTTACGACTTGAGTGCTAGGGTCCACGCTTTTATTGAACTTATATAATTTAGAGGTTATCTTGGTAGCCATATCCAAGAGCGTATAATTGTTTGCTGCAATCAATTCGAAGGCGACAACACTGGTCTCTGTTAGATTCAAACATGCACACAGATATTGCACTGGTATGTTAGTTAATATTATTTTACATTTCGTCATATATATATCTTATATATAAATAGACAAGATGAATGCAATGTCGAACCGTTTTCTGCTAAACTATAATTCTAAGGTATACAAATTATATATGTATAGATAGGAAATTTTGAGGTGTACTTTTATCTGTAAATAAAAAAAATTTAAAAAATCATTTTAATATAAAAAATTTTACATAAAAGTTACACCACTACACATTTACTTATTCACACTCTAGACACGCTGTGTGTGTGTGTACTTGCTTCTTGTGTACTATGCTGAATCGTGAGCATGGCCGAGGAGTTGCTTTGTAGGAAAAAATTAAGAGCCGTAGTAGCGTGATTAGACTTGCCATGCATGTTTTTGTGTTATTCGTGTGGTCGGCTCTCACTGTGAGTGCGAAGAGTTGGTAGTGGACCAATGAAAAATAAGTATTCGCACTATAGATACTCTGTTGTGTCATGCATTTTTGCTTTAGTTGTTGTTATTGTATTGATCACTGGCTACGATGCCCAGAGATCACGAAAAGTTGCTTTGTTGGATACATTAAACAAGCAATGTAAAATATGAGCAAATATGTAAAATTCATTGCTGATACCTACGAACAGGGTTTACAAAAATAAAATAAATGATTACTCATAAAGAGTATTAAACACCGAAGAAAATTAAAAGAAAATAGAGGAAAGGAAAAGAATTGAAAGGAAGGAAAATTAAAGGAAAGAAAAGGAAAAGGAAAGGAAGGAAAGGGAAGGGAATGGAAAGGATAGGAAAGGAAGGAAAATTAAAGGAAGGAAAGGAATGGTAAAGAAAGGAAGGAAAACGGAATTAAAGGAAAGGTAAGAAAACTAAGAAAGAAAATAAAAGGAAGGGAAGGGAAAGGAAAAGAAGTTTGAGGAAAGGAAAATATAAAATAAGAGAGTAAAAGAAGAAATCAAGGAAAATAAAATATGTTAGAGGAAAGGAACGACATAGAAAGGAAGAAAAAAAGGCGGATAAAAGATACAGCAAGAAAATAAAATAAAATAAAGTTTACTGGTTGAATTTCAACCACTGGGCGAACTCTAGTTTATATAAATGTGTGTATGGTGGTTATCTAAGTATGTAAAACTTAAGTGTGCTATTAATGTTTGTCACTTGTCGTTTACAGAAACCTTTTTTCTGCCATTTAACTGCAAAAGTAATTTTATAAAAATTGCTATTCATTTGAAGTGCATACAAAAGCAGAGATATCTAGGGCCATTGTGCTCTTAGAGATGACAATTATATAAGCAAATTTAACTTACATTTGTATGTATGTACATTCTATACAGGCTGATAACACGGATACTCAATATAAAATAATATAAAAAATTCGCAATTAGGTAAGGATATGTTAGCGAAAAATAGCGAAGCCTGGGCGATGTGCCGCCTAATGTAGTTTGTTCTAGATGTTTATAGTGCTCGCGAAATATTTGTATGTAAAAAAAATTTATATAATATTGTGAGGGCGATAAGTGTCTTTTGTTTGATACATTTTTTTGACAGATCTAATTTAATTTTATTTTTTAGTTCGATATGGGTGGTAACTCCGTCAGAACAACAATATTGGTAACATTTAAATAGGAAACATTGAAGTGTAAAAAATTACTCATAGTCAAAATTCATTTAAATGGTTTAAGTGTAGTGTCGAAATAATAGGTGATACGCCAAAAGGTGGCAACACCAGGTGGTAACCCTATATAGAACTATTTTTGTTTAAAGACTAAGTGAAAAATACATTTCATTTGATACCCATATTGGCATATCACATTTTTAACAGTCAGTAGTTCATCCGAATGGCTTAAATCTTTTTCGAAATAATAATTAATGTGCAAAAATACAAGATGAAGTACCTTTTGTTTGATAACCATTTTGGCATTTTTCATTTGATCAGAAAAAGTCAAGAAATAAAAGGATTTTAAGTGGGAAGACCTAAATGAAGATCTTTCCTAATAAATTTTATCTAAATCGTTTTCGAGTTAGTAATGGATATAAATATACAAGTATAAAACAAAAAAGCTCTAGTAAAATTACAAAATATACGAATTACTTACTCTATTCCTATTACTAATACTTCCAGAAGAACAGACATTTGAATAAAAAATAAAATTTCAAGCTTTTGAAAATGCAAAATAACACATAGAGATACAGCAAAATTATACCCGTATGTGTATATAGACATAATGTGTATTTGTAAAGATTTTTTCGGTTATTTCTGTATAAATTGAGATTCACTGAGTTGATTGGGTGCAAGTTCGGGACCATTGCTGGAAAAATAAGGCTTTTGGCGGGATTCCTTCGATGTTTTCGGGATAGTTTTAGGAACCATTTTGTGACTTTTTCAGGGTAATTTCGAGAAATATGCTGAATTGTGTTGTGGGCTTTACTGGTTAATTGCGGTGTTGTTTTCGGGACTAGTTTGGAATCATTACGAGACTTTTTTGGAGTAATTGCTCTGAAAAAGTCCCACAAAGATCCCTAAAATAAATCAAATATGGACCCAAAAAACTCTTAATATAATCCATCAATCAATTATGAAATGTTGCTAGAAAAAATCCCTAAATTATCCGTAAAACTTTCCCGAAATGCCCTTAAAACCATCAAGTAGTCCCTAAGTAGCCTTATTTTGTGCAGCAATGATCCCGAAATTGAATCAAGTTAACTCATTGCATCTCAATTTATACAGAAATAACCAAACAAATCTTTACAAATACGCATTATGTCTATATGCGCATACGGGTATAATTTTTCTGCATCTCGATGTGTTATTTTTCATTTTCAAAAGCTTGAATAAAAATTTAAATTTTATTTTTTATTCAAAATTTGTTGAATAACCCATAATATTTCACTCATCACTCACATTTTTTTGAATAACAAATAAAATTTAATTTTTTATTGCTTTAGTTTTGTCCATATAGCGGTGTTTTGCAGTGGTATAAAATAATCGACACATATGTACTAGAGTTCCACGTAGCAAAGTTCTAAGAATGCCCAGAGGAATCGATAAAGATATGTCCGTCAGTCAGTCCGTCCGTGAACACGATAACTGGAGTACAAAATCAGATGTTTGAATAAAATTTGGCACACAGGCTACTTTCCGGCAAATTTAGGTTACTATTTAAAATGGGCGAAATCGACCGATAACCACGCCCCTTTTTCCAATATCGAAAATTTCGAAAAACGTATAAAATGAGATAAGTCAATAATAAAAGCAGCTACAATTATAAAATATGGTAGCTTTATTGAATTGATCGTTCCGTTGACGATTGTATTAAATTTTTGGAAGAGGGGCGTGACACCGGCCACATCTGAGTGAACCAATTTGGACTGTTAATAACTTCAGAACCGTTTGTGCTAGAATGAAACTTGGTAAGAGGCATACCATTGTTGCGATACATACACCCATAGCAAATAAGCGAAATCGCTTTTGGACCACGCCTACTTTTTCATAAAAGTTATCTGAAAACGAAGTTAGAAATACAGAGCTGACATATTTCATTGACTAATACAGGTAGAATGATATAATTTGGCAGTTACATTAATTTTCTTATTATTTATATGGTTTTTGTAAAATTTTTGAAAGTGGGTGTGGCACCGCCCACATATGAATGAACAAACAATTTAATTTTTGCTACTAATATACACAGCTGGGTATATAATGATCTGTTCCACTTGAACTTAGACTTCCTTATTTGTTTTTTTTTTTTTACATTTCTCTCTTTTAACGTCCCATAATGGACTTATTTTATGACGGCAGTGAACGTTTTGAATATTCACTGCCCCTTCCTTTGGACAATCACATCGAAATCCTACGTAGCTGCTCCAACGCGTCTTAGGGTTAAATAAATCAAAAAGTTAATGAAGAAATGAGATTTTGTAGTTTGATAGCTTTAATGTTTACAAGCACTGGACTAGCATAGCGTTGCTGACAGAAAGTTTGGCAAGCACTGGTAAATAGCTGATCCAAAAAACAAAAGAATAATGGAAAACTAATAAAACCTCTGTTCGGTGAGCATGAAATTTTATAAAATTTTTACTGAATAGTATTCGGCGATGAAAAACATTTTCATTGAGAGAGAGTATTTTAGCATTTCATGAGGGAAAGTTGGTAGTCTGTTGCGGGGGGAATTTTACTCAGTAAAACTAGCTTCCGAAAAACCGTTGATCGTGACATAGGAAAACAACAAAAAAAGCTTCAAATTTTGAATTATTATCCAAAGAAAAAAGCAATAGCAGTTTTGCTAGCAAGTTTCTACAAATTCGTGTTGAACAGAAAATTTGTGCTTTTTGCGGTTTCGAAATGGTTCTCTCTTCACATACAATTCTTGCAATTTTTCTCTCGCTTTATATGGCGGCACTTTTAGATATATATATTTGATATTTTTTTTTGTCTATTCATATCTCTTAATTATAATAAGTGCAAACAGCTTTTATTAATTTACTTTTTTCCTTTCAGCAATCCCAATGAACACCATCGCCAAGATGCTGTGTTACCAGCTTCCAAAGAGCGAAATCGTTTTCGCAGTACAACATGGGAGAATTATGATCCACTGCACCAAAAATACCTCGAAATCGGTAAGTTCTATAATGAGTTGAACAAACCTAAAGTCAAAATAAATATTCGTTTGCCCCTATCCCAGAAATGAGGAGGGGAGAGAGTAAAATGTTTCAAATCGGTTCCAGTAAATTTTTGGGCACTTTCAGAAAGGATATGGGCAAAGCTAATTATTTCTAAAATAAGAGGGCGTAGAACCACGAATATTTACCTGCTCCTATATCGACAGCTGATCTGAAAATCCTCGTTTTCAAAAACGTTCTTTCTTTGAACTTGTTTGGACGAGTGGCTCAAAATAAGTGTTAACAAGTAAGGAATTCTAAGTTCGGGTGGAAGCGAACATTATGTACCTAGCAGTAATCCATTATGTCATCCCAATTCATGCAGGTCTATTTAATACTTTTCAGTTCGTATTATAAAGCCAGAAGTTTTTTTTCAACAAAAACACTTCTGTTATGAGTTTTGAGAGTTAAATTAATTTTTTTGTATATAACAGACGGACAGACAGACAAACGGAAGGGGAGACGGACATCGCTAAATCGACTCAGCCATCGTCCTTATCATTTCAGTTTACTTATTGACGTGCCCATCTCTTCTTCTTCTCATACTTACAAACATTTCATGTTCATGAAAGGTATCCAAATAAAAAAAGGTATATAACTTCCCTACTTCTTTGGGTTATTAAATACTTGGCCGGATATTTTGCTTACGTGGTATTCAATTTGCCTAGTTCTTGGCAGGAGTATACCACGCAGTATTGAGAAGCAGCAGGCTTATTTTTATTAAAATATCTACTTGAAACTACAAGCAATCGCTTTCGAAAATCGCGTTATACATTTTACAAAAAAAAATTTAAGAACTATGTTTAAAACTGGGCGTGGGCCGTTGACCGATTTCGCCCATTTTTGCAACAAACATTAACCTTTATATGTTTAACATTTTCGCCAAATATCGTTTCAACTAAACAATTTTTTCCGGAGTTATGGCATAAAAAAGTTTTGTGGCAACTCCACTATAAAAGGGGGGGGTCACGCCCATTTTCGAAAATTTATATCTTTCGAATTTCTTCGTTTACGGAAACTTTAAAAGTGAAACAGAAATGATATAAAGCTTTTGTACGCAAAGTTGTTGCCTGTTAAATATATCTATGATCCTTTTCAAAATCTTTCTTAAAAAGTGAGCGTGGACCTTAACCGAGCTCGTCAATTTTTTCCTGAAACATTCCTTGTATTCAAGAAAATCTGCGTGCCGAGTTCTATTTCGATATCTTGAAAAGTTTTTGATTAATGATTAATAATATTTTAAATTTGACTTAATCAAAAGTGGAGGGCGCCACGCCTATTTTCAAAAATTTCTTGAAAAATGTATTTTCTGTCTTAATGTTAATGTGCACATCACACTGTGTCCTTATAAGTGTATTATGTACTGAATAATCACGTTTTTTGTATTTTCAAAAATATTCTATATATAAAAAGTGGGCGTGGCTATCATCCGATTTCGCCCATTTTAAATAGCGCTCGGGGATGAGTGCCAAGGAACCTGCCTGCCAAATTTCATTGAGATATCTTTACTCAATGTTCATGTTACTCAAGTTATCATGCTAACAGACAGACGAATGGACGAACGGACATGGTTCAATCAATTTCTTTTTTCCTCCTGAACATTTTGATATACGAGTATATACGTCAAGATCATACTACTGTTAGGCGAATGAAGTTAATATAGTATGTGTACGTATCACGAATCGGTATAAAAATGGGAAAGAGAGGGAGATGGAGGTGGCTATGGCGATGGAGGTGGTGATGGAAATTTAGAGGGACCTGGCTTTGTTTTAAAAATGCCCCATCTCAAATTTTTTTTTCAATTGCAGTCTAGTTCAGAATTTGGTTTAAGAATGGTATATCGCAGAATGAGTTTCAAGGACGGAATCTCACAATGAAATATCAATATATTTTCAGGGAACTAGTAGAGAAGAAGTAATTGGGGCAGATAGAACAAAGTGGGGTTTGAGAGGTCAGCAGAGTGTGGCAGGAAGGAGCAGAAGGAAACAGAAGAGAACGGGGTAGAAAGAAGAGAGAGCTAAGAGAATGTAATATAACTATTGAAATGGAGGCGAGTGAGTTTTAGAACAGTGCACCGGCTTCCGAATCTGTTAGTTTCTCATAAAAGCAATTAACTTTCTCCTCCAATAACAACTCATTGCAGTAGATATCGTCTTTCTTTTTTTATCCGTCCATTATAGTAAAATTTTTACCTTTTCATTCGGCAATTATTTACGTGAACGAAACACTCACAATGATTAAGTAATTTTTATGAACTTCACTTGAGCTTTATTAGCCATCGAAGTTTATGGCAAAATATAATTAACCACAAATACCAACACCATTAGCTATGCGTCGCCCTTATTGACGGCAATATAGAATTTCCATTAAGTTGAACACAAAAAAAACCTTAGCTGCTACATACACACTAACACATTTGTACCTAATTGAACTTATTTAGTTGGTCAAACTCGAACAAGGAAGAAGCACAAACAAGCAAAAGTTGTTGTTGTTTAGGTACAATGCGCACTTTGAAAGGAAATTGTTTATGAATATTTTTTTTTTTTTTGGCGCTCACCTACGCTTGTTTTATCGCCTTGTCATATTGTATAGGCATTCACAAAAATTTACGCATGCAAACATATTGAGTTACTTCTCAAGGCATTTATGTGCCTTTTGTTATGTTAATTTCAATTTTAATGAATATTCAATTCAATTACGTAAATATATTTCCTTTGTAAGTAATAGCCCTCAGCATTATCACAAGTGAATAGTTTCTTGAAAGATTTACTTTAATATTTTATGAACATATGTATATGTGTATATACTCGTATATATACAAGTACCTATGGTAATGCTAATATTAACAATAAATAAGTGCTATTTAAGCCAAAGAAAATAAATTAACTAAGGAAAAAATTGTAATGGTTCCTAAGGTATTTTCGTTATTGGCTATTGATATCGATACCATGGCGTATACGTAACATTTAAAGTAAACTAAATAAAGTCACGCACGCCGTTGTAAATATGTTAGTAAATTGCAGTTATTATGCGTTGCATTCATAATTTCGTTTTACTTTGCTCTATGATTTTTGTAGTTATCGATTTATTTTGAACACTAAAATCGATTTTTATAAGTAACAGTTACGGACTCGGACCATCTAGTTCTTTACTTTTGCAAAATGAATAACGAACAAGCTGTTCAGCTCTGATTTCGCTCTCAACAACGAGATTATTAACTTTTAATTTGAATTCAAGCCAGTCAACACGACAAATATTTTCCCATCTATATAGCTGTGGCAATAAGACAAAAAACCTTAAGTAATTTGTTTGAATTTTTCAGTAGATCACTTCTTTTTAAATTGTATTGTAAACGTATTTTCCATAAAACCCACAATTTTTGAGATAATGTTGTTAACATCTCATTTTTGTCCTTTCTTGAGTTAGGCTTTTCACTCTTATTGTCACAGATATACTCATAATCAGCAATAGCATCGTAGCCAACCCACTGACAACATCGGCTAAGTACTAAAAATGAACTTATTCCACCGCCGTAGGATAAAAACCACTAAATTTAGTCAAATGCTGGAGAAAATAATACAAGCTGCAGAACTCAACCGCGCTGGAGCAATATTTTATAAAAGCGTGTAACTGTTGGCATATGCTGACGATATTGATATCATTGGCCTTAACAACCGCGCCGTAACTTCTGCTTACTCCAAATTAGAAAAAGAAGCGGAGAAAATGGGATTGGTGGTGAACGAGGGCAAAACGAAGTACCTTCTGTCATCATGCAAAGAGTCAGCGCATTCGCGCCTTGGCAACCAAGCCAGTGTTGGCAGTAATAATTTCGAAATAGTAAAGGACTTCGTTTACCTGGGAACCAGCATTAATACCAACAATAATGTTAGCCTAGAAATCCGACGAAGAATCACTCTTGCAAACAAATGCTACTTCGGACTGAGTAGGCAATTGAAAAGTAAAGTCCTCTCTCGACGAACGAAAATAACACTCTACAAGTCACTCATCGTACCCGTCCTGCTATATGGTGCACGTGATGAGGCGGCTCGGGGAGTATTCGAGAGAAAGGTTCTTCGAAAGATTTGTGGACCTTTACGCGTTGGCGACGGCGAGTACCGAAGAAGATTTAATGATGAGCTGTATGAACTTTACGCAGACGCCGACATAGTTCAGCGAATTAAAACACAGCGGCTTCGCTGGCTAGGCCACGTAGCGCGAATGAGCGAAGATGCTCCAGCCCAGAAGGTATTCTTATCGGCACCCGCCGGTGGAAGCAGAGGAAGAGGGAGACCACCACTCCGATGGAAGTCCCAAGTGGAGACCGATTTGCGATCCCGCGGTGTTTCCAATTGGCGCCAGTTGGCGCAATGAAGAAACGACTGGCGAGCTATGTTGGACGGTCAAAATCGCCCAGGCGGTTAGATGAACATTTAAAGAAAGAAGAAATTTAGTCAAATATAAATATGAGGGTATTGGGGTAGTCATAACATAAAACACAGCATTTCTTTAGGCAAATCTTACGCCACCATTGATTAACTATTTTCCTGAGAATCGATTAGATTACCAATTACTTTCAATTTTTAATGATTATTTTCCAATTAATAAAAAAAAAAAACAATCAAAAAACAACATGATTTTTTACGATTATTAAAAAAAAATCAAATATAATTAAAAAAACGTGGTTAAAAAAAGTTATTTTGATTACTTTTGTTTGCTTTTTTTTTCGATGTTTTTTTATTTTTTTTTTTTTGTTATTTTTTTCAGTATTGTTGTAGAAGCACGTTAATACACACATCAACAATACTGAAAAAGATCAAAAATGATGAGAAATAATCAAAGAATTTTAAGAAAAGAAATATTATCAAACGTAGTCAAAACAACCTTTTTTGATTATTTTAGACTATTTATGACATTATTTAGAATTGGGTGGGTCGATTGTTTTGTCATCAAGGATCTAAAAGCAGGAAAATCGACGGAGAAAATAAGTTTTGTTCAATGTTGCTGCATTATGTTCAAAATAATATTAAACCACATACTAAGAATGTTTATTTGTTTTCTGACGTATGCTCCAGACAAAATAAAAACAATACGTGGTTGCAATGGCTGACTCTAACCATTAAGAAAATATTCACCAAAAGTTTTCAACACGCGGTCATTCATATTTACCAAATTATCGAGTATTTTGGAGTAATACAAAGCAGATCCCAAAGTATGATTGCTTAGGCACCTCAGCGATACATTGATCTGGTTTTGAAATACAGATCAGAATTTACTATGTTAGAGTTGAAGAATGGAGATGTTTTCAAAACATGGCTGGATCGTAAGTGTCCCAAAATAAGAACTGATGTATCCCTTTCATCTGAAAAAGCTTATAATTTAATGTTACCGATCAAAAACAATAACCTAAATGATCGAAGGCAAATTCAAGATAGCATTATCGAAGAGTATATTCCATTTTACCAGGGCATATTTAGTTGGCCGACAGCAAATGTTAAAAATGATAATGATGAGGAGTATGGCTATAAATAAAAAAAATTTTACATTTTGAAATGTTAATAAATAATTATTCATACTAATATCAATAACAACGTGCCTAGTATGACATTTTTGCCCAAAATTGGTGACCATCAAACCTTATTCATGCAAAACCCTCATAAGTCTATGGCAGCTTTTCTGCTATTTCTCAAAGCTCAGAACAGAAAATTGTAATTTTTTTGGTATTTCAATATTTGGACACTTATATATAAGATTAAAGAAAGTTATCAAATTCCCGGTTATTTGCGAATCAAACTGTTTTCATTGCCTACTGCGAAATTCGAATTTTATGACTTTTGGGGTTCTTGCACTAACCGATTCAATTGGAATCGACGAGTCTTCATAAAAATATGCATCGAAAAATAAATTGCAAGATAAATCAAGCATATAGTTAAAAAGAGAGGTTAGTGCATAAAGTTCCCTAAAAGTTGCAGTTACGAAGCTGCTACATCATTGCTACGTAGGCATAACATCAGTGAAACGTTGCCGCATATATTAAAGGGAAGTAGCTGAAACATTGCTGTTCCCCATTTTAGTTGCAAGCATTTTATAGATATGTTCCTATCATGTGCCCATGACTAATAGCTCTACACTTTAAACTAACAAACAAAGGTCGCAGCTCCGTTTCAGCGACTATTTATGCTAGTAGGGAATAAAAATCGAATTTTCCGAAAAAGAATCTTCGATTTTGAAAATAGCGAATATGTTTGAAACAAAATAAATCGATTTTCGCTACTCGAGGTCTCATCCAATCGACTACAGTGGGTTATAATTGATCACAACTACAACATTTCCAGATTGACATCAGAAAACCCCAATTGTCATTTAGGTTTAAGAAATGATTATTGGATTTCAGAAAACTAAGATTGGATTTCAGAATATTTAATTGGAATTCAAAATGTGTGAACTGGAATTCAGAAATCGTCATGTGGATTTCAGAAAACAGACTTCCAATTTTTTTGCGATGTAAATACTTGGTAATGCATAAAGGACATGGAATATGCAAAAATTATTTGCTAGGGAATAAATCTATTCCTAAATTTTATGCCGTTCAGCTCAAATCAAATTGTCTATTTCTGAAATCCAATTCCCACATTGCGAGTTCCAATTCCTATTCTAAAATCCAATTTTAGTTCTCTGAAATACAGCTGCCTATTCTGAAATCCAATTAGCTGTTCGGAAATTCAATTGACATTTTTTGATTTTAATATAGAAAAGGTGTAGTCCTTTCTGGGTATACTTGGGATAAGTGAATTTTAATTAGTGTAGCATACTTTTAGTTTTAGACAGTTAATTTGTCCGATTGCACCGTAGGGCATATATCCAACAGTACTTATTCAGGCATAAAAAGCACCAATTGAACCCATATAAAGAGATTAAAACTAGATAGCAAAGCTTTGGAGCATAAAATGCATGTTCATAATGCCAGAACACATTCCAAAACATGCCATTTGTGTTGGTTTCATTCAGAAAGAAAGTTTTTCTATATAAAAATTAATAAATGAGTTCATGTTTTTCAGGGGGACGTGGACTCGTTGTAAAGGGTGTTTTTTTTAGGGGTATAGAACTTCGAATTGAAATAAAACAAAATAAAATCGTTTTAAGGTCCATCAATTTGGCTTTATTGGAAGGATAATTTTATGCCATTAATGTTTAAATATGATTTCGGGCATGTGGCCGCCGCGGCTGGCTCGAATAAAGCCAATTCTACAGGTCCAATTTTCAACCACTTTTTCGAGCATATGGGGCCGTATGTCGGCAATAACGCCACGAATGTTGGCTTCCAATTCCCCTAACGTTTCTGGTTTGTTGGTGTAGACGAGCGACTTCACATATCCCCAAAGAAAATAATCCAATGGTGTCAAATCACACGACCTTGGTGGCCAATTGACAGGTCCATTCCGCGAAATTATGCGCTCATCGAATGTTTCCTTCAATAAATCGATTGTGACGTGCGCTGTGTGGCATGTAGCGCCGTCTTGTTGGAACCACAACTCATCCACATTCATGCCATCCAATTCGGGAACAAAATAGTCGGTTATCATGGCTCTATACCGGTCTCCATTAACGGTAGCTGCCTCTCCAGCATTATTGCGGAAGAAGTATGGCCCAATGACTCCACCAGCCCATAGAGCACACCAAACAGTCAGTTTTTGTGGATGTAATGGCGTTTCAAGGGTCTCATGTGGATTCTCTTCACTCCAAATGCGGCAATTTTGCTTGTTGACGTAGCCATTCAACCAAAAATGAGCCTCATCACTGAACAAAATTTTGCGATGAAAATCAGCATCGAAATCAATCTCATTTTCGGCCCATACACCAAAATCACGACGCAGTGCATGGTCTCGCGGCTTTAATTCTTGCACAAGCTGGATCTTGTAAGGTCGCAAGCCAAGATCTTTGCGCAAAATCTTCCATAAAGTTGATGGACAAAGCTCCAATTGCTGTGCACGGTGGCGAATCGATTCATTCGGGTCCTCTTCAACACTTTGCTCTACAGCGGCAATTGTTTCTTCGGTGCGCACTGTTCGACGTCTCTGCGGATGCGTATTATCACATAGAGTAAACGTAGTGCGAAAACGATCCATGGTTAACCGAATTAATTGCTCTGATGGACGATTATGTCGACCATAAAATGGACGGAGCTCACGGTAAACTTCGCGAACTGAACCATTATTTTCGAAATAAATTTGCACGATTTGCAAGCGTTGTTCTTTTGTCAACCTGTTCATGATGAAATGGCAAACCAAACTGAACATAAATGACATTAGAGTTGCCAGATTTGACCACAAAATGCCAGTTTTATCTCTATTCGAAAAACAAACCTGTAAAAAAAACACCCTGTACAAGGCTTACTCAAAGCTCCGTACGATCGTGTTCAACGCATGAAGTTGCGTCAGTGGTTTGTCAATAAATAATCCCCTAAAACGCCATGAGCGCGAGTTCAAGTCACAATCGTGAAAAAAGTTCTAATCGAGATTCTTAAATATCTTTCGAATCATTTTTTATGCAATATGTTGTTGCTAACATTTTTCATAAAATTAAATCAATCAAAACTCAAAGTACATATATCATTTTTGGGGGCACTTTGTGCTGAGTAAGCATCACTGCGTAAAGACACAAACTTGGAAACTTCCTAGACATACTTGAATTTGAAAGCTCTTCCTATCTGTATGTAACTCTATAGTTTGATTGTATTTGCAAATCGCTCGAAAACAAAATAAAACGCGGCACGAAATTCAAAACGTCTTTGACAAACACTTCAAAAATCAAAATCAATTTACAAAACACTGCACGCTCTAAAACCACAAACACGCTCCATGCAAAATAAATACGACTAAAACACAAGCTGTCTGGTGGCGTCAGTCAGTCATTCAGAATAAATAAAAGCTTATACACACACACACATATCCATGCGTGCTATACAAGTGCTTGTAGTTGGATTTATATAGCAACCACTTGTAGTAAGCGAAGATTTATTGAAATTCTGCAGGCACCGGAAAGAGACAAGCGTACCAAATTAAATTTTTAAATGACAAACAACAACTCACAACTTGTTTGAAGTATTGCAGATAAAGGACAAATTTAATTTGCATAAAATTTGTGTTGAAAAGCAATGCGTTGACGTTGTAAAGCCAACGACCCACTGCCTTGTGAGGTTTCAACATAGTTTGAGGCATAATATAAAGACTTATCTTCACGAACCAAATCTGAAGTAAGGAAGAACGGCAATTTTTAACCAACAATAAAAATATAAATAAGTTTTGACGCAACGTTAACGCATCAGCTGCTTACGTATGTATGTTTAACTATACCAGCTTAAAAATTTTACTTTCACCACATTCACACAAAGTCTAGAATACAAATTTAATAAGAAATAAATAAGAAAGCTATAACAAAAAAAAAGTTTTGAATCCAATGTCTTTAATAAATAGGAATCACGGTCTTCATAGTCCTATGGTTAGAAGCCAAGTTGACATTATTACCTTCTTAATTGAAAGATATGCAGAACAAGCTCCGTTCATCGGAACAATCGGTTAAATGGAGCCAACAAGTTATATTGGTTCAAACTTCTTATTTGTTATTATTCACATTACATATGTACATAGTAATTGCACCCACATTCCCCAACAGAAGCTATTTCTCGATACCAAATGCGCTCCTTTTCAGCGGCTTAGGCTGCACGAAACTAACACAAAAAGGCGCTACAAAGGAGCTGTAGCCATTGTTGTGACTTTAAATTATCGAGCCAAAAGTCACGGGCAAGCGATAGGGACATACCAATAAGTTGCAACCAAAATAACGAATAATTCGCTGATAGCCGCAACGTTTTACCGTAACTATATGATATACGCCAAAATTCCATTGACGTTATATGGTGAGTCCATCTCAGGCAATTTATGTCGAGATTTTGAGAAATTATTTTTAAAACTATTTTAAATTACACGTATTTTTAGTTTTTTACTTTAAAGACGCTGTTCCCGAAAGATAGTTTTTTCCTTGGGAGTGGTTAAAATGAGATTTCTCATATTCTCACAAACAACTTTCAATCGAATGATCAAAACTTTCTTAAAACTGCATGGATTTGGGTTATTTTTTTAATTTGTATGCATCGAACCCATTACAGAAATCAAACATTTCGCTTACAGTGTCTTAAAAGTTGTTGATGGAGTAAAAAAAATTTTTTTTTAACATTATTTATATTGCAAAATTTTTTTTGTTTTTTGGAATTTTTCTATATATGTGATAGTGAACAGTTTTCGAATTAAACTCGACTTTTAACAAATTCAAAAATTCATATAGATATTTGAATTAACAAAAAAAACATTGCCGGATATCTTCAGCTATATGAGAGGTAGCATACATAAGAATTTGATTAAAAATTTTAATGGGGAACTTTGATTTTTTTAATTTTGAAAAATGTTATCTATAAATATATAAGAGAGTGTTGTTAGTTCCAACGCTCATAACCCAAGAACGCCTGCACCGATTTGGATGATTGACACTAATTTAGATTGTTCTCAATAAATAGGAGAATACCGAATAAAATTTCCGAAAAATGCCTGAAAAAAAATTTTATTTTCCGATAAATTTTGTATGGTGCGAATTTTTATATTTTCTTTTTTTTTTGTTAGAAAAGCTCAATAATGGATAGATCGATGGTGAAGTGGAATTGTGTGTGTGTGTGAAATAGTGATATCTATAGGGATAGGGATAGGGATAGGAATGGGGATAGGGATAGGTATAGTGATAGAAATAATGATAGGGATAGGAAAAGCCAATATTTCTAGATCCATTCTGGTAAATATCTGGGCAGGAAAAAGTCTACCGGTCCCTCTAGTACTTTCTCAAATTGGAAACTAAAATTTTTTCTATTCATCTATAAGTAGTCCTAGTTTACAATATTAAAAAAAATTAACTTTATAAAACAGGAAAAAGGCAAAGAAAATGATATTCTAAATTTGCATAGCTTATGAAAAAACTTAGTTTTATAATAAAAGAAAACTCTTAAATAAATTTATTCATATCGGAAGAGAGCGATACCAACTCTATAATGATTTGACATGGAAAGACATATATATATAAATTATATCTGTTCAATATACGTTTATAGTTATACATACAGTTGCGTTCAATATAATAGTAGTGAAACTAAAATGGATACCTTCGACGAAATAAGAACAAGCAGCAATTTTAATAATTTTCATTTAAAATATCTCGAATTCCATAACAGAAACCACATAAAAAGAAGCTTTAACGTTTACGCAAAGTTAAGGAAAGTTAATTAAACTTTTAAAAATGGATATCAAAATCTTCAAATTTTTTGGCAGAATTTCTAAAAATATGTTTGAGTACGCAGTCTATAGACCAATGAATTTTAGTATAACATTTTGCAAGTAAGAACTTTCGTAAAAATTTCCCTGAATTTTCAGAATTTTTGTCGTCAAGGTTGTTGAGTGATTTCTTCCATACAACGCGTGAAGAAAATTTAATTTTGTATGGCAAAAAATAATTGATGTCATGTTCATAAGACGATATTAGATACTCATGCAGATTACTCAAACAAGTGAATTCTGAGAATGCTATAGTTATAAAACTTTTAAATAATTTAAATCCGAAGAAAGAAAATACGATTTTGTATGTCAGAAAGTTAAGGTATTGAAAAAATCGCTCTAAAAAGAAATTTCTGCCGAATTTTGTTTCTGTAGCGCATGTATTTGTATATGAAAAAGTTAAAGATTAACATATGCTCAAACTCAACTCGATTTTCAAAACGCATAATTTGTACACTGTTTTACTAATGTTTGTGCTTAGAAATAATAATTTCAATCTTCAAGTTTTCAAAATTTCCAAGAATGCAAATTTATACGACACTTAAACCGGTTTCGAGGAAGAATTTCAAATTAAAAATTAATATTTTGCTGCAATTTTGTATGAAATCTTATCTCTTATTTTTCATTTAAATTACTTCGTGAAACTGACTTTAAGAGTTCTGTGAGAAAAATATTGAAGCTCCATAGATTGTACATACATGTCTACAGCACGTAAACTTTTGGTGTGCTATAATTATGAAACACACTTTATGATGAAGGGAAAGCGACAGCATATGTGACCTGGTCTACGGAAAGGGGGCTTAGGTGTCAAAAAATCAATTTTCACTTTTTAGTTGATTCGGATGGAAGATGAGATGCTTTTTCACGTGGTAGAATCCAAAAAGTCAAAACTTGTTTGAAAGTTCCCTCCGGAAAGAGAGACGAATGAAAACAAGACAACAGCAGCTGCGCAGTATTAGAGTAAACGTCACTTCTTCAGTGTTACTTTTTTAAATGTTCCACACTAGCAACTTACACGATGAACTATAATAATATTCCGACCAAAAACAACACTTACTGGACGTCCTTGAAGCCTCCGGAAAGGAGAACAATTAATGAGATAACGAGAAACTGACGAAACGAGTTGTTTGTTTTTAACAGCTGTTTCCCAGAAAACTAGTTTTCGCACGTTAGCTCCCTTTTCGTAGACCAGGTCACATATGATAACAATATCAACAACAAAAACGTTAACAGCTGTGCGGTACAAGCGATATTAATTTCACATTTTCGCACCTTTAAATCGACTTTTATGTGAGAACAAGGCAACACGCACACACGTGAAAAACTACTTATTTATCATATGTTACCAATATGTACGTATGTGTGTATGGAAAATTTCACATATTTGGTACTTACGCGCACCGCATTTGCTTACTTTCCTTTATAGCCGACGACCGCAAAGACATTTCGAAATTACGTATACGCCATGGCGCCTTGTTTGTAGTCAGCGCTTCCGGCTTTAGTTGGTCGTTTTAATATGTTCAGTCTATTTTTATTTAAGTCGGATTTGGCAGCTGTTGACAAGCGTCCGCATTGCGGCGTTGAAATGTGAAAGTAAATATTATAACGCATACATTTCGAATTTAAAATCATGCTTCACATATATTAGACAGTTTCAAAAACAACTGGTTTTTTCTCTGTCAAAAAGACTGAAAGCTTAAAATTTTCCTTACAATCTCTGATTTTTGTTCACTTTTTTGTTGTTTTAGGCAGCAAAATAATGCTTACCGATGGTTTTAGGGAGTTCTGGAAGTGAGCATCTTTGCCTGTATTTCAATAACTGTTCCCACTTAGAAACACCACCAAGGAAGCATAAAGCTTTTTCTACTTGAGTTTACTTAGATACTGAGGGAAATGATTTTTGAGCAAGACCATCTTCAATTATTTGTTAGCAAAGATTTTTAAATCGCTGAACTGTGGCCAATTTTGAAAACATCAAAGAAAAACATGCATCATCCTTCCAGGCTGGAGTTTCGTTATTCATTCGGTTACCATGACCCATTCAAAGGAGCTTTAATTGGTTTAAACTCTTATAACTCGTCCAATTATCTCCAATGCTCACTATTGGTATCCCGGAAGGGAAAATAAAATTTAGACAGGGCTATTCTATCGAATACTCAAAGGGTCATAGCATCTTCCCTACACACAGTCAATGATTTCGAGCCAAATATCCATTCAGGTATCAACGTAGACTTATTGAGCTTGATCTTTTCCGTAGACAGAGCCCTTTCCATTTATATCTTTTACTCTGTCAAAAGTAGCCCAGTGAACAATATTTTCATTGATACCAGTGCTTCCTCAATAAACGAAGCCCTAAGAGTTTTCTATACCAACTGTGACGTCAAAAGGAAAGTTTTTTCTTTTGCAACGAGACCAAGCCGGGTTTCAGCTATCCACTTTTACATTACCATATCCTTGGCAGTGGCTGTTTCTGGCTTGATTTGTATTTATCGATTTGTAGCGCCAATATTGCATTTTGTGGAGACTGATTTACTAGAAGGCACCATCGGCACTACACAGATTTCCGTACTGGTTTAAAATAGTCTTCTCGAGTTCTTCAAAAGATCTCTTATCTAATTATTTGTTGTTATTATATGTGCTGAAAAATACAATCATATTCCTAAAGGGATGGCTACCCGGCACTTGAACCTTCCAAACGGAAAAGATTTGCTTTACCCCGACTAAACTTCGGGCAACCTCGCTTTACTTAATCGTTCTTAGTTGATAGTTTAGTGCCCGAAGTAGGCATATCCATCGTAAGACGTGCACCTTGATGGTTGCTCTACATATATGATCGCTCTCATTGCCAAAGTTGTTCTTCTTCACTGCGGGAGGGATGATATGACCTACACGGGGTGTACCGGATTCATATCCGACAAAGGACAGTCACTTTCGACAACATTCCCCGAAACTTTCAGGGAGTGTTTTTGTAGCTAAAAACAACAACGGAAAGGTAAAAGGCCATCATATCTTGCGGTGACTGAAAACCAACGACCCAATGAACAATGAGGTTCACGACGTCAAACCAATTGTTCGCACAGTGGTCGGTCTAGCATGAGAAGATCTAGCACAGAGCTTTTTCACCAGCTGTAAAAGAGAAACACGGCAAATGGGGCGATATGTTTTAGGATTGGAATGTACCCGAGGAAGGCCTCGTATTTAAGTACCAACCTGTTTAGTACGCATACGTCTATGTGTCGACGTGCTGACTAGAAAAAGCGATGAATTGTTATCACAACAACAGCACCGACTCACAACAGCGTGTAAAGATTCATTCGCTCCACTTCCTATGTAATTACCAGTAACAGAAGAGAAAAGGGTGTACTTATACAAATTCAATTTTTTTAAACACTTGATCACTTTTTATAATTTTTTAAATGCTCAACGTTTAGAATACCATTCGTAATTCGAGTTCTATGAGAAAAATATTAAAAGTCTCACGATGGTTAAAAGATGTAGAATCTGAGTATGAAACGCGATATAAAACTCGACAAATACACAAAGCACCCTGTATAAGCGTACGTTACAAACTCGCATAGCTCAGTCATTGTGAATTTATAACAATTAATATTAGTTATTCCTTTTTTAACAATTCTCTCAGGTAAACAACTGAGCTTAGCGAAATTTCAGGTTATTAGGGCACGCAGCGGCGCAGTTGAGTGGTTACAACAATAGCAAAGAGAAGAAGAAGCATTGACAAAAGGAAAGCGCGACAAGTGCCATATAAAATGCCGTGAAAGCATGTAAAAGCGAAAAATCTGTCTATTGGAAAGAATGACAGAAGGCACATTTGGGAGATAGAAAATTGTAGGAGTGTCAGTGCTTGGATTGGGGTGGCAGAGGAAAAGAAAAGTACGCGCTACAAACAGCAAAGTGAACGGCGATGTCATTTTGACTGATGGCTGAATGTATGCGGGAATGAGTTTTAGATGTGCTTCTAAAAATAAGTATATGTGATTCGGGTATGTATATATTTTATATATTTACACATCATATATGGGGCATTCCATGAGAAAGTGAAATTCGAAAAAGGTTCAACTACACATTTGAAGATCCATAAAGTAAGTCCATTGAAAATACTGAGGAGTAGTTTGTTATTTATAAAATCTGTTGTCATAAGCAACGCTAGTTTAAGTCGAAAAGTGATAACCATATTTGCACCATTTCGTGAAACTCCGCTGTTGGACGAATATTTTTAAAGTAAGCTAAAATATCTAGTTAGACTATGCATGCGCTCTAAGCAAAAAGTCGAAATTCACCTTTATCTTAAGTCGCCTCAAGTTTTTGTTGTCCTCCTAAAACAACTTGCAAAGCAAACAAAGTTCAACAAAAAATCGAATGAGAACTCAGTGGACTAGGCCTAGTTTTAGGACTAAGGATGGACGTACTATCTAAAATGTGAGGAACTATAAAACGAAAGGTTCTGCTCTTAGCCCGGTCGCTGTTTTCGTGAATAACAATGTATTTTCAAGCTCGCTTGATTTCCGCATGTTAACGTTAACCCCACTGCACTACACCAATTGCGATAGACAGGAAATAGGATGAGAACAATAAGGTATTTGCAATTTACAACACTGAAATACTACAAACGAAATAAGTTGTTCGAGAAGATGGTATTTGATCATCGCGATTTGTATCAAAGTAGGAGCAAGGGTTGTTCAATATACCGGTTTGATAACGTGGCTAAGAACCCTTGGTGTAAAGAACTAGCTTGTCTTTTTTGGCTTCTGGGGATGAACGAATGCTCAGTGAACGAGAGATGATGCCGTCTAAAGTAAAAGAAGTTAAAATTTCCTCAAATTTTGTAGCAGTCACAGTAGTGTTCTATACTTCCCATTTCTTAAGTGCTGCGCGAAGTTAACTTCTTACTTCTTTGGGATTATTTGGGGGTCATTTCGGAATTGTTTTCGGAACTATTTCCTTACCATTTCGGGTTGGTTTTCGAAAGTTGTCTCACACTATTTCATGGTAAAAACTCACAGTGAGGAAATAGTAAAGAAATTATGGAGAAAAAATTTTTAAAATAGTCCCAAAAAAGTGTCAAAAATGGTTCTTAAAGCTATCCCGAAACGATGCTAGAAAAAATATCCAAATATGGTACCAAAAAGTCGTCCCAAAATTATATGAAACTAGACTAATTCTACTTTAATCAACTTTTTCCCAAATTCTGTATATTACCTAAATTCTATTACAATATTCTGCTCCCATTTTTTATTTCCGTAGCATCTATAAAAAGTGTCGATCTACTCCAAAAAAAACTCAAGCTCCCTCTGAATCCAAAATCTGCATCAATAAGTGAACTTCAAAAACAAAATCGGCTAAGAAATACGTTAGTTAGCATACAGAGATCGATCCAAGAATAGGCCGAAATCTTTCAGAAAAAATAATTTCCAATCAACAGCTGACGCTGGGCAAAATAGGCTCCGATCCCTGATGGTTCAACATCAGTAAGTGGTAGTGTCGTGATTAAGAATTTAAATTAGGGACTACGAGGCAAGCGATTCAAACAAACAGGTGCAGAATTAGGAAGATAGTCTTCAACGTATTCGAAATTAAACTATGCTTCGAACAAGGCATCTTTCTAAAGGGTGTTTTTTTTAGGGGTATAGAACTTCGAATTGAAATAAAACACAAGAAAATCGTTTTAAGGTCCATCAGTTTGGCTTTATTGGAAGGATAATTTTATGTCATTAATGTTTAAATATGATTTCGGGTATGTGGCCGCCGCGGCTGGCTCGAATAAAGCCAATTCTACAGGTCCAATTTTCAACCACTTTTTCGAGCATATGGGGCCGTATGTCGGCAATAACGCCACGAATGTTGGCTTCCAATTCCCCTAACGTTTCTGGTTTGTTGGTGTAGACGAGCGACTTCACATATCCCCAAAGAAAATAATCCAATGGTGTCAAATCACACGACCTTGGTGGCCAATTCACAGGTCCATTCCGCGAAATTATGCGCTCATCGAATGTTTCCTTCAATAAATCGATTGTGACGTGCGCTGTGTGGCATGTAGCGCCGTCTTGTTGGAACCACAACTCATCCACATTCATGCCATCCAATTCGGGAACAAAATAGTCGGTTATCATGGCTCTATACCGGTCTCCATTAACGGTAGCTGCCTCTCCAGCATTATTGCGGAAGAAGTATGGCCCAATGACTCCACCAGCCCATAGAGCACACCAAACAGTCAGTTTTTGTGGATGTAATGGCGTTTCAAGGGTCTCATGTGGATTCTCTTCACTCCAAATGCGGCAATTTTGCTTGTTGACCATTCAACCAAAAATGAGCCTCATCACTGAACAAAATTTTGCGATGAAAATCAGCATCGAAATCAATCTCATTTTCGGCCCATACACCAAAATCACGACGCATTGCATGGTCTCGCGGCTTTAATTCTTGCACAAGCTGGATCTTGTAAGGTCGCAAGCCAAGATCTTTGCGCAAAATCTTCCATAAAGTTGATGGACAAAGCTCTAATTGCTGTGCACGGTGGCGAATCGATTCATTTGGGTCCTCTTCAACACTTTGCTCTACAGCGGCAATTGTTTCTTCGGTGCGCACTGTTCGACGTCTCTGCGGATGCGTATTATCACATAGAGTAAACGTAGTGCGAAAACGATCCATGGTTAACCGAATTAATTGCTCTGATGGACGATTATGTCGACCATAAAATGGACGGAGCTCACGGTAAACTTCGCGAACTGAACCATTATTTTCGAAATAAATTTGCACGATTTGCAAGCGTTGTTCTTTTGTCAACCTGTTCATGATGAAATGGCAAACCAAACTGAACATAAATGACATTAGAGTTGCCAGATTTGACCACAAAATGCCAGTTTTATCTCTATTCAAAAAACAAACCTGTAAAAAAAACACCCTGTATAGTCAGATTTATTCAAGCCGACACTGGACAAGAGCTAACCGCATTAAAACAAGTTCGAGTGATTTCCTTAGCTTGAATGTGGGTAGTACGGTGAAGGAGAAACAGACAAACTGCTTGCTGGCACCAAATAACGAATCGCATTAAAACGGCTTGGCATGGCTATCCGTGTTGGAGGATAAAAATTTTAAACTGAGACGAAATTCTGCCTATTTTAAACCCGGCGCTAACACCGAAAATAATGTCAGCTTAAAAATCTAATACCTAGTCACTGCTAGCAGGAACTATACATTGGAGTGGTTTCTTTTGTTTGTATGCGTATAAGTATGTGACTATAAATTTTGCAATTTATTCAAATATGCTCAAAGCATATGCGGTTTGGGATTAAATGTTTTTTTGCGACGATAAGCCCTAAAACAGATGCCTGATATATCACACATAGACATAGACACACACAACCACACACGCATTGACGTAGTTGCCCTGTGGGAAAGTCAGTAACTAGTGAGAATAATTTCTGGTTCAGAACTAGAGATAAAGTGGCTAATCAGAACTAGTGAGATAGTAACTAGATTTTCACTAATTGGAAACCGCCACTTGTGTAATCATTAAAATTTAATAAAATTTAGATTCGTAGTTGGAAAAATGTTTTATTCTTGTAACGTTCTTTAAAGAAAGGTTAAAATTTCAAATCATAAAAAAAAAAACATTTATCAGTTGGTAGGATTCGAACCGACGCGTCCTGTGTCAGAGTCGAGTGCTCTCCCCACTCAGCTACGGAGCAGGCATCAATAGTATGAGAAAAGGTTACATATGTTTACATTATGATAGAATGGTTTAAAATGTAGGCTCAAATTATTAGCCGTGCATAAACTAACCGCAATGGTGTGGCGGTAGTGTTGCTGGACTATCACGCCGAAGGTCCAAGGCTCGAGTCCTGAGAGAGGTAACATCAAAAGTGAAAAAAAAGTTTTTCAAAACGGGGTTCTCCGAGTGTAGTTCTACCATGGAAGGCTTCTCCAAATATTTTTTTTTTAAATTCTAAACTAACTTCATCCAAACTGCAGAATTTGGAAATAGTGCAGAGCTAGAGCAATAGTAGCAATAAACGAACTACTCCCAACTGTCGAATTTTTAACTAGTTCGGAACTGACGAAAAGGTAATGCAGCGGGGGACACCTTCCACCGCCTAGGACATCGCCATGTTAAATTCGCCAGTTGATTACATGTGAAAGAGATTGAAGGCGAACTACTTGTGGTTCAACACGCACTAGATGCGCACCAGTTTAGAACTAGAGATTTTCCCCACAGGATCAGTTCATAAGCAGTGAGCTCCTTTCATAAGCGATAGGACCACACGCTCGCTCACGCATTCATGGCAATCACATAAATCTGTGTCGTTTTAATAAATATGAATGTATGCATGAACTTACGCCGTGCGCGTACAAAATAGCTTGCGGTAATCTTCTCATATTTTCATTTTTATTTACGTAGAAAGTTTTAAAATTGATCGGCATGTCTTTTTACTTTTCTTTGATGAAAATTAAAAGTCAAAAATGGTTAATATCCGTGCTTGAATGTAAATACAGTCAATTTCATAGATATAACTCAAACAGAATTTACATGTTACAAACCTTTACGGAATAAACTTTGGATTTTAATATTTGTCCCTTAAAATTTCAAATCAGTAAAATAGGCAAAGTTTATGTTCTGCTTACTACAAATGGTAATAACAACCTTACTAATTTAAATTTTAGTTTCAATATTATAACTCATTTTGGAACTGGAGTAATAACTCAACTTGAAACAAGCTACGAGAAAAAAATGGAAAAACATCTAAAGTTATAAATAAGATTTTCATAGATGAAATTATGGAAAAATCTAAAATACAAATTTTGCATGTGACACAAACATGGATACTTTTCAGATCATTTTTGAATAAATCCCATCAAGTGGCAACCTCTTTGCCACTGGACAAGTGAATAGGCTAAAGAACTAAATAAGGGGAAATCACTTCGAAATTCCTCATTCAAATTTGAAAGTTCTAAACCTTGTTTTTTGAAATTTGCAGGTATATATGACTAAGAGAAACTTTATTTCTAAATTATACAATAGTAATAAATTTTAAACTAAAATTTCGTAAAAAGTTTAACTATCTATTTTGTTCATAAATATTACTAAAGTAGTTGATGCCTGATACCCGTATTTGCATATCTCACTTAATCTTTTATTAGTTTCTTAAAGGACCTTGGAACCTTGAAAGAAACCGGAATTTTATACAGTACACGAGATAGAAGTTAACTTCTTACTATTTGGGATAATTTCTTGATTGTTTTCTGAACTTTTCGCGACCACTTCGGAATTATTTCGGGATTGATTTTAGGATCATTTTGCGCTTTTCAAGATCATTGTTTTCAAGACTATCCAAAAGAAATGATCCCCAAACGGCTCGGAAAGAGTCACGAAAAAGTCTCAAAAATAATTCCAAATTATCCTTAAAACACCACTTCAAATATGGTTTCGAAAAAGTCCCGCAAAAGTCGTCAAACAATCATGAATTGATCGCGAAATAATGCGAAGAAAGTCCCGAAAATGGCTTCTTCCCGCAAACAGTCCCGACATTTATATGAAATCATCCGGAAACCTTCCCGAAATAACTTTGAAATGATGCGACGAACATCCCGAATTTATACCGAAAAATCCCCATTTGGTCGGGGAAACAACACCCAAAGTGGTCCCGAAAATGGTTCCGAAATAATATGAAATGATTCCGAGAAGGTCCAAAAACGTATCGAAAATATTCTAAAGAAAGTGCCTCAGAAATAACCCTGAAAAAGTACGGAAATAGTTCTGCAAACAGTTACCAGGGTCTCAGAAATGTTACCCAAAAATTCCCGAAAATTATCACGAAGTGAGCCTAATTCTGCTAGAAAAAATTATTTTCTAAATTCAATTATTTTCTAAATTGATTCAATTTGTTATTTCCTTTCCATCAATAAAAAATGTCGATCTGCCGGAAAAAAGATTTCAAATTTCCAGACTTTTCATGGGCGCCGATGAAGCTAACTTCAAAAGTCATCAATGGCAATGATGGGTGTAAAGAACTAGGAATGCAGTATATTACCCAGTTACAAAATTGCATACAATTGCATGAAGCCGTGTTTGAAACAGAAGATAATATACAATCGTTTACACAGAAAAGAATTTCACTTAGAGTACCTGGCATCACTAGTCACGGAAGTATTTACCGAAAAGCCACTCAAAATAACTTTCGTTTGATAATCATATTAGCAATTTTTGGTCAGTCAACCAAATATTAACAGCAACGCATATGGCTCTGAGGCAACCCTTATTAAATTTTTTTTCGTAACTTTACAAAAGCACATTCTCTTGATGCTATTTAGTTTATTTTTAAATAATTTGAAATAGGTGCTAACCTTGAACCCTGAGCTCGTTTTATGAATACTTCAAAAAGGTACAGGCCGTAAATCAACAAAAATTGTTGGTAGAAAAAAGTAACGGTAAACTATATAGTTTAGATGTTCAAATTAAAATGCTTACTTTTTAAAAAATTTCATACAGGTGGCAACCTTGTAAAACCATCCCCAATGCCAACTCTAATCGGTATAGCCGACGAATTAAATGTTACCGAAGTTTTTATTGCACTGAGCTAGAGGTTGGCAACAGATTTCACAACCCAATGAGGCATATTCCTCTAGATGGCGGTCAGGTAGATATGTCCTGAAATGATTTATAATTTGAAGAATTTACTGTACCGATTTGTTAGTAACTTTCGTGTGAAATACAGACTTCAAACTTGTAGCCTAGTACGCCCCAATAACGAAAAATACTCCGCTAGATGGCGCCGGTTTTTTCACAGCCACAAAAGCCGCAGATAGCATTAAATAATTATTTTTTCGTTTTTTTATTTTTTTATTTCAGGCATGAAACCACGTATCAAGAATCATTTTCGCGCGCATCAACTATCGATCTGGTTACGTCTCATACCGGAGTTGCATCGCGCGGGCATGGAAGATGTCATTACGCGTCATAATTTATTTAAAAATCATGATGATATGGATTTATATGAAGGACCTGTGAAACCGGATCCGTTTGCGTCAACGCGTCTGTTGCTTATTGACGACGCATTGCTGCGTAAAGCTGGCCGTACTGGGAACTTGACAGCAAGCTATATAAGTGGCGTTTTAGGTGGTGAGTCAATCAACTTTTATATACAGTCAGTCTATATACAAATGTTTAATGAAACTTGAACACTTGTTGTGGTTACTAGCCAAGCATATTCATTAGGGTGGGTTAAGAAAAAATGTATTTAGAAGAGAATTAGAATTTGTAATTTATAAAAAGAAAAATTAAATTTTTATTCCATTTTTTTATTTGACCTACTCCGCTCTTAAATAAATAAATACATATATAATAGCTGCACAGCAAAATTTGTTTGTGATTAATATCCTTTCGTTTAATGCGAAGGAATTTGCTTTTAATTCTTTACAAATTTATTACGTAAAATTCTTTTTCAATTTTTTAAATTTTCCTTTTTTATATGAAGTACCCAATGCTAAGTGGAAAAATATTAAAATCACCCTAATGGTTGAATGGCTGGTTGGTTGGTTGGAGTGACGAGTCTCATATGACGCTAACATTGCAGCTGCGGTAAAAGTTACTGTATTGCTAACCGATCCGATCCGCGTTCCAATGGTCCAAAACCCAGTGAGCACAGCAACCAATCCTGATGAGCAGCCTTATATCCTATAGCTAGGTCCATTATAAACTCTCCAAAGCCGGTATTATCGTTACAGATCCGAGAGCCTGAAGGAAATTGGCTGTCAAGAAGATTGCTATCCTATTACCGGTGATGTTTGCACAAATTAATGCCCTGCATGCCCCTGGATACCGTAAATCTCCGATTACAATACGTTCACTGAACCCAGGAGACGCAAATATGGAGGCACGCTCGGGAATATTAAAAAGATTTCTGCTCCTGCTACAAACACCATTTAAGATCGCAATACAGACCGCTCGCTGAATTTTCCTTAGCATATTGCTGATGTAGCTCACTTCGACTGCCTCCAACCACACTAGTGTCCCGTATGCTAGGTTCCGTCGAATAATATATTTGCAGATCTATGCTTCAGAACTCCTACAGTACAGGTGCTCATTTTCCCGCTTCGATCTGTGCTCTTTATTAAGCTTACAGGTTCACTTAGTTGTCAGCAGGGCGCATAGATATTTCGTACGATTAAGAGAAAGTAGGCTAAAACTTGGGATTTTCATCTCAGTGGTGAATAGAACTAAGTCTATCTTTGAGGGATTCTCGTTCATGCCTGCGATATCGGTCTAACCAATCAACTTCCTGAGTGCTCATTACATAGTCTCAATTATCATCTTAAAACGCAAACCAGAAACTAGTAGTAAGACGTCATAACAGAATACCAGAGGAGTGGAGACAGACAGTATACTGACCTCACTAGCTCCCATCGTGGCGCTACTCCTATCCAATTTACTATAGGGTCTTCGAAACCAAGGAGCTACTTATTATTGAAGGCGCCTGGAATGGCTGTTTGCTCTCAAGGGATGGATCCAAATTGCTTAAGTTTGAAACGAAAATCCACTAGAGAGGCTACTTCTTTTTGGTTAAGCTTGTTGGCTAACCCACGCTTAGAAAAAGTCCCATAGCTTACTCTAGCCTTCACAGATGAGATGCAAGGATTGATGACCTAGCTTATTTCTCACCACCCTAGCGAACCTTCACCAATTGGTGTACTTTGGATTACATTGAGGAATAGAAATGTCTCATAAAATCGATAGGTGACTCGTTCGTGGTATTGATTTCCATGCTCGCCTTTAGCGAGTGCTTCGAATTGCCATCACAACTTCTGACAACGCGCCTTGATTTAATCTCTGGCATTCATTTTATGGCCTCCTCGGTAGAAGCGTTCCTATCAAGCGGCATATGGGATGAGGCAAACACCATGCTGATGCCGCCAGCTACCTCGAACGAAATTGTCCACCAATATATACATAATGATTCTTATATGCAAACTAAATATTTGTATATATGTATGTTTATATAGATAAATATGTATATAATATAACCTTAACTTCTACACCCATTTTGTAAAAACAGCTTTGACGAATATTCGTTCCGTTGCGGACACAAATTGTCAACATCAAATGGGTTAGTCTCATTGTCAACCATCTTCGTCGTTTGGTCCAATAAGCTGCCAGACTACGTGTATGTCACTTGAACCTCTATTTACGTTTGTATCGGTAGCATACAGCAACAGAGTCCTTGCGTTTATCCTTAGACAAATACGCTTTTAGTTTTGTCTTTTCTTATTTGAGACGTCTGATGATAGGCTGTCATGTCGCCATTCAAATTTTAGCCCCGCCATCATCATAAAATTTTTATGTATGTATTTTTGTAGATTGGGTGGCTAACAGAATAGTTTTAGTAAAATAGGCCACAATTTGACATAAGAAACCTTATGGCACAGCTGAAAGCTTTTTTGTCTTAAAATATCCATAGCTTCTTCTTGTTTAGTGTGTTTGGAACATGTGTTAATTTTATGCCTGAGGATGTGTTTCCTTTCTCAGATGCATAGGCACTAGGGCGGATTGAAATTTTTCTACGCAGTGTTTTCTTCGATATCGAAACTATGCAAAGCAAACGAGGGTCATTTGGGGCCACATTTTTTAAGAAATCTCTCAAAAATATATTAATCCCACCACTTACTGCAGTTCTTTTTTGTGAATGTTATGGCTATTGTTACACTTTCAGTTGAGGTCACAGTTATAGCAAGGGTTGTGGTTACGATCTGCATCTTCTTCCTTGTCATCGTTCAGATATTCATCATTTTCTTCAGCACATCAAAGATCGCTCTCTACAAACTTACCCTACCAACAGTGGGTAACCACTTCTGCATTAGTGAATACTCTGATTCCAGCACGATCACAAATTGGTGCTAATACCAATGCATATGTAAGAAATTTGTATGGAAAACAACAACCCATACCATTCAACAGTTGGTAAAAACTGGAATGAAAGATAGGTTGCGTCATCTAAAAAGTCGGTTAAAAGATTTGGTACTTTTAAACGAAGAGGTTCAGCGTTTAGTCATGTTAAAATGGCTCCTCAGTGTAATTTTGAAGTCTGAGAACTTGCATACTTTTAGGCACTTTTTCGTTTCCATAAAAACTGTGTTGGAGAAAATGTATGATTGTGTTGGCGTCAGAGTTTTCCTCACTATAGAGGTGGCTAAGCTTAATTTACAAATGTGGAAAACAACAAGTGCCTAAAAGTATGCAGGCCCTAAGACCCTAGACCTGCATGAAGAACGAACTTCAACATGGTTGAGCGGTGAACCTCTTCAAACAAAATTTTTGAGCGTGTTTTTATCAACTAAGGGTCAGTAAGGTATCCACCCTAACACATGTCTCTAACTCACATACACACTTGTGTTAAGGATTTAAATATGCACTCAAATAAGTTTTTAAATCTTGGGTAAGGGTCAAACTGGGCCATGAATATGAATTGCTTTGCTTATTTTAACGAGTTCACGCATCTTATGATATTTGTCTTTAATATAAGTATGAATGAGTGTATATTTTTACGTACATACATAAGTATTTTACAGCCTGACGTTATACTAACTATGCACTTATCCAAACCTAAGTTTTTCAACACTAGTTATCATATGTATAAGCAATTCAAGCAAGACAAGCGTACACAATTTATCTACGACTACTAACGAGACCTTATAAATACAAGCAATGCTGGTGGAAGGGCGATTACTTCGCCAAAGTCTGCAAATCATTGCTATGAATGAGGGATTTTAAACTAAGTCGTTGACACCCTAAGCCAAGATAGACATCCCGCTATCGTCATCGATGTGCAAATTATTTGAAAATACTCAATAAGTCCCAAAACTAAACCTTTTCTTATTCCAGAAAATTTCAATTTTACTTCAGAAAAGCTCATTTTCAAAAAAGTAAGGCGAGTGATCGGCCCTGGTCTGATACCGTGACCTCAAGGTGCAGATTTCTGTAGATTTTTCATATTTTTGTTGTAAGTCTTGCACAATGAGTTTTTAGGAGGACGCATACCATGTTTTGAAGCGTGCAGCGGATCAATCAATTCTAACAGAAATTTTGCAAAGGTCCCACTCTGTTAAAAGAAAATTGCTTAGGACTACTCTTAAAGGGGCTTATTAACTGTATTATTACTGGACAAACTGACTAAGCAGAAAACGGCAGAAATGTCAAATCTTATATTGGTTCGCCATCAGGAAATGGTTTGATATGGAGTTTTGGTGTTTTTTTCCGATTCTAAATTGCAAGCATTGATAAAACTACTGAGCAAATAACAAGAACAAAAGTTATTCAACCTATAACCGACAGAGTATAATCGATAAGAATAACTTTTTGGCGGATCTCACGTGTTCGAAAGGCAAAGATTTTCACTGCTGCGAATTGCAGAAGTCAGAAGTAGTTAAATTTATCGAATTGTGTTGCAGAAATTACAAATTTTTATTCAGAAAATCTTAAACATATTTCAGAAAAACAAAAATATTTCAGAAAATAAAGATGCATATATTAAATATTTTTTGGCGCCTCGGATTGTGTTGTACCCTGTAAAAAAATTGGGTTAAAAATAAAAGAAATTAAAAAAATAATAAATTTTAAGTTAAGAAACATTTATATATTTAAAAAACTAATATTTAACTACAAAAAATAAAATAAAAAATAAAAATAATAAATTGTCCGCGATCCTGGGCTCGAACCTGCGTCGCTCACTTTGTACTCGAGACGCTTACTACCTGGGCCATCGCGATATCTATTCGTCCATTGTCAATTGCTGTATTTGGGATGTATGCAAGTATGTTTTCACCACATATCTTTGGTAAACTTTTTGTGATTTTCTCTTTCAGAATACCGAAATCATCTGAGGTCACAAAAATTTTCCCTAATAAAAAATCTCAAATTTAGTGACTTGAGATTAGACAGACTTACAGAATACAGTTATTAGTCTACAGTGACTTTTAATTCAATTCACATACATTTTAATTTTCGTAGCATACTCGTAGTGGTAAAAATACATAATAAAATAATGTAGCATACTTATAGGCATTAAAATACACGTCGGATCGTGCCCGTTTGTGTAGAAAGAAGAGAATTAGTTCCATCGTAGCGAGTCAGGTATAATTGGGTACAATTGGTCTCTCCGTAGGACATGCTTTAACAATAGTGAATAGTTCAACCCTTATAAAGAGATCACAACTGGCAATGATCGCGTGCTCCTTTACGACAGGCATACCAATATAACAAAAACAAAAGGTTCTCAGGTTACCCGTGCAGATAGATGAATAGTCGGCGTCTGGCCGTTGTGTGATCAACGGACAAGGCTAGAGATCGCAGAGCCAGACAAAGACGGATCAATGGCCTGCTATCAGGCGACTATTCGAAGTATTTTAAGTAGCATCCATAGTTAGTCCGCTCTATGAAGTTATACAATAAATTCACAACAAAGATTTTCTCAAGCACATTTTGCATTTTCTGAAAGACATATTTTCTTTTTAAAAGTTTTTATGAGGTCGCTTTGGTGGTATCTGTACCGCGGATCTGAGCGCTCGATTTTAAACCATTTTCCGGTTGATCTACGGTCTAGCGGTTTTCACCAATGTTGAGGTCGCAATGACAGTGCAGTATAGAAGGAGAAATATTCCGATAGGTGACGCAAATTGCTCTACTTGTAAAGACCTTTATCATGCACCGGAGCTTGTAATATACCACAGAAAGAAAAAAAACTCTAGGTGGCGCTGAAGTCGAGATAATGGAAACTTAAAATTGTAATTGTGGACCGATTTGACTGATTTCAACGTGTGTATTATTTCATTAATATTGAAAAGTTAAAAAAAAATTCCCACTAAGTGGCGCGTGAGTCGCTCTGTTTGTAAAAAGCGAATGTATGTTTTCGGTGTTCGTTGCACTCGTTTTTCAACTAACTTCACGTGTAGTTGGGTCTTGAAGTTTCAACCATCGTTTAGGTTTTAGTATAATGCATTATTAGGTTTCAAACTTACAAGTACGTCAAACTTGCAAGTCATACCTATTAAGAACTCACACCCACAAATTTTCAGGGCAACTTCGATTCGCTGAAAGATCTATGCACTCAGAGGGGAAACTATTTTATAACTTTTAGTCCATTTTAAAAATACTTCAAATTAAAAATATTTTTTTATTCAATTTATTCCGAATTGGAAAAGCGTAGTAACAACTCATCATTCTTATGATATTTAGCACAGGTTGTTCCTGTTGTTGTTTGTATCGGAAGAGAGGAGTATTCGTTATGTACCATTGTATGCTGGACTTTAGGCGCTTCTTACTACACGCATACGAAGAGTGGATATAGTTTTAGCTCCTCTGACAGCTGTGTTCAATATAGTTGTAGTGAAATTAAAATGTAAATTCTATAACAGAAACCACATTAAAAATATTTAATAGTTTACAACAAGTTAAGGAAAATTAATTAAACTTTATAAAATGGCCTTCAAAATCTTCAAACGTTTTCGCAGAGTTTCTAACAAAATTTCAATATTTTTGAGCAAAATTTTAGCATCATAACGTGCAAGTTAGAACTCGCTCAAAAATGTTTTTGAATTTTCAACATTTTATTTTGAGTATTGAGTATTTTCTTTCATCCAAGGCATGAAGAAAAAATGTATTTTGTATACTTCTTGCACATTATAATGCTATATTGCCCAAAAATACTGAAACTTTTATGTACATTTTTAAAATGTTAATTAAATTTTCTGAAATTTGTGTAAGCTTATAAATTTCTTTTTATGTGGTTTTGTTATAGAATTTGCTACATTTTAAATGAAACTTATTAGAAACGCAGCTTCTTTTTATTTCGTGGAACGTTATCCAATTTAATTTCACTACTATTATATTGAACACAACTGTATATCCTGTTTTTTAGTATATGAAGTTTCAATACTTACTCAAAGCAAAACGAATTTCAGGAAATGTTATAATTGAAAGAGCAAATTGAAATTAGCAACGTCAAGACCAGAACCAAAATATCATCAACATTAACTAGAATTTTAGAAAGTTATAGAAAAATTTTTAAAATTCTATGAAGGATGATTTCTGTGTTACTCAGCTTTAAGGCTCAACCAAAAGCATGTCAATGCCAACAACACAAACAACTAGAAACAAAACAAATCATAAACTTGTCCCAGAAATAAGCCTTCAAGCAGCAAGTGATTTATAAGAACAAAAACGAATATATTTTCAAACCCAAAGAGATCAATACATACAGACGCAATTTGAAATGGAAATGTGCGGGCGGAGGGGCGTATGTGGCAGCTTTTTAACGCCACGGGCGTGCTGAAACAAAAAACAAATTTTTGTTGAAATAGTGTTGTGAATGTGTAAGCTCTACTTTTTTGTTGTTAGTGTTGTAGACATGTGTCTGCATGTGTGCGAGTAATCATTTACCGTCGTCAAAACGTTAACTGCCACCAGCAGAAAATGCCAACAAAAATTACTCTCTTAATGTACATTAAACACATGGCTGATGGGAATTGATTGTCCATATGTGCCAATTTTCCAGAAGGAAACTGGAGGAGAGCTCAACATACGCCCCGAATTTTAAACAGGGACCGTAACTGTTATGAGTTTTATTATAAAACTCGCTATTTGATCATTATTTTCAGATTGTTTTTTAATAAAAATCATCAATAACAGATATCTTCAAGTTTTACTTTTTGGACTAGGGCTCTTTTTTTTTTTTTGTTTTTGAGTTTTATTTTTTCTGATCAAAAATAAAACTCAAACATGAGGATTAATACTTATTCCTTCAAGAACAAAAATTAAATTTTGAATTTTACTTTTTTTTCACGGATCGAAAAACTCAAAAAGCCGCTGCGCCTTTTTGGCAAGTAATTGATCATAAATATTGGTTAGTATAATCTCGTCAATATACGTACTGCATAATTAAAACATATTTATAGACACAAACATATGTATATGTACATAGGTTGGTATACAAAAAGGCTTTTTGAGTTTTGGTAACTGTGAAAAAAACTAAAACTTAACATTTTATTTTGATTCTTGAAGGATAAAATACCGCTCAAGAAATAAGTTTTACTTTCATCAAAAAAAATAAAACTCAAAAAAGATTAATTATATGTAATTTATATAGGTTTCGCTAAAACTCTCTTCAATCGATGCAGATTTCTTTACACTTACTTCCGATCCTTTTTTTTTATTAAAAATACAAAAATAAACACTATCGGGGGTCGCTGATTAAATAGATGAAATGTGAAAATGTTAATAAATATAGGGGTGCACAAACATACTATGCAGTAAAGCACCAAAAGAGTCAGGAAAGATACTAAAATAAAACTAGAATTTGTTGACTGCTACCGAACTAGGCCAAAAAGAACTAAGACTTGATTAGTCAAAATTCATAGTTAAGCAGCCTGCTAAAAAGTGCAGTTGTTGGAAAATCCGAGTAAAGACATTTATTTCAGTTTTCCAGTTTACAGCATGAAGACTTGAACCAGTGACCTCGCTGATTTGAAGTGAGAAGTTATCCACTGTGCCTATACGCATGTGAATAGTTTTCGCTTACTAAACTACCCTGCAGTTCATTCTACTAGCTTGTTAAATCGGCTAAACTAGATCGACTTTTGTAATTTTTCCATATTAGCAACTGGTAGCCGATGTCCTACGAGATTGCATTTGTCCGCTTCTGCATCAGTAATATACCAGTTGACATACTAGTCAGTACATACACCAGTATCATACCAGGCGTCATACTAGACTGCCCATGCATCAGTATCAAACCGTTCCTGTACCACTTCATAGTAGATTAGTTCATTTTGGGTTGAGAAATTCACGAAAATTGCAAAATTACATTACATACCACTTTATTGAAAATTCAGTCATCATATACGAGTATAAAATATTTGTCTATCCAAATTTTTATTACTTCACTATATTGAACAATTGAAACATATTTAAAAAAAAAAAAACTTAGCCGCTATTCATAGCAATTTTCCCCTTGGAAAACATTTATAAAAAGTATTTTTCTTCTTTTTTAAATAGTCCTTTTTTCAATTACTTTTATAATTGATTTCACAGGCAGAAATCTTTAAATTTTCTTAAAACATTTTATGGAAATTTTCAAAATTTAAATATTAATCTCAGATAAAATCTAATCCATAGTTGTAAAAATATCTTTATATATAATATTGAGGAAATTCAAGGAAAGACTAGCTTTTTATGGATAAAATCATAAGTTTCGGAGTTCTTTGCAAATAACCATGCAGGTAACTCGAGTATGGAATTCTAGTACATAATGTGCAAGTTCTTAATAGCAACATTTTTTCAAAAGTGCCATTTTAGCAGCTTCTAATTTATTTATGAAAACTGCATTTCACAATCACGATAAGTCAACCCTGGAAAATAAAAAATATTCAATCTTTTTTTATGAATTTGTTAAAAAAAAATTCATAAGAAAAAGGTTACTTTGATTATTCCAAAAAGAAATGTTATTTACTTACTCAACTTCTTTGACAAGTGATTGGCGGCTTACTCGTTCTTGCGTCGTTGGTACGCGGTTATGCTGTAGCGACGTGGCAAAAAATAAGGGTGATTTTGTTGACATGCACGTACGTACATGATCTGCAACCCCAATGTACTATTTGAAGCACGAAATTCTCAAAAGGATTATGATTTTACTAAAAGAAATATTATTTGCAAGAAATTTTTATATTTATTTTAATTAAATGAAAATGTATATACTCAGAATATTAGTTGAAGAGAAAATTAAAATGTAGGACGGCGTTGTTAACTGAACGATTGCTGCCCGAATACTGAGTTGTTTTCTTTTTGGCTCGCGTGTGCATGTATCGAAAATTTTTAGAGGGTTGTTGCTGCTTATGATAGTTGCAATCGCTCAAACTGGTATGAATAAGCCCACGAAATTCTATTTAATGAACTAGAATGTTTACTAACCAGTTTCGCAGTTGACTGCAGGGTAAATGATTAAAACGGTATTAGCGGGCAACTCTATGTGGTAGCCATACCTCAAAATTTTTTTGTTAGAATACCTATAAAATAACTGTCCTTTGGTAACCATATTAGCATATCTCACTAAATTTTTTAATTTTGGCTGTCTCTTAACCTCGTTCAATCTGGTACTCAGATCCGACTGAAAGAGCTCTGGGCACAAGTAGCGTACAGAGTAGGGCCCTTACTTCACAAATCTTTGTACCTGTCCTGCTCTTCATATCTTGCCTCAAAGGTAATTTGGCAGTGAACTAAATTTGTTTTGCACAAAATAATTGTGGTGTAGGTGAGCAATTCAAGTAGCCCATTAAACAGACCGATCAATGATGGTAACGTCGCCATCAATGTGGTAATACATAACAATGATGATGATAATGATGTGGGTAGCTGAGCCAACTAAATGAACCAACTCAGTGGCTGCGTTTTGATTGCGGTGTATTTTGCTATAAAATGCCAAGTAAAACATACAATTTACATAATTGAGTGTGTAGGCAGTAATATATGTACGCCCACGTGATTTGTGATAGATAGCGGGTGGTTCATGTAGGCGCTTTATTTAGTTATATATTATTTTAGTAGAACCAATCCCTTGCTGTACAAAGATAAAATAAAGTTAGTACTTCCAATAGCTCATTCTTATGAAATCAATACGCATTTTCATAAAATACAAATGCTGCTTCAGGGCTATAGTTTGCTTTTTGGGTATTTTGAAAAATAATTTCTCAAAATTTTATATTTACGGTGTTTAGAGATTTACGGGTTTGAAAAATTCGAGTATTGTTAAAATTAAAAAAAATCAAATGATAGTAAAAATTTCGAAATTAAATATTAAAATAAATTTTCATTAAAAATGTTACTCTTCCCAAATTATAAGAGGCTGAATTTGAAAACCTTAGCAAACAACTTGAATCTTTGGTTTTGAGCATTTTTAAAATGGTCCACAATACCTTCCACATTGTTTTTTCTACCCCGCACCGTCTTCACTCCCAACAGCAACCAATATTAAGTAAACGACCACCCTCTGCACCCTCTGGAATACGAGAAAGATATTTCGCAAGTATTCGAATATTTTAGTGGATAAATAAATATATTGACCACCCTTTGCATATATAATAATAATAATCGATACATACCACACAGGAAAACAAGCAACGTAAATTCGAATTTCGTTATATTGATGACTTATTTATTTACATAGTCTATGAATATCAGAATTATTCTTACAGACTATGGGAAAATATAATGTAAGTAGCTTAAGTATTATAAGATTATGGAATCATATTTAAAATATAAACGAAATTTCATTTAAAAATAGAAAAATCAAGATCGATAGCATTAAAGATTATGTTGTATACAATAAGAGCTCGTAATATTGGAGCGTTACGCGCATAATTTGGCTTAAAGTTAGCGGTATAAAAAATATATGAATACCGTAATGATCTTTGCGGGACATTTAAATAAATTACAAAATGTAAGGGCAGTCTAGAGTTCCTTGGATAATGCCAAGAACAAAAGTTAAGGAGAGAAGACTTTTAAGATTTATAAGCAATAATCTAGAACTGTAGGAAGGAACTCGGTTCGAGAAGCGAAGAGAGTGCAAAGCGTTTTTAAAAAAACTCCATCCTGTCAATCCTAAATTTGTGGAACGGACGCCAAATAAAAGCTGCATACTCTAGATGGGGACGAACAAAAGAAGTGTAAGGCAATTTTAGAGTATAAGGATTTGAGAACTCTCCACTATGTCGCCTTAGGAATCCAAGCACAGTAAACTACTTCGAAGTTATAAAGTCAATGTGACTGTTGAAAGAAAGTTTGGCATCAAAAATAACCCCAAGATCCCTGATTTCACTAGTTGTTTTCAGTACAAGCTCCGAGATGTTGTAAGATGTTGTTAACAAATAAAAAGACTTGGTAAAAGAGACATGGTAGCATTTACTTACATTGAGCGAAAGGTGTGACTTGAGTATAAACTATCAAGGTCCATTTGAATTTTTGCCACTTCAGCAAGATTGCTTACTTTCAAGAATAGCTTTAAGTCATCAGCATGTAACAAAAACTTTTTCAAACGCTTTGGAAAAGTCTGTAAAGAAACAATCTATCTGAGACCCGTTTGAAAAAGACGATGTGCAAGACTCGAAAAAAAGTGTCAGATTCGAGACAGTCGAACGTCCAGGAATAAAGCCATGCGGATGATCAAACTTTTGACTGAAAAGTATATTTTGTCCTTGAAAATACTTACAAAAAGCTTAGAGACTGTAGATAGTTTGGAGATAGGTCTATAATTGGTAATTTAATTTTTGTTACCACTTTTGAAAACTGGGTTAACTGAAGCCAATTTCCAAACATCTATAAATAGTTATATAGAATATAGTTAGTAGATTTGAAAAAATCGGTGCACTAATAATATAATTTAGATGCAAAAACTTATTATTTTAAAAATTGCATGTAAGTGTTGTAAAGATTTTGATTATTGGTAGCTTTATACTTCTTAAAAAATGTATTGCGAAGATTCTTTAACTTGTTCAGTCTGCGATTAAACCAAGGTAATTTATATGACTTACTTCTTACCGTGGGCATATTGGCAATGCAGGTTTCTGACAAGGTTTCTTTGAATATATTAAAACTACTAGAAACTTCTAAGCCTTCGAGCGAAACACACCAATTCACCTCTGAACAGATTTCATTTAACTCAACAAAATCACCTCTCGCGGTAACAAAACAGCGGCAGAGGCAGATTTAAGCAGGCCTTCTCGTTCTTAGTTATCAGTTATATATATTGTGGTTATTATTCTCAAGCATGTACCATCCCTAACTCAATAACACTCCCACCACTAGTTAAACACAACAGAGATGACGATGGCTATTCTTATGCATGCAAGCGTGTACCTAGGAAAAGGAAGAGAGAGAGCGCGAATGTTTTCGAATACAAGGCAAAGAGGAGATGTCAATAAACAACACCGACCCTTCGAGAACACGAAGAGCGAACAACCAAGAATGTTCTCGGTGCGAAGCCAAGCACCCTGTCGGACTATATAAGGAGGTGACCAAGCAAGCCAGGTTGATCAGTTTATTTCCAAGTTTTGTTCAGTGAACTACTGCGAAGTTACCAAACTCTTAAATTTGTTTTGCGTTTTTTACTAGTAAATAAAACTAGATATGACTTACAATATCTGTGCGTGTGCTTATTTGACTTTATAGTTATCGAACCCAGGATTGATAATCAAGGAATCACCCGAAATTCAATATTCGAGAGAAAATAAAGATCAAATCAACAGCTTTTACAATTTTGATCTGTATGTTTGAACGCGCATCACTCAAAAACTGTTGCATAGAATCGAATGCTACTCTTAACGTTGCACTACTAGATATCTAAAATTTTAGATATCCTCTATTTCGATAGCTTGAGCATATGTGGACCAGGGTGACCCAAAATGTATTAGTACCATATTTGATACCCAGCAAAAGAAAGTAGCTAATGAGTGCAACAACAAGTTCCATATCTCATCCGGTTTTGTAGATATAATGAAGACCTGTTAAATTTTATTAGTAATTAGTAATCGATTTATTAGACGGATTTCTTAATTCGTAATGATTATATTAATTGTTTTCAAGAAAAGGCAATTAATTATTTGATTACGATTAGAAAAAACTAAAAAAAATAAAAAAAATTTTTTTAATAATTAAAAAAAAATCAAAAATAATCCAAAAAAATCAAAAAAAAAAGGTTTTTTGATTACTTCAAATTTTGTTAGATTTTTTTTTATTCTTTTTGATTTTTTTTTTCAGTATTGCTGTAGAAGCACACATCACAATACTAGAAAAAATCAAAGAAAACATTTTGTAATTAAAAAAAAATTTTAAATAACTAATAGTAATCAAAACAACTTTATTTTGATTTTTTTTTATAGTTTTTAGTAATTGTAGGTTTTTTAATTAATTGGAAAATAATCATTAAAGATTTAAGTAATTGGTAATCAATAATTAAATGGCTACTTAAGAAAGTAATTAATCAAACCGCTAATCATTAGGATAAGGAATCATTATTTAGCAGGTCTGGGTACTAGTTTTCCTTCAAAACAAACAGGTGGGCAGGAAACAGGACGGTACTAAATCGATTAAAATCTCTTTAACTTTTGCTTCTAATTTTTACAAACATTTGACTAAAGTTAAAAGCGCAAACCTTGTTAATCAAAATAATGCAAATTATGATTTGCTTTCACGATTCCTAAATTGAGATCTTGACGCAAGGCACGAAACAAGCTATTCTATATCATTTCACAGTTTTAATAAAAAATTGCAATATTAAAAAAAAATGTATAAAACACTGCTTCAAAAAATAATAAATTTGGGTATTTTCTACAATATCTTTTTACAAATTTCTATTGACTTAGAATTCGTTCGACCAAAAAAAGATATAAAATATGACTTGAAAAGCTGGAAAAAATGTAACAAAATTTTTCTAGTTAGCTTGAAGTGACTACTAACAACTCAAACAGTTATAAGCTCGTTAATTTGTAGAAATAGGTAAAACTTTTCCACAGGGTAATTGTCGATGACCATGGTCCGTATAATAAGTCGCGCTGAAATTTATTCAATACTGTATTCGGATTTGCTTACAAATCTGCATAAATTTGGCTATCCCTACTTATATGCATGCAAATTGTAGTATTTTAAGTTAAAGGTCTGTGTCAAAGCTGAATAAAGGAATCACTCAATACATTTTTATAAATAAGAAAACATATAAGCAAAAATGTTATTACAGCAATATTATTGGCACTGCGGTTAGGAAAAATATTACTGTTAGAAAAACAAATGCACTTCGGACTGAGTAGTCGATTGAGAAGTAGAATGCTCTCTCGACGAAATAATATAACACTCTACCCGTCCTGTTGTATGGTGCGGAAGTCTGAACAGTAATAACATCTGATGAGGCGGTTCTAGAAGTATTCGACGTTGATTTTAACACTAATTTAGAGGTTGGCGTAGGTGACATTTCTCATTCAATTGTATCGATTATCTTTTCCACGAAGTGAATACTGAAGCAACATCTTTCATTTAATTTGTGACGCTAGTTTTCGGAGTGGGTCAGAACACATTCAACACTACCCCCCACACGGTCCGGTAACAAACTATTTTTAATGTACCATGACTACAAACGAGCACAAGGCCAAGAATAATAATTTTTCTTTTTATTTAAGAAATTTATAATTGTTTTTATTTTATTTTTATATTATTTTTAATTATTTATTAAAATTTTTTATTAGAAGAGAAAAAATTAAAAATAACTATTAAAAAAAGTAAAAATAAAAACAATAATAATTTTAATAAAAAACAGGAAAATTATTATTCTTGGTATTGAGCTCGTTTATATGCATGGTACTTTACAAATATACAGACCGTAAAAACAACAATTCAATTGAATTGCTGGTATACAAAATAACTATTTTTAATATTTTGCTTATGCATAATTAATATGGATGCTAAAATCTCTTAATGCAGAATACATTGTTGCTTTGTTGAGTGTAAGCTCTGGTATTTGTTTGCGTTTTATCTTACATTTGAGATTAATACCCTACAGAGTATAAACACACCACAACTGGGATCATCGGGCATCTATCCTAAACTACAACAAAAATAATGAAATAAATTTTAATTAAACCCGTCGCAAATATCTCGGTCAACAGTTGAATGAACGCACACAAGCAAATAAATATTTTATTCAAATCATGCAATGAGACTGCACAAATATCTAAGCAAGAAATAAAATAAAAATTGCAGTAGAAACAATATGACCAAATAATCGTAAATAACTTACACAATTGCAATATAACATAAAACCGCATGCAAACAAGAACAAATAAACAAATAAGTGTGTGGAGAATGAATGGAAAAATACCTTGCAAAGTTGTGTGTGTATATGCGGAGTTAAAATTGGAAGAAAGCAAGTCACCTTTTGTGCAACGTTGACTACAACAATTCTAAAATAAAACAATGTAAACAAAAATTTATTGTATTGTGTAAGTGCATTTGTATGTGTGTGTTTGGCTTTGTATATATAATATAGTGAATCTTAATACTAAGCATAAAATTTGTGAACAACAAACTAGTCTGAAAAAGAATAAATGTAAATCAAAGCAAACTAAAAAATTTTAATAAATACTGGAATGTTCAGAGTTGAACAAAACCGAAAGCTTTATTACTGCACCAGGACGCCAAACCATCAGCTCTGAAAGCTGCGTCGCAGAACTGATAATGGGCATAGCCCTATTTTAATCATTATGTCTCCAAAACCAGTTGAGTTATGAAACTAAATCACATCGCTTATTGCAGCACTCATTAGCAGCTTTCATTTGATAAATATTCTGTATTAACAAATTATTGGTCGATAATTTTGAAACGGATCTAATTATCCAAATAAGGGTTATCTTAAATTATACGTTAAGCGCCTGGTGATGCAACTGTGAAAGATGTATTCTGTTCAGATACGAGTTCCAACATGCAGACGGAGAGACAAAAAACTGATTTTTGTTGGAACGATTTTCCGTCATCCCTTGTCAATTAATATAATACAATATATAACATAGCGGCAAATAATGGATACAAGAAAGCACTTGTGGATAAACTCAGAAGTAGCCATGGAACACAAAAAAGAGTAAACGTAGAGGAAAATCCAATGGTTTGGACGGCAATGACATACACTGGAAAAGCGACGTACAAATTAGCAAAGTTCTTTAAAAGATATAACATCAACACAGCATTCAGAACATCCAACAACGTCGGACAAAAACTAAGAACCGACACTAGTTCTGATGACCCATTCAACAGACACGGAGTGTATAGGCTTACTTGTGAATGTCAATACAGCTACATAGGACAAACAGGAAGGAAAATAAGCACAAGATTCCGAGAGCATATCAGGGACTACAACAAAAAAACACGAAAACCCACCATAATACCAGAATCTAATTTCGCGAACCACATGTTTGAGAACAACTGCACCCCAGCTAACATAAAAACAACGGCTCGAATACTTCACGTACAAGGAAAAGGCCGGCGGCTCAATGTTCTTGAGAACATGGAGATATACAAGTTAAAAACATTTGACGGCAGGATCATAAACGAACAAACCAACACTATCTCTGACGAAATATTTGAACCCTTAAAACTAGTTTACAAAAAACAGCACAAGCCAGCAGGTACAGCAACCAAACACGTAACAATGAACAAGCAAAAACGAAATATGAACCAAACTGCAAAAATCACCGATTTCTACCTACATCAACCTACCGCTTAGCTAACAAGCGGTATGTCTACATACCTACAAAAACAACCCTTGGGACAGATAACAATTCGGACGTATCAATACCGCGCACACACACACGCATATTAACGTTACCTACCACGAAAACATAGATTGACATTACCTGCCACAGCACCCACGGACTATAAAAACAACGCAGCGGATAGACACAGACCAGAACGAAACTAGGCATTGAAAATGGCAGAACGCCGAAACCGGTTTGTCACAAAACCAAACTTGACAAGGGATGACGGAAAATCGTTCCAACAAAAATCAGCTTACTACCCTGTCGGAAGATCAACACAACAAAATAAATCAGACAAAAAACTATTGCTTTAAACTCTATTGGCTCAATATTGCCCACTTCTATAAATTTTTCTTGAATATCTAACAGTTACGCATCATTCTATTACAATTTTGTTATATGTAGAGATCTTTCGGAGTTATTTAAGATAGGTATGGCACCACCCCATTTTATACAGTTTATTTTATAATGTAAAATGAAAAATAATTCTGCCACTTATCACCATTTTTACAGGGAATATTCAAAAAAAAAATTTATGAAATCGGCTAAGAACCACCCCCACTCTTTATAAACGATTTTTGAAAGCAAAAAATAACTTTGTGTCGGTTATGTGCTACTTGCAAAGTGTCCGCGTACGAAAAAATTTGAAAAATTTTAATTTTATAGTGAGGTATTCCACAAAACTTTTAATGCCATAACTTGAACAGAAATTGAGTTATAATGAAATTTAGGCCACGTTTTTATTTAGTAGCTCTAACTGTTTATTGTGAAAATAGTTGAAATCAGTCGAAGGCACACCCCCTTTTGTAATACGCGATACGCTTATTGGGGAAAACTCTCCAAAAATAAATTTGTATAACAAACGGTCATCTGGTTTTGTTGTTGTAACGAAGGTTTTGGGGAGTGCTGTCAAACTGACAGTCCTTGGCCGAAAATGAATCCGATACGCTCTGGTACTCCCTAGCGGTACTGCCCGACTGTCGTGGTAGCGATTTGGTATGACCAGTGAAACCTTCTAGGTTATGTTGTCCCTCCTTCCGTTAGGACGTAGAGATAGGTAATGAGAGGTGAGAGGCATCATATCAGGAGATCAACCATCGAGTTACACGTCATTACCTTTGTGAATATTAGTCGCCTATCTCGGGCATATTCTAAACCCCTAACGCGCAGGGGAAGCTGCACATCGCCATTATGTCAATCAAGCTTAGCCGATTCAGGGTGGAGGCAGTTGCAGTTCGTACAGAATACCGCAGTTCGGACTGTTACGTAATAATTCCTTAGTACGACAGAAATAGCACTCTCTAGCTGTACATTGTACTTTCTAGGTCGCGTTCTGCTGCTCCAAATATCAGCAATCAACAAGTGGCCCTGAAAGATGCTCTACTTTATTTGGTATAGCCATATAAATATTTCAGGCAAGTAAAATTTAAAAATCATGCTGTGCTCGCTGTCAAAAGCTGCTTTGTAATCGAACACAGGTCAACTATTACTTAGGTCAACTGAAAATAATAATATAATAATTCCGTTCGATATACTTATGAGGAGACTAAGGCTGAGCTCCGCTTCCAGCTTTGGTATGCTGCTTCTCACCTACAAACTAATGGGACCTTCATTTCTTATGTCAACTTTAAACGGCATCTGAAGAGGCAGATAAACTTTTGTTGAGAAGTTTTTTCATGGCTGGCATATATTCGAGAGCTTGACTACCACTGAAAAACTACTATCTCTTTTAATACTACTTTACAAGTAAGGATAGATTGCGCTAATGAATTTGTTTGTTGATGAGAATTTAAAAACTAAAAACCAGTGAGTTTTAGCAAAAAGTTTAGACAAGTAAATTTCGTTTTCTGATCAATCTTTATTTCATTCGTAAAAACCCATTATCAACACTAACGAATGCCTTTTTAAAAACTATGGGAATTCATCTATATAAGCTTAAGTGGTGTACTAAGTTCCAATATGGTCCCCCAAACGCGAGTGGTATCACACAGAAGAATAATTCACTACAGAAATATTTTATTTTGGAGAAGCTTTCGGGTTGATTTCCAAGATTTCTCATGCTCAATTAGAAGCGTAACCATGTGACAACTTCAAAAAGTATTTAACAGGTATAGGGCCACAGTTTCCTTAGAAAAATTTTGTTTGTAGCTTTTTAGGAGATTCGATATTTATTTGAATAAGAAACGATGGCATTTAGTCAGGCGAAAAATTCCGTTGCAGTATGACAATGCACGATCGCCAAAATCGCCATGGCAAGAATTCAAAAATTGTGCTCCCCACTGCTAGCACTACTAGCATTTCCTCCAGGTAAAATAAAATTCAAATGATGTTCTTAATCCTCCATTAAGTTTTGGGTAGTAAGAAAATTAATTGAAAAAGTCGTCAGGAAACAAAATTCTTATTTTGATAGTATGTAAAATAATATTTCTCGGAAGGAATACAAAAATTGCAAAAAAAAAGCTGGATACAAAGATTATTTAGAAAAATTAAGTGACTTGCTTTATTGTCTTTTTATTAAAAAATGCACTTAATTCAAGAGAAGTGGCTTCCGGAATTACCTCTTTTAACTTAATATTTGAAGGCAAGTCATTCTGTGGGCATTATTTTAAGAAGGCGTGAATCCATGATTCTTAATAACTCTTCACTTCTATACTTCAACGACTTCGAGGGTCATTTTATAAGTCAGGATATTGGATATATCAATTCCGCATAAGTATTTTTCATAGTCTAGGATTGAGCTATCTGGTTTACCATCTACCACGCTATTTAGAAATGAAAAAGTTGTTTCGCTAAATAACTTAGGTACGCTCTATAAGCCAATAAGCTCAGTGTTATCTCCAAAGTCTCAAGAAATGTTAACAGCTCGTCATTATTGCCGCTGCAGGAATTAAAGCTTGTCTCCTTCTCGCAGAACCACTTATGTTAACAATACAAGTTTCTTGCATGCAAAAGTGAGCTATTAGTGGACTATTTTTTTTTTCTATTCATACTAGTTATGCGCTAGTTTACACTACCTTAATTTCACTGCAGGGCATATATTTGCCACATTTGCAGTTCAACAACTTTCAACTAGTTATGTTTGTAAGTATATTGAGCAAGAATGAAATGAATTTGCAACAATTGAAAGCAAAATGAAGAGAAATGCCAACAAATAAATAAATATGAATTGCACATTTAATCCAAAAACAATTGGAAAATAAAATATAAATCAGCACATATATATATATTTTGTATAAAATCCCCTTTCGAAATAAAAAAGCAATAAATAATTCAAAAGCGAGTTTACGACTCAAAGATGTCATCAACCTCTCTGTATAAATGGCAGCAGCTTAACGCCAAAGGCAATAACAAATACCAGTTGAAACGTGCTAGCTGTTGATTGTTTAAGCAGACAGCCAGGAAGTCAGTCGGTCTGGCAGTTAGAGGGAGGGGATAGCTTTTGGTCAGTTATTTAGGCGCCAGACCAGCTATAGCAGACGACTTTGCGGCCAATGAACCACCAAAAGGATTGAAGGAAGACCAAAATAAATCAAAATTAAAATGAAATCATGCAGGTCATATCGTTGCACTGAATTGCTATGCAGTTTTGTTGAATGTAGCAGCAGCAATCACGGTTGCCGTTTTGGCCGAAGCGTACCATTTTTGGTACGCATTTTTTCGCCGGGTACGTTGGGACGCAACTTCCAAATTTGGTACGTTTTTGTCATGTTTACTTCAACACAACTCCGATAACTGCTACAAATATAAAACCTGCATTTGAATGACTACAAAAAATTATTTAGTCATAACGTTGCGTCTCTTTCACTCTCCTGCTTTACTGGCAGTAGAAGTGAAGTGTTACCACTTGTACCAAATTATAGTAGGAGTCTTTCCCTGTCATACGTCGCTTTGATATTTTTAGAAAAAGTTGTAAAGAGGTACCACTATTTGTTTGTGGTAAAAAATAGCAACAGCAAGTAGTGCTAATATAATTAAAATTATTATCATATTTGACTTAGTTCTGAAGCGAAAAAATAAAGATGGATAGGTAAGTTTTATAATCGAGGGAATATGCGCAAGCAAATGAATGCAATTGTGGGCATTTTAATTTATTTATTTACTTTTACTCATTATAGGGTATATTTAGAAGAATAAAATGTTATATGTTTTTAGTTTTTTTATGTTTATACATACACATATGTATATTAACACCCGTTCCTGTGTAAATTTATGTCAGCAGATGTACTGCTTAAAATTGTTTTAATAAATGTTATATTGTTTGCCTAGCAAATTATTTTGGAATTTTTTTTTTCGGTTTGGTACGCAAAATTTTAGGCAAACGGCAACCGTGGCAGCAATCAATATAAACTTCCATTTAAAAATGTCACTCATACGCCAAGGCACACGCTAGTTAATACTGATTTTATAGTTTTAGTTTTAGAAGCTGGTCGTCATCAAACCAGCACATACACATGTGCAAGTCTATATAAATATACACATATGTGTACTTGTATATTTTTTTTAGTTTTTAAGCTAAAAATAAATGTATGATTTAGGTAATAAATGGCCTCTCAACTGTATCTATTGAACTAAAACAAATCAACTGTTGTGAAAGTAATCTGAAAACATACATATATACACACCTAGTTTTAAAATTTATATTTTCTACGTATGAGGCATGTAAAATAAATGATGGGTTTTATGAAAAATATTCAAAAAAAATCAAAAAATCGAGATGGCACTTAATTGGACTATTTTTAGAATCTCTTTCAAAATTAAAATTAATAAAATATATAGACTAAAATAAAGAAAAGAAACATAAATTTAGAAATATGAATACCTTGAGCAAAACTTTATATAAAATCAAAAACAAAATTGAATTTGTGATTGCACAACCAACTAAAACATAAAAGTGCAATTTTCAATAAGTGTAGATTGAAAACTAAATAATGCAGTATTAAAGAGAAAAATTCTCCGGAAACCGTTGAAACTTCAACCGAATTAAAAGCCAACGGCAGCATTGGTTTACATAAACATTAACATATGCTCTACCTGCATTCATCGCTTGAATGACACATCAATGGAAATGCCTATCATATCAAATAAAATAAAATAAAATTAAATATAACAAAAAAAGCGAAATAAACCAAAATTTTATTAAATTGAATTAAATTAAAGAAAATATAATAAAATAAAATAAAACAAAAAAATTATAATAAAATACAACAAAATAAAACAAACCAAAATAAAATAAAATAAAATAAAATAAAATAAAATAAAATACAATAAAATAAAAGAAAATAAAGTAAAATAAAATAAAATAAAATAAAATAAAATAAAATAAAATAAATAAAATAAAATAAAATAAAATAAAATAAAACAAAATAAAATAAAATAAAACAAAATAAAACAAAATAAAAAAAAATAAAATAAAATAAAAGAATAAATAAAATGAAATAAAATATAATAAAATAAAATAAAATATAATAAAATTAAATATAATAAAATAAAAGGAAATTTAATAAAATAAAACAAACCAAATTAAATAAAATAAAATAAAATAAAATTAAATATAACAAAAAAAGCGAAATAAACCAAAATTTTATTAAATTGAATTAAATTAAAGAAAATATAATAAAATAAAATAAAACAAAAAAAAATTATAATAAAATAAAACAAAATAAAACAAACCAAAATAAAATAAAATAAAATAAAATAAAATAGAATAAAATAAAATAAAATAAAATAAAATAAAATAAAATAAAATAAAACAAAATAAAATAAAACAAAATGAAATAAACTAAAATAAAATAAAAGAATAAATAAAATGAAATAAAATATAATAAAATAAAATTATTGCTTGTTTATACCAACAATATTTGTTGATTGTTGTTCTCTAAACATTTTTCCTACTCTATTCAATAAAAAAACTTTTAATAATTAATTAAAAATGATTATTAAAAAATAAAAACAATAATAATTTTCATAAAAACTCAAAAAATGAAAAATTATTATTCTTGGCCTTGAGCTCGTTTCACGAATACAATAAAATAAAATATAATAAAATTAAATATAATAAAAGAAAAGGAAATTTAATAAAATAAAACAAACCAATTAAATAAAATAAAATAAAATAATATAGAATAAAGTAAAGTTAAATAAAATCAAATAAAATCAAATGAAATAAAATAAAATAAAAAAATAAATAAAATGAAATTAATTAAAATATAATAAAATTAAATAATTGTTTTTGCGACCTTCTTATTTCTAAATCCTTGATTGGACCTCAAGCCAGCTTCCAAATACATTTATAATAAATAAATATAAATATAATAAAATAAAATAACAATAATATAAGGATCTTCCCCAGCATGCGCTAGTTCTAGATACATGTCTATGGCGACAGATAGTAATTTAACAAAAATAAAATGAACAAATAAATATCACAAAAATGAAAGAAAGTTCAAGAGCTCACACCTAGATACGCACCCTAGTAGCAGGACAAAAGCACTACAAAGCATGGGGCTCATTAAACCATTGCCACTGTTGCCGTAGAATATGAAAAGGCGTTTGATGTGGCTACATTTTTTCTTTTTTTTTTGGTATTTCAATTTGTACTACATACTAACAACATGACATTTATTGCTGTTGTTTTCATTGTAAGTACGTAATGAACTTTGCTCCTGAAGTGTGTAGGCAAGTACTTGGTTATTTGTTCCATCAGGACCGTAATGATGGACCCACTTAGTTTCATTTTGCACACTCGCCGACACCAACAAGTGAATTAATGATAATTGCATTCGAGTTGCGTTGTAATAATAGCGAGCACAGGGTAAGGAATGCGAGCGCTATGCACTTGAACGACCCTTGAATGTGCTACATAAATTAAGAAAGGAATCACTAAAAGTCGTAATTGACGATATTTTTTTCTTTTCGTTTTTTTTTTTTCTGAGAAAACTAGAATGTCAGAGAATTGTGGCCATTTATCAAATCGCATTGTGGAAGTAACAAACGTGTTTTATATTGTCATTAAGGCTGTAATCTTATCAGTTAGTGCTGGGTTTTCGCCTTCGCTAGGCGCAGTAAACGTGTTGCAAGGAGTAACATTATAGCAGTAATATCCCAGAGAAATTCAGAAACACTGTGACTTAAAGGGCGAATACAGTATAAGCAAAAGGTCTGAAAGCTTATGGTTTTGTTGATGTACCGCAAGCGGCATGATGAAAGTGTAATGATTTTAATTACTAACCACCTAAATTCCAAACGCCACCAATTCGCTCGACAGACGGCAGAAAATCATAAAAGGGTCACGTTCCCTCAAACGCATCCTGTTTTATGGCTCGAAAGGGATTACTTGAGAGAAAAGATCTCCGGAAATGTTTGGTTCGTTCGATTATGTCAAGGGAGAGTTTGTACTCGAGTTTCAAAACCAGGAAATTATTTCAGGAATTTTTTTTTTTTTTTTTTTTTTTTTTTTAAAAGCTGAAATATAGTAAATTCTTTCTCTGTGTGGCAAAGTAATTTAATTTGTTAATTACTGAATGATGTAATTGTAATGGAATTGGATTTACCAAGCGTGTTTGATAACATTTGGTAACCGCTCCGTATGCCTATACTCGTATATTCTTTGAAGTGCTCTTCACTTTAAATTATTTTAGAACATTCGCTGCGTGCAGTCTCTTCAAAGCTAACAACTGCCCTCCTTTCATTTTCATTGTCATCAACTTCAACCACAATCTCTGCACTTACATCTATACCGTGCGCAGGCCTTTTCATAAATTATTAGGTCAAACATTTTTATTCATACACTTTATTTACATACATATATAAGTAGGTACTACCGCCAAAGGAATATTTTTCTAGGTTATGTGCATTCTTGTAGTGACATTGTGCATCCAGTGAGTTGCTTTTAAGCTCCATGCAAATATTTAATTTCGTCTTTGTTACGTCTTCGGTATGCGTTGTGTGGATTGATGCTGATAGCTGACATTCATATACATACGATATATATCCATACTTATATATTTACTTGTGATGCAGTTGCTAGTGACGTTTTCTTCCAAGCTTTATTGTTGTTGCATTTTTAATTCCATTTTGCCATTTTCTCGCTTCACATTTCTTCTCAGATATTTTTCACATTTCCAATTCTCATTATTTCCCTTCTTCACGCATACTTTCATAGAATTGATGTTGTGCATTTTTCTATTCCCAAGCTCCTGCTGCTGCTGCTATATTTTCTTTCCAGGGAAGTTTGTAGTAATCATGTTTATTTTGTTGTTGTTTGCTACAATTCATTCCTTCGTTGGAATTGTCAAGTTGACAGTGCCGACAGTGCAGTTAGCCAGAGTGCAGTCAGCCGCAGAGCACTCGAAGCCACAGTCGTCACCGCCAACCAGCGACCACCAGAAAACATTTAGCAGCCAAAATCGCCAGCGCTGTGCAGTCTCCATTGAGGCAGTGTGAGAGCAGCTTTAGCATCAGTGCAGTGTCCTTGCTACAAATGATGTGCCTCTTTATTGGTCCGCTTGTTTACTTTCGTAATTTCATTATTATACCCAGCGGTACTGATGAAGCCAAATCCGTCTGTTTTTCGCCTGATAAGTCAGTCCCAAATACTATTGGTTTATGCGCCAGACCTTCTCTCTTCCGAATAACCATCAGTTTGATGATGAAGCTTTCAGCTTGGAAGTGCTTAAGCTTTTGGTAACAATTTTGGTTCTGGTTCCGGTTTTTAGATTTTTATATTGGATTGAGTATTTTTACGCCTGCTTAGGCTTTAAGCATCCCAAAAATCTAAGTATTTCGAAAAATTAGCACACGCTGATGCTTCAAGCACTTCAAAAACGTCCAATCTAAATACCATAGTGAGCTCACCACTTTTATAATTCATCCACACCAAATCAAGGATTAATAAGCTGCTTGATAAAATCAGGTGTATAGGTAACCCTCTAATAGCTTTGTGTCTTTTGAAATCGGAGAGCCTGTTTGATCCAAAATTTTGCATAATCGAGAAGTGGATAAGCTGTTTTTGGCTGTTGTGCCGATTATAAGACAGTTTTTTAGTCGGCTAACGAGGTCAACAATGATAACAGCAAGCATTGTAGATACTTTGAGTAATTAGCGGTGTAAATTTGTTACACTTGACGGTTTTTCCGATCAGCTTGATGAGAATGTCTCAGCTTCCGTCGATATAGGAGCGGAGAATAGCCTCATGCCATCTCACTTTACTAGTTAATAATAACTTGGTGCCTTATGTATTCGAGAAGATAAGGACCTTCTCTTCATATGTGCGCTGTACTGTTTCCCAGCTTTATCCTAAAAATTGGAGGTGCCCACGCTTTTAAAAGCTAGGTACTCCAATCGTTATCGTCTAAGGAAGATGAGTTTTTGCTGAGAAGTTTTCTCATTACAGAAATATAATCTGAGTTTTCACTTTTCATGTCATCTGTGACGGTGCTTGAGCCTGGTTCCTTTCCGTATAGTAGCCTAGCCCCTGATGACAGAGTCAGAGGAAAAATAATACTGAGAAAATTGGTAAGATAGCTACAGAGTGAATGGGACAGGGAAAGTTTAAAGGAAAGGGAAAGAGGTGATCTAGTTGTAGAGGAAGTATGAGATGAGAAGGGAGATAATGAAATTTTTGGGGCAGAAAAGCGTCTGCAAGGTTTGTTAAAATGGCATAAGACATACCCCACAACTGGGTATATAATATTCCGTTCGGCCCGTATTTTAACATTTTGCACATTTTCAAATTTATTTTTACACTTTTTGTTGTACACTATGGAATTCATTGTTGTTGTTGTCGCACAGTTTCCGTTCGCTGTTGCCACTGAGATCCGTTTGTTTAATTGCGGTTGACAGTTTTGTGTGGTGCGTTGTGTTGCCACACAGCAGCAGTGATAAACCAAACATAAAAAAAACCAAAGACAACAACATGCGAAAAAAACTGACTGCCAAGTTATATTACATAATAGCAACAATAACAAGAACAGCAACTGCATAAATACACAACCTTAGGAAGCAGCGCCTTGACAGTTTAAATTAATTCAACCGAGAGAAAACTGCATTAAATGAAACTGACTTTGATATTGTTGTTGTTGACGGCCTTGTGCTGTTTTTATTTATTTGTTTCGAGTTGAGAAAATTTAAGCCAACATTAAAAACGCATAACACAGAATATTTAAAAAAAATTCGATGCAATGGTAATGTAACCAAATTTTAAATTAGCGGAGATTTCATAGATTATTTTCCAGTCAGAGCAGCAATTCAGTGAACTGTAAATTGTTTGAAGAGCAAAGTAAACCGTTGTTGCTGGGGCGCAGAAAACAGCGAATTCAAGAATTTGCATAACCTAATTTTTTTTTCATTTCGTGGTAAGTTTTCTCTAGCCACACTTTAAGTAGCGAAATGTCAGTTAATTAACTTATGCTTAGTGGTAAACACTATGGTTCGAATCAAACCAAATTTTCTTTGGCAATCTTCATTGCAAATGTCACGAAACTATCAGTAAACGAGTGAAGCACTCTCGCTTTCCGATTGTACTTTGTATTCGCTATTATAATAGCGAGATCTCGTTTGACTGAACGAACGAAAGAACAAGTTCATTTCCAGAACTCAGTCGTTCAATCTCATTTTTCATAGCAACCGAAGATACATCGCCCTGTTGACTAACCAGTTTGGCAAACACGTATGAATTCACCAAGCGGTAAGCAAATGTGGCCCAAAAAAACTCCGGTAACTCAGAGTAAAGCAAACATACATACGGTACACCAAATTGTGGTGACGTGCAACTCGTTGTCTGATATATCACGTTTCACACAGCACAGAAAAGGTCTCCCAAAGCGGTCTGCTATCCTCAGGAGAAGTCTAGCCAATTTTAAATCAAACAAAGAATCTGAATCTAGACTACTATTTTAATGTATCTGCCGTTCCATGCAGCCATCCAAATGCTCAATATTCTATTATCAGGTAAATATATGGTCTTAATATCTCATGTCAGTACGACTTAAGCACCCGAAATCAAAATTAAAGCAGTCGATGTTAAACCTCTTTCCATGCCTTTAATGCCTTAGCTCGACAACGCTACTCGAAAATGTTCAATAAGAAGAAGCACTAAACCAGCCTCGGCCATGAAAATGAGGTGATAAAAAATCACTTACTAAAAGGACTCGATAGAAATATATAATTTTATCAGATAGGCAGAGTCGATAAATTTGCAACATGTGGCGGTGTAGGCACACACAAAAGATTAAAGCTACCCATGGTGATTTAAATAAAGCCTGAAAAATGTGTGTACCTTGAGTCGGATAGTTCTAGTATTTCTTCTTTTTTCGTTAACTCTCTATCTACAGAAGTTTGCTGCGAGAGCGTGCGTATTAAATGGCTATCTGAAATGTTACTTAAACTCAGGAAATTGTCGAACACTAAAAATTCGGTAGGAGCGAGAGGGTAACACCCAAGAGTAAGGGATAGGCTTCTAATAAAAAGTTAAGCTTCTGGCATTTCCAACAAAAGGCGAGAAATTAAATCATATCAAAATAGCCCAGAACAAAAAATTGGCGCTCATTTTCAAAGCATTATTTCCATGTATTTTATTATTTCTAAATGTATAAATATAGTTTTATTTTCTTTGCACTTTTTTTCTCAAATGCTCAACAGCTGATCGTTTGACAGTTTTACCAGAAGCAGTCAACAAAAATTCTTGGGACTAAAACTTGTAACTTTTGACTAACGCCCTAATTCTGGTATGGGAACAACATTCGTTTTACCCGCAAATAAATAATTTGGAAACTTTTACACCCTTTTGGTCGGCTGAAGTTGCAGTTCAGTTTCGTAACCACCAAAATAGGTGGTAACGTCGCGTAACCGCTAAACATTTCACACGTTTTGTAAATATTTTTGTGACACAAGAATTAATAAACAATATAAGCACTTTTTTACACGAAGTTTATTCGCGTTTGCATTTCATTCTCTATTGCGCTTTGTTTGTTTTTGACCGCGTTGCCATGTCCGCTAGAATGGCGGTTACATGAACTGTATTTTCAAGGGTTGCGAATTTCGGTTAGATAATCTTCCAGGTACAAAAATACCGGTTACGCACAGAATTAAAGCGTAAGAGAGAATGTTATTCACTCTATTTTTTGTGCTCTTATTAGACAGAGAACCGAGGATCGATTTTCTGTAGCCTCTTACTATTGTTGACTTATTGTGACTACTTTTGCATCGTAAGGTATCAGAACTGTTTTGTATTTGCGTAACCACTAGAGATAAATAGAAAGAGACAGTCAAAGTGGCAGAAAGACGCAGGGAGTGGTACAGATTAGTATGGATTGAAAAAAAAATGTTTATCATGGAGGTAGAATTTATGCTTTTTGAAAAAACAAAGTATTAAATTAGTTTAAAAAAAAAAAAAAATTCCATTTTAAGGTGACGCACTTGATTTTTATATAAATAAATAAAAGTTCTAAAAATTGTGGAATGAGGCACTTTACTTCAATGACTGAAAAAATACGAATACATATTTTCTACTTTTGACTTTTCTTTTGCTTTCAAAGTGACCTTAAAAATAATTAATTTTTTTTCGCTGTAACGTCAATCCCCTATAAAAGATGTAGTAAATATATTTCTTACATTCTTTTAGTTAGTACTCTCATGTTAAGAAAAAAATTAGACCCGCTCTAATAGTTACCCGGACAAAAAAGATTAGGAGCAGAAGTTAGCACTACGACAAGAGGGAGGCGGTCAGAGAGAGGCCACACAAGAACATGAGGTAGAGAAACTCTTCCCAGAAACCATTATCTTATTTGTGTAAGCAATACCAAAGTGACCTTGAGTACGAAAATTAATTTAACAATAAAAAAGTTCTACCAGACTTCCAACGAAAAATGTTGGCAAACTCCAGCAAACTCATATTAAGAAGAAAAATTTAACAAAATTTACCAGATTAAGCGTCACTTCGTTTAAAGACTGTTCGCATTAAATCAGAAAATCAACAATTATTTATCACACTTTTAGCCCCTCTCTCTGCAAATACAACGAACAGTTTCAGAGTACCATGCAACCCACGTCTATGCTCTTTAAGTACACTTTGTATTCTTCTGAAATTTATTTCAATTCCTAAATTCAGCTGCAGTTGTAACCGCCTACCAAAAAATTATGGCTTTCTTGTGGTTTGGAAAGTTTACCAGTTCAGCCAATGTAGGAGTTTGTCAGAATATTTGTGGAAATGGCTGTTGATTTTGTTCATTGCTGTTTATTTTCACCTTTTATAAATTCAAGTTTTTTCTTAGTTTTGTCTTTTTGACTGTTTTCCACCGCATCATCAGTTTGTCTAACAAAACTCTGCCAATGTTTTCTGTCGATGCAACAAAGTTTTAACTTGCCACTTTTGTGGTGTAGTGGCCAAGATAAATTGTGGTTGCGACTGATCTTGTTGGATGAGTGTGCATCCAAGTCTTTTGATATACTCACATTCATCTAGAAGTTGTATATACCCTGCAGTCAAAACAAGTAGTTACAAGCTATTTGAAAACTGGTCTGAATATGACACTCAAATAGCCCGTGAACTATCTTGTTTCCATATAAACAATTGGTATTTTTAACCTGGCGATGTTCAACAGGAGTGTGTTCTCAGATTTTTGACAAAAATATATTAGTCTCAGGTTGTTCAAAAAATACCAAAAAATTTTAGTATTCATGAAACGAGCTCAAGGCCAAGAATAATGATTTTTCACTTTTTTTGAATTTTTTATGAAAATGATTATTGTTTTTATTTATTAATAATCATTTTAATTAATTATTAAAAGTATTTTGATTGAATAGAGTAGGCAAAATGTTTAGAGAGATAGCCTTTCTTATAGATCCATTTGGGAAGCTGCTAGACTTCACTCATCAGAGAAATTTTGGCACGCACTGAATACTTGAAAATGTACGGCCTGTAAGTCAACCAAAATTGTTGGTATAAAAAAGCAATAAAAAAGTTTAGTTTAATCCTAGTAAGCGAAAATTATTTAAATAACTTCGGGCAGAGTGGTATGTGCTCGACTCAAATGGCCGGGCCAGGGTGGGGAGCCCTAGTACCCAAACAGCAAAATTCAAACAAATCAGACGTTTTTTTTTTATAGAAAATCATCAACTCCAATTTATATTTAAAAAAACATTTTATGCGGCTTTTTTAAAGAAATATTCCAGAAATTCTTTTCCGAATGGTGGAGACTCTTCCAGCTAATTTCGGCTTTTAACTGAAGCAACTGGAGCTAAATCACAATTTACATACATACAGACAATCGGTATGTATGAAAGCAGATACCGCTGGGTTTTCTTGAAAATCGTTTGGATAATCAGTAAACCAAATTTTAGAACAATTTAAACCTCAAAAGATTTGATTTTTATAAAATGTTTGCTATATAAAAATTAGCCAGAAGTTTTTCTCGATTCCAGCCATTTGCGGCTTTCAACTACTTTGTATTATTTTTACATTTTCCTCAGACTTTGTCTCTGTTTTATTGATCATCTTTTTGAGGCTGCATTTAGGACCTTTTCACTCAATTAGGCTCAAGTATATTTGTGTGGAGGAATCAATACTGGATACATTATTTACTCGTGTTTCAAAATTTAAAAAAAATTAGTTCATAGTCAATTTGTTAGTGAAAATTCTCGATCTTCCTGCAGTGGCTGGGTTTCATAAAGAGAGCTTTTGCTAAATTTTAAGCATTTTGCAACTAGTTCCATAGCAATTAAAAAATTTTAGTTGTATGCTGGCAGGTATCCTAACAAGTCTTGTGCTTCAAGGCAAGGTCGATTTATTTTGCTCAATCCTTTGAACATATCCATGTATGCATGTGCCTATTTGTATGCCTTGCAAAGAAAAAATATATTTCTGAAGTGGTGCTTATGCAGTGCATTCAGATCAACCAGAAGTTTGCCTTTAATTTCTTTACTGGCGAATTTACCATATTTACTAACCTTTTCTATAGTTCTGAAGTAAAGTTTGGTTCGATTGTGGTTACTATTTCTTTGGTTCCAAGGCAGACCAAAATATATCTTACATATATTTAGAAGGGTAGCGTCTTAAAGGTAGAGATTAGCTCAAAAAAATCAGTTTGTAATACTACGCTATTCTGAACAGCGAGTTTAGCGCCTAAAAGTATGCAATGACCGACTCAAACGACAACTTCGGTTTTATGTAGAACATCAATGAAATGAGCTGCACTTTATGTGATGCCAGTCCGATACTGTTTTGGAAATTAGGATAGTCCTGAAAAATTAAAGGTTTGATATTAGCACGGCTAAGTTATTATAATGGTATGGAGACTAATATGTGGGTTGCCTTATATCTGTGGCAATAAGCGGGAAGAGCCAAAGTCGAGGTTAGTCAAAATTGAGTTACTAGTATTTGCCACTATTGAACTCTTCGTACTAAGATCTGTCACCACACAAATTTTCATTGATCTAACTCCAAAAATGAAGCAAACAATTTTATTTATGAAAACAAATTTTAGTTTGGCCATACTACAAAACCAAATAAAAGTTGATTAAATTTTTAAGCTGCTTTTCGCAGCCAGTATTGAGTTAGGTTGCTATCGCAAATTCGAGAGAGCCGAAAACCGACATTGGGTGTTTAGTTTTCGGCTTATAGAATCTTAATTTTTTGAAGCTAGATCCATCAAAATTTGTGCGGTTATAGACCTTAATACGAATAATTCAATGTTATGGTCCTCCAAGACGGTTTCTAAATTATTTCCGTATTTTCTTTTTTTTGCGCAAGATATCGTACCGTATCGTATATAATCCACACTGCGAAATTTTACCTAGCACTTGTGTTTGGGAATTCATGTGGCACTAAGCAAAAAGGCCAAACTCAATATAGGACAAAAATGAGATATTACCATTGTTGTGTTCTCCATGTCGATATCTATAATCACACAAATTTTCACAACTTTTTCTGAAAAATTTCATACATTCACACTACAATTTTAACTTTCAACGCGTTCTACTGCAAAATTTCTAAGAAATTACTTCATCTTATTGACACAGAATTTTTTTCATAAACAAATAATTTAAATAAAACATAAATAAATTAATGTTAATTGATATTAGAGGAAAAATTACAACGATATGCACAGCGATGGTATGGGATGACATGTTTCGAAGTGCCCAACTTCTCATCAGACCCCTTAATTTTAAACGCTTTTATTGGAATAAAAACGCCTTGTGATTGTTACTTAACTGTCATTTTTAAGCTACTTATTATTTGGTATTTAATATCTAGTTGGGTTCGATTAAAAAACCAGACACCTTTCTGGTGGTATATCTAAAGTATGTGAAGTAAGAACTAGTTCTCTATATCAACTACATTTTCACTACTTCAAAAGTGGCATTTGAGTAAACATCACAATGCGTTTTGAATTGTATTTGCAAAAAAAAAAAACGGAAAAAGATTAACTTTTTCAAAATTTTTAATTTCCATTATCTATAATTTAATAATAAACAACAAGCTTTTTTAATGTGAAGCAATTAATAGAAAATTGTTTTAATTCTATATTTGAACCATGCCAGTTAAATAATAATTGTAGTAATTTGCCAAATAAGTTGTTTATTTTCTTGAATAGCCATCAATTCCTTTTTTTTCCAATTTTAATTGTTATTTTCCGATTGACCAAAAAATAATAAAATATAAGGTAATATGCGTTTACTTTAAAAAATAAAATTTAAAGCAATAAAAAAACCAAATGAAAGCGTTATCAAAAGTAATGATAATTTTGGATTATTTGAAATGTTTTTAGATTTTTTTCCTCTTGCTTCTTCTTTACGTTTAATTAGTTGGTTTCTAGTTTGTTTAAAAGCCTCAAAAAATAACTACATTCTTTTTTAATGGTAATGTGGTACATCTCTTCATTTTCAAATAATACACAATATATAAATATATATCACTAAAGTATGTCTTTTTATTCAAAAATCTATTTTCCGACTCACTCTTATTTTTTCTTCCTTTGAAGTCTAGCTTAGAATAAGGTTTCCTTGAATACCTAATTTTGTACAACAAGTGTTAGAGTGATACAGTTACAGTGCTACAGTTCGGCCATCCTGACTTGCAATCGCCCCGATTACTTCTAAATTTTTATTTTCCAACCACGCTTTTAAATTCGCCGCTTCCCATACACCCTCATACGGGATCTGACTAGACTAACCTGAAATTCTTCAACATATGTTACCAAGTATCGGTCATTAGGGAAAACTTTAGATATGCGATAATGTCCTTTATATTTAGGAATGATTTTTTTACACACTCCTGAACTACTAACAAAATTTTTTACTACCACGAAATCTCCTTCTATATATATTTTCGAACCCTTAGTACAGTCTTTCTGATTTTTGTTATAGTCTTAACATTTTTTTATATTCTCTTCGGCCTCAGAACGTGACTTCCTACATCTCGCTCTTCCTCATGTCAACAAAACAAAACCCCAAAACTCCTCGAGTTTCTCCTTTAAAAAGTCTATCGCAGGTCCTTTTTGTGCAATTCCAAACAATAATTTACTTGGTGTTGTATTGATACTTCGATTTTTCAAAACAAATTCTATATTCGGTAAAATTTCATCTGAAGTATTCACCACCTCAGCGTTAGTAATTTTCACAATCATTGGCGCCATAGTTCGATTGATTCTTTCAACTTGCCCATTCGCCTGTGGAGACCCCGCCACTTCTGAATTTGTGGTACATCTCTTCATTTTCAAATAATACACAATATATATATATCACTAAAGTATGTATTATTATTCACAAATCTATTTTCCGACTCACTCTTATTTTTTCTTCCTTTGAAGTCTAGCTTAGAATAATGTTTCTTTGAATACATAATTTTTACAACAAGTGTTAGAGTGTTAAAGTTACAGTGCCACAGTAACTTATTTATTATTAACTTTTAGTTTTTTGCATACTATTTAAATCATCATTTTTAATTAAAAGAAGCATCTACTCATTAGATTACTAGTCCTAATTCTAATTTAACAGGTGTGTCTTTAATAGGTAAAATGAAAATATGGAACTAAGTTGCAACTTCTTGGAAAGTAAACATGATTCGAAAGGAACTAGATCCATTTTTTTATTTATGAAGTAGTACAGAATTAGCGTAGTGAGCGGCTCTTCGTGCTGAAATTTATTTTAGTACCATAAAAGAATTTTGGGTCCTTACTCGGAACCAATGAAGTGGTGCCAAGAATTTAGCTGTCCGTCATTCCCACCAAAAGTAATAACCGTGCAAAATAATAACATAAATAAACTATCTAAGTATATGTATGGGAGAAACAAAAATTTAATGAACTATATTTAATTTGTAGGCTATTTATTTTAATAATTCTTAACTGTAGAATAGGTAGTTCAATGGAACCATTTCCACTATCTGGGATAACGACAGTTGATATCACGTAAAATCGGTTAAAAACAAACTAGTAGTGCTTCCAAATACACTAGAAGTGCCCCGTTCAGAACTAGAAATTTTCCCTACAGGTAGTAACTGAGTTCCCTACAGAATGCCTCTGTACATAGTATCCTAGCAGTTATTTAGTTAAGCTGCCTTCAAATTTGATCCAAAGTTAGTTTTGTTACTTTAATGCTTTAGCTCAGAGTAAGAAAGCTGTACTAAACTTTGGTTTAATTTCTTATTTTGTGCATTTTTTTTTCATGCTCTTTTTCTCTTGACATATTTAATTTACATTATGTAAAAGTTTGAGTTGTTGCTGGGTAAAATATTTACTTCAAGTGGTTGGCAATTTCGGTCTACGAACTTACGATGAATGAGCAAGTATTTAATAAGAAAAATTTTGGAACTAATTACGGGATAGTTTTTATTAAAGAAATAAGTTTAATTAAGTTCAAATATAACTATAGAGCATCTCATTATGTGTGTGTGCATCTATCTGCCCGCACAGTTTCTCACTGCATGCACATACATACAGTTGTGTCCAGTATAATAGTAGTGAAATTAAATTTTATATCTTTTAAAATAAAAACTAAGCTGTGGTTTTAATAATTTTCAAATATAACGAATTCTGTAACAGATTAAGCAACCCCACTGCAAGGGTTTGCTTCGAGGATGACAATTTGAGGGTGGGAATGAACATAAATTCAATCGTTAAATTCAATTACTTCCAAGTGTGCCTCTTACTGTGATAAGGTTAAGGAAGGCTGAGCGGTATAAGTGATCCAAAGAAGAGTAACCCTAGGCCGAAGAACTTCCGCCTAGTTCTACCAATTCTGGATAAATCAGCAATATGTTGTTGTGGTTATAACTGCCAAACAATCGACGAAGGTTTCGGGAGTGTTACGGATATGAGCAGCCCTTTCCCAGAATCAAGTTGGTATGCTTGATACTAGCACCTGCTGCATAAATCAGCCCAACTGAAACCGAAGCCCTTTGGTTGGTCCCTTGTATCTCACTGCCTTGGATTTTGTTCGCATCTTACGACAGACAGCTGCACGGAAGGTTTTTCGGTCGGTTATTAAATGAACTTTGATGAAAATAAAATATTCCACCAAATTGCCGACTAAACGGATCTCTTTATACTGAAATAGGTATCATCAGATCAATGCGAGCAAATGCGATGTCAAGTGAGCCATGTGCTGAAGAGCATATTTGTGGTAGCCACTGAAACCCCAAATCTTCTCTAGCCTGGCACGACGCGTCACAGGTACCTAATCAGGGAAGGAGGTACACCGGAGAGTTGTCTCCCCTTTCGCTGCTGAAAAAATTTGTTCATTGAGGGAGGGCTTTACTTCTCCATTGACTTTTTTGTCACAAGAAGCTCTTGTGGTCAATGGCGATTTCTTGAATAATTTCGCAGCATAAAGTTTTTATCTGTTAGCACTGTTACTTCACCTTAACCTTGGTCACTACAAGCTCTCGAACTATCTGATCCGAAAACCGGCACGCAGAGGTGAATGTCCCGATAGCACTTCATACAGGTATATGGAAGGTTGAGACCTTTACTCTATTTGTAGAAGGTCTCTCCTTTCCCTTTCCTTACTATTTATTAAAAAGTAGGTACTGTCATTTTATATAGGTCTTAAAACCTCAACCAATTTATAGTTTCATACATGCGTGCTTGACAGAAGAAAGAGACTTGCAGCGGGCACTAATCGCCTCTTTTCACTAAAGTAGTTTCACAAAGTCCAGATATTTACCCAGTCGCCTTTCCAATAGGGCGAGCTTCAAAATAAACATTTAGAAAAGCTTCTTCTATGCCGAGGTACTGCCTAAGTCCCCATCTGTCTCGAAATCTTCTTGAGGAAATCTAATAGTGGCCGCTTTTTAATTTCGTTTAGCTGTGCTTTAAAAGGCCCTTCTCAGTGGTGACGGACCAATAGGTTTTGCAAAGAAGTCTTATACATGCAGCATTCAGTCGATTAGTTTCGACCATAGACATTGTGACAGACTTTTCCTCTCAAGCCGGGGTAAGCTCAGTCCGTCCAGTATTTCTGTGGAGTAGAGAAAAACTCCTACCGCCTCCTTTTAAAGAGGAAACCCCTGTTTAATAAGTTTTATCCAAATGTATGTTCCTTTAGGTAATTCAGTGTTACTTTATTCAAAACTACTTCTGATACGGCGAGGCTAGGAAAACCCACCGCGTATGCCTTCATGGTACCCTGCTCTACTAAAGGTCGCGGAAGTAGCAACCCACCACTAACCTTCCCAACAGCGGAGTTAGAAAACCCCCCACTGTGTATAGCCTTTGAACATGGCACTGCCCCCTGTTCCAAAACTAGATACAGTTTGTGCTGTACTCAGAAAACCCAAGAACCTGCTGTAAAAATTTCTGCATGTCTGTCCCTCTATCGTAAAGCACACAGCCATATCTACCACGTTGTGATAGATGCGTGAAAGTTTTAGTTGCTCGAATGCAATACAAAGACCTAACAGCCAAGATTACAACCCGTCTCTGTACGACAAAATAAGTTCAGCAAAATATGAATGAGCAGTGGGAGCATATAGCGGCGGCTGGCGTAGTGTGGCGGTAGTGTTGCTGGTTTGAAATGTTTTTTTCATGAACGTGGTCGCCCCTCCGCACACTATCCGAGTGTATTTCTGCCAATTTTCAGTAAAAACTAGAAATTTATAGCGGAGCTCATCCGTAAAATCTTCACTTACTTTTTATTTAGTGAGAGCTTATCTCGGAAGCACTCCGTACCACATGATAAGACGTTATTGGATACTGGCGATTTCGAAGAAAAAACCGGCACGATGATGAAGAGTGCCGCGTTACCAAGCAGAGGGATGCTGACTACAGCGCCACGCTAAGAGCGAATGCAGCGAGGAGTATGTGTGAATACTACTATTTATCATCTCGAAATTATTATGAAGGAAATAACATTTTTTTCAAATTCAAATTTTGTTGGCCAACGAAAAAAAAACTTTCTCATCCAAACAGTTATAAAGCAAAAATAAACGTTGACAACTAACTCCTATAAAGCAACGTTTTGAATAAATCTAGGAATTCGAGCAACGTTTTTGATATAGAAATTTTAAATACCAGTTATTGTTTTTCTCCGCTTTCAACAGCTATTTTAAAATGTACAAAGAGATGGTGCATGCCGATTCTCCTATCATGAGCCTTATGCAAGTTATGGCTTAGCATATGGATCTGCTGGATAGAAGGTTTTAAGCAGCATGTTGAGAATTGGCTTAAGCCTTTCGCAAAATGCGCTATATAGCGTCCTACATGTGGTACTGAGGTCACAAGCTCCCATCTTATTCCAAATCATCTTACTCTCCCTTCTCTCTTTAGAATACATACGTATTTCACTCAAATATGTTCCATTCCCACTCCCTTAGTTATTCCTTTACATCCCTCACCGCCTGTCTGTTCTTGTTGCTATTTTGATTTCAACTGTAAAACGCCTGCTTCTCAATAATACTATATAGTCAATGTTTTCATATTAGCCGTATAAACCAACCGTGAAAGTTGGATATAATCGATTTAGAATTTTGGCCAAACATAATAACATTCACACTCAGTTTTATTTGGAAAATTACCTACATATATTTCATCGTCTGCATAGACGCTTGCCTGTACATTGAGCAATATCATTCACAATTTCCGGTAAAGATCGCCGTAATCATAAACGGAAGTACTGCGAAGTGCATGAAACATCACACCAACGCCAAAAATGCGCCTAAAAGTATGTTGTGCGGAAAATTACTTTGTGCTACCATCAGCTGCAAGCTACTGTATAATACTATAAAACTGGAACAGCAACAGGAAGCATGCGTGATTCATAGGCCATATGTGTGTAGTTGCAACAAAGCGAAAAGTACTATTTGAGACAACATTTGGCGTTCCCAGTAGGAAAAAGTTATTTGATATCTTTTGTAACTAGACTTCACTCGAACCCCCGACAATGTATCTGTAAGTGATTGTGAAAAGAAAGCGTATCAGGGCAGTGTAAGAAAGCAATTAGCGTTTGTTACATTCCTAGTAAAGTGGTCTTGCTCCCGTTTTAATCTAGAGTCGGTTCTGCAATCGGAAAGACTGTTTGGTCCTAGTCGCCATTTCCTTTCCAAAAATCGGCAAACAATCCCTTCTACCAGAAGTGCTAACAAGATTAGAGCTCTGCATAACCGGTTCTCCTGAATCCACTTCTACGGAATAAAGTAGCCGCTTTCGCAACTTAGCGAATTACACCAACTGGCTTTTAGATAAATGAAATAAGTGGTAACTCTAAAATTTTGAGATACAAAATCTTACTAACTAATCCGTTGTTGTGCGAGTAGGCATGTATTGCATGCTTGCTTGAATTGATGTTATTGTAATACTCGCTGATAGGCAACATTTATGCGGCTGTCACTGAGAGCACAAAGAGTTGATTTGTTTGAAACCTAAGCAAGCCACGTAAAACATGAGCAAATACGTAAATCTTATGATACAAAGAGTGTTTACAAAAACAAAATAGCTTGTTATTCGATTTTGGAGAAATAAAATTAAGGAATTTAAAACAAAAGTAGAATCAAATAAATAGAAAACAGTAACAGTATTAATTAATGGAAATGGATAAAGGAAAGAGAAAAAGCAAGAAAAAAAGAGAGAAAAGTTAGGCATGCAAAGGAAGGTGAAGAAAATAAAATAAAAAATATAAACAGTATTAACATATGCTGTAGAACCAAAGGAAAGAAAGAAGAGGAGAGTAAAGAAAAATAAAATTAATTTAAATTAAATTAAATAAAATTAAAGAAAATAAAATATAATATTATGCAACATAATGTAATATAATATTATATAATATAATATAATATAATATAATATAATATAATATAATATAATATAATATAATATAATATAATATAATATAATATAATATAATATAATATAATATAATATAATATAATATAATATAATATAATATAATATAATATAATATAATATAATATAATATAATATAATATAATATAATATAATATAATATAATATAATATAATATAATATAATATAATATAATATAATATAATATAATATAATATAATATAATATAATATAATATAATATAATATAATATAATATAATATAATATAATATAATATAATATAAGATAATATAATAAAATATAATATTATTTAATATAATATAATATAATAAAAGATAATAAATTAAAATTAAATTAAAGTAAAATAAAATTTAATAAAAATAAAAAAAAAAATAAACACAATTAAGGAAGTCTAACTTCGGGTAGAACCGAACATTATATACCTAATAGTGATCTATTATGTCATCCCAATTTACGCAGGCTTATTTTAATACTTTCAGTTAGTATTTGCGTTCAAATAGACAGACGGACAAACAGAAAGACGTGTCGAGGAACGGGCATGGCTACATCGACTCAGCTCATCCTCCTGATCATTTCAGTATACTTTTTGATAGGACTATCTCTTTTTCTTCTCATACGTACAAACATTTGATGTTCATGAAAGGTATGAAAATCAACAAAGATATACAACTTCGCTTTTGCAGTGGGGTATTAACTACTTGCCCGGATATTTTACTTTTCATCCTGAACGTTCCGATATACATTAATAAATATATATCCCGATTCGTTTATGCCGAATGAAGTAATTTACCTTGAGTGTGTAACAAAAATAGATATAAAAAAGGGTGTCTTTCATACGCGCCAAAGAACTCAACCGATCTTTATGAAATTTTCACAATATATACTTGGGTTCACTGGGTACAGCATAGACAATATACAGTTTTGGAAAAGTAGGTGCAGCCACGAACCCAGGCTATATAAGGTTTCATTTCGTCATAACTCAGAACTTTTTTGGTCTAAATTAATGAAATTTGGATATATGTGTCACTTAACACTCTACATAATTTTTCAAAAGTGGGCGGTGCCACGCGCACATGTTTTGTGTTTTGGTTTGCTCTTAAAATTTATTATATAAAGCTGCAGTTCGGTATAGTTAGGAGTTTATTTGGTTCAAGTTAATGACATTTTATATATAGATGTGTTCTGTGTATCAAAACGTCAAAAACACGTATACCGGGTTTGCTAGTATAATATAAAATGGAGAAAGCAAACAACGAATTTCAGCATTCTTTTGTTAAACTGAGAGACTAGTTTGCGTTCGAATAGGCAGACGGACAGACAGACAGACGGACGGAGAGACGGGCATGGCTAAATCGACTCCGCTCATCGTACTGATCATTTTAGTGAACTTTTCTCTTCTTGTTCTCATGCTTACATAGATTTAATGTTTATGAAAATCAAAAAAGATATATGACTTCCCTATTGCAGTGGGCTATTAACTACGTGCACGAATATTTTGCTTGTGTGTTTCCCGATTTGGCTAATTTTTGGCAGGAGTATAATACATACCACTAAGAAGCTGCTGACCAATTTTCATTGAAATATCAAAATCGAATTATAAGCGATTGCCTTGGAAAATAGCAGAAATTGTATGCTGTAAAGTGGGCGGCGCCACGCCTACTTCTTCAAAAATGACAAAATTTTTTTGCGGCCGAGTTTTTCTTGAAAAGCTTATTATGTGTGCAAAATCTGATTGATATAACTTGCTTAGTTGTAGAAATATCGCTTTTAAATTAAAAAAAAAATTTTCAGAACTATGTTCAAAAAGTGGGCGTGAACTTTAACCGCTTTCACCCATTTTTACAGCAAACAGTTACCTTTATATATAGAACATTATCACCAAATTTCGTTTCGACAAATCAATTTTTGGCGGAGTTATGGCATAAACAGTTTTGTCGAATAGTCTATTATAAAAGGGGCGGGGCCACGCCCATTTTCGAAAATTTTAAGTTTTTGGATTTCTTTGTTTACGGAAACTTTAAAAGTGAAATATAAAAGATGTCAATGTTATTGCCTATTGAATATATCTACGATCCTCTTCAAAATCTTTCATATAAAAGTGGGCGTGGACCTTAACCGATCCCGCCCATTTTTTCCTGGAACATTCCCTGGATACCTGAAAACCTGCGCGCTGAATTTCGTTTCGATATGTTGAACGGGTTTTGATTTATGATTAATATTATTGCTAATATCTAAAAATAAAATAAACTCAAATGAAATCAAATCAAATAAAATAAAATAAAATAAAATATAATATAATAAAATAAAATAAAATAAAATAAAATAAAGTAAAATAAAATAAAATAAAAGAAGTATTCATAAAACGAGCACAAGGCCAAGAATAACAATTTTTCACTTTTTGAAATTTTATGAAAATTGTTATTGTTTTTTTATTTTTTAATAATCATTTTTAATTAGATTTAGATTTTTCCTACTCTATTCAAACAAAAAACTTTTAAGTTTAACGCGCTCAACACAAGTTGATAATAATTCTTGGTTAAAAAACTAACAACAAAAATAAATTTATACCGGAGCACGCGGTTATGTACAATAACTATCTTCTAAAAATAGAAAGAAGAATGTACAAAAACAAAGTTCAACATACATGATTTATATATAGACAGAATATCTATAATATTGTGTATACCGTTGGCAAGATCACAAACAATAATTAGAGGAAAACTTGAATTAAGCAGCTTGCAAAACTACACGCAGCATATCCTATGGGTTAGGCAGCTGCGCTTGCAATCAGAGTGAGTGGGTTCGATTCTCCACAAGATCCTCTGAAAATAGCAAAACTATACGAATTAGTCTGACGAGAAATCGTGGCTGTTTTCGAAATAGTACTGTATAACTATAGCCTGTATATGTTTGTTGCTGTCAATTTTTCTCCAAGCAAAAATAATAATAATCAACCAAGAATTATTATCAACTGGCCTTGAGCTCGTTAAACTTACAAAAAAATTTAAAAATATACAGACCATAAAACCAACAACAAAAAAAAGCGTTTAATAAATAAAATAAAGTAAAACAAAATAAAACAAAATGAAATAAGAGCAAATAAAATAAAACATCTAAACAGTATTGATATATGCTGTAGAACCAAAGGAAAGAAATAAGAGGAGAGTAAAGAAAAATGTAATTAAATTAAATCAAATTAAATTCAATTAAATTAAATTAAATGAGAGAAACTAAAATAAAATAAAATTAAATATAATAAAATAAAGTAAAATATAATATAATATAATATAATATAATACAATATAATATAATATAATATAATATAATATAATATAATATAATATAATATAATATAATATAATATAATATAATATAATATAATATAATATAATATAATATAATATAATATAATATAATATAATATAATATAATATAATATAATAAAAAAAAAATAAAAGAAAATTAAATTAAGATTAAATAAAAGAATATAAAAAAATAGAATAAAATAATATCAAATTAAATTAAATAATAATATAATAAAATAAAAAATAAAATAAAATAGAATAAAGCGAAATAAAATAAATTAAAAAAATAAAATAAAATAAAGTTCTGTGCTTGAATTTCAACCTCTATAGAATAAAGTCCCAACATCAAAACTAGAAAGCTCAGTAGCAATAGTATTAAAAAAAGGTATGTAGAACTTTCTTCGGCTTACGATAAATAGTTTAATATTATGTGGTGGCATGCAATAACCGCTTAAGTCGGGATGATTATAATAATTATGAATAACACAAAATGCTTGCCAGGCATGGTTGTCAGGGCGACATTCTTCTACGAAATTAAACAGAAAAGATATCTGCAACTATAAGGGCCTAATCATTTCGAATTGATAGTGTAGTTGTTTAAATGCGTGTAGTTGTTTAAAAAAAATGCATGCTAATACATTGGTGATATTCATTAGAGCTGCATTAACCCATTAACTACAGCCGTTGTTTTAAAGAAACGCTTGCTTTGAAAATTTGTATAAAAAACTAAAGTCAACGTTAAAGCCAAACTTTCCCATTATAAATTGAAGTGGTTTTGCTTTTAACGTGACAAATTATGACTGGGCCAAATTCGTTTTCTTATTGTTTGCTGAATAATTATTTTGTCACATTTGAATTTTTTTACGAAATTTTCTCTCACAGGTCAAAAACATTTTAAATTTTACCATTTCAATACTAACAACAAAATAATTTTATGCATACTTTAGGCTAAATATTTTGTGGCCACCTCCGAAGAGATTACTGAACGGCATCTGCAAATCATTGCGGAGAAGCATTCCATGGCAGAAATACACTCGGAGAGTTTGCCAAACCACTGCCGAGGGGCGACCCCGTTTTGAAAAAACTTTTTCAAACCACTTTTACGTGTCCCAGGGCTCGAACCTTGGACCTTCCTTTTCTTTAAAGTAACGAGATTTGTTATCGGGAAGCAAAAAAAAGAAATACTTAAAAATGTTACCAGTTTCTTTCGTCAGTGTTGTTTTTTTAAGCAACGCTTTTTTAAAAGAAAACCGGTTGACAGAAAATAAGGAAACTTAAAAACTTATCAAAATAAATGTTTACTCTGAAAATCCAAAAAATCGGTCCAAGAATAAAAAATCAGCTTTTGCTGGGGTGGGTACTTCTTTTAATATATTGTCAGATATGATTACGAAACTACAATAGGAGTATTGCATAGTCAATCAATTATTGCGTTTCGAAAGATCATTTTGAGACATTTGCATAAAAAAAAACTTCACGAGATTGAAAAAAGAGTCACATGTGACTCATAAACTTAATTAAAATCGTTCGCATGAGTCACATAAGACTGATTGCACAGGAAATTTATATTTATTGAATTTTTTAAATATACTACACATTATGAACTCTTATTGGTCAAATTATAGACCAAAAGGGGTTCTAATTTAAAATAAAAATAAGAAGAGCTGTCTATGTTTTGCATCTGCATACTTTAATGATTTTAGAAGACGCCGTAATTTGAATAAATAATCCATCAATTTAAGTGAAATTTATTTTTAATGGCAACCGTATCGTTCAACGTATATATTTATGTTTTCAAAAAGTGTCGCTCATCATCAATGTGCCTCTGATTTACGAGTACACATACTGATTGATCTTAGCGCCCAGAAAGCCATTACTCTATATCTAGTACGAACGTCTGTGGGTATGTATGTATGAACATCAGTATGCCGTTTCTTTTGTTTACAAAGTCATAACGTATGTATGTATAAATATACACATACATAAGTTACATAAATATTTAGGCGCTGTATACATTTTTATATATTTGCATAGATAGTAAAATACTAAATACAGTCATGTGGAAAATTTTGTAGATATTTGTTTGTTTTCGGCAAATATTTTTTTACCAAGAAATAAAATTTCTTTTAAGTAGTTCAGAACCAGCTATAGTTAATTAAACTTTTTACAAATATCTAAACTTAAATGCTTTAAAACTTATAATTATTTTATGTTCCTAATATTTATTACAACACTGTAAGTATATATGTATGTGTAGATATGGGTGTGGTCTACGTCTAAAGTTGCAGATGTTGCAGATGTCGAAGCAAGTAATTAAAAAAATTTAGCGGTTCCTCGTTGTATTGTCGATGAAGACGACGACGTTAAAAGGGGCGGGGGTGTATTCGGATGCAATATAAAACCAACATTCAATGTAGTTAATGTGAGTTGTTCGTTTCGGTAGTGAAGCGTACTAAACGAAACGAAAAAGAAATCAACAGCGTACGACAAGAGCAACAGCAATAAGAAAATAAACTAGTATAAAGTACTCAGCAAGAAGGAAACGGAGAGAACATCACAAGAACAGCAAACAAATTTCGATAAATTTATGAAAATTGTTTTTTATTTGAAGTTGTAAATGTGTAAGTGAAGCTTCGCCCTACAGTCAAGCCAATTAGTTGTACACTACTGCAAAACTAATATGAATGACAAACGCAACTAGTCAGCCAACTGTCTATTTTCTATTTTTGGATAGAAATATGCCAGCCTCAAACTAGTTACAAAAAGACCTATAAATTATATGTAGCTCAAATTGGATAGTAATTGTTAAGTTATAATATTTCCTGGCATGTTGGATAAGTACACGGTTTACATGTAAGCTATCAGGGTTCGAGCTCTGTTGCTGAAGACATCACATATCGAAAATATTATCACATCCGGTAGTACTACAGCACCAAAAGCCCATTTGCTAAATTTTATTAAAGAAAATTTTATGTGCATCTGGCATTAGTTTTTCTTGATGAAGGTCATATATACTAGTACCTAGAAAACCCAGCCATGCTTCGCTGTACATTTAGTGCGATTTGAATCATTATATCTCCGAAACCCTTTCATTTATGGAACTAATCACATCGCACTTTTCGTATCTTTCGATTTATACCCATATTGTACTAATATATTTTGGGTCACCCTGGTCCACATATTTATCGATAATTCCGAAAACATTCGATTTATCGAAACAAACAACGTCTTTAATTTGAACTTATACCTATTGTAATAAAACTTTGAAAGTTTTATTGATTTTGTTTCAGCAGTTTTTGAGTGATACGCGCTCAAACATACAGACAGACAGACACAAATTCCAAAAGTCTTGATAGCAAGCCAAAAGTTCAACGTTTACTCACTTTCACTAACTACACTTTTATATCGCTGAAACAAGTTTGAGGCGCCGAAATTGCTTGGGGGCGTGTCTGCGGTCGTAAGATTGAAGGGGTATTGCATCGTTTTGCGTAAAAAATCAGTATTCAAAGCTTCTTGGTATTACTTGCCGAAGAAGAAATGTCATTAAGGTGCATCTATCAGCACGACATTGTGAGAAGAAATGTAGCGATTTTCTCCACATACCCTCTATCAGGACAAGTTGAAATGACGTGGAAAAATATTTCCTAAGATATTTTGCTCAACTAATATACTCAGTGCCAGTACGATGTGCACCTGCCATAAAGTTACGGGCATGCCATAAAATAACTAAAAAAAAGGATTTGCTACATAAAGACTTGATGGTAGAAAATGTTTGAACGCTCTATGAAACTAAGTTTATTTATTAAAATTTCTGAACACTAAACTTATAGACAGGGAATTTCGTCGCTTTAGTTTGGAATCTTTTCAACTCTGTTCACTTCAGTATTCTTCAAAAAATTTTAATTTTTCATGGCCTAGACTATTTCTTTTTTTGATCAGTTTGTGCTGCGTTCGAAAATTCTACTTATAAACTAGTATTTCTTCTATCTAGATCGCGGTTTCACTGCAGAGTCAGAGTCAAATGCAATAAGTACATACATATATGCATAAGTATGTAAATTTTGCTTGGTACCTACTCTCATAGCATGACCAGAGTAGTTGTACGCATGAGTGGAGTTACAACTTCCAAATAATTTAATGTCAGTGCAATACAATTGACGCTTTGAGCCATTGATGTTGCATAAATAAAAAATATGTATATGTGCTGTACTGACTAGTGCTAGAGACGTCACGAAAACGAATTTGGCCGAATTTCGAATACTTAATATTCGGACGAACATTTGGCGGAAAGGTGACTTACAATGATTTATTAATCAACTCATCATTTACCTCATTTAACTTATTGCAAAAATTTATAAAACTCGTCAACCCTTGCACAGAAATCTCAAAATTAACTAGTTAGGTGTTTCTGAGGTAAAAGAACAAGATTGCAAAGAGAACTCCTAACTTTTTAAGAATGACAATATAAAATTAAATATTACTGATAGCCACTTCTCTTCACACCTGTTTCAAACCTAGTCTTTTGGGAGTGTTCAAACGGCATAGCAAAAAATACATGTAAACTGCTTCAGAAAAGTTACATTGCAAATGAATGACCCAGTGGAGCAGGTACCTAGTATATACGAGGTGTGTTCAAAAAGTATCGCAAATTTTGTGTTTTTTCAAAAATTATTTATTTATTCATGAATATCTATATTGTGCCCTTCAAAGTAATCCTCATGAGATATTATACACTTGTGCCAACGGTTTTTCCAACCTTCGAAGCACTTCAAAAAATCATTTTTTTGTCGTCCTTTAATGGGCCTCTTCAGTTTAGGGAACAAGAAAAAGTCACAGGGGGCCAGATCTGGGGAATACGGTGGCTGCGGCATCATTAGTGTGTTGTTTTTGGCCAAAAAGTCGCGCACAAGCAACGATGCGTGAGCAGGGGCGTTATCGTGGTGCAAAAGCCAATTTTTATTCTTCCACAAATCCGGGCTTTTCTTGCGGACTGCTTCGCGCAAATTGCGCATAACTTGCAGGTAATATTCCTTATTGACCGTTCTTCCCTGTGGCAAGAACTTATGATGCACCACGCCCCTGCAGTCGAAGAAAACTGTCAGCAAAACTTTCACATTCGACCGAACTTGGCGCGCTTTTTTCGGTCTTGGTTCGTGCGGCAGCTTCCATTGAGATGATTGAGCTTTGGTTTCCACGTCATAACCATAAACCCACGATTCGTCACCAGTTATGACCCTCTGGAGCAAATTTGGGTCGTCGCGGACAGAGTTTAACATCTCATTAGCAATGTTCATGCGATGCTGTTTTTGGTCACAATTGAGCAATTTTGGTACGAAAATCGAAGACGATCCAAAACACGTGCAAGCAAAGCAGCTGTCAACAATTAACTGAACATTCAAAATGGCCGAGCTTGTCGGCATAAGTGAGAGACATGAGTACCAACATAACGCCACAAAAAATTCGAAATTCGAATATACGTAACCAGCGAAAAGTCAAAATTCGCGATACTTTTTGAACACACCTCGTACACGCTGCAAATATATCTGCCAGGAGAGATGACCAAAATCTACTAGCCGAAGTTTAAAAGCAATATACAACTCGTTGCGGTGCCAGCCGGACTGTTACCAGAAAGTGCGATTTCCGGAGCGTTCCGGATTCATTCCTACAAGGGACTGCTCATATTCGTAACACCACAAAAACCTAAAAAAAAAATTTTACATTTATCTTTATTTGTTTGGCTAGCTTTTGAATTTTGGTTTGACAAACGTCTCTTTAGTATTTAAATTATATTTTTTTAGTTCCGAAAAAAGCGGCCGAATACCGAATACTTTCCTAATATGCGTGGCATTCCTAGTCTCTAGTGTATAATCTTGCGAGTATAAAACATTTTGAAGACGTAGCTTATCCATTCAATCACAAGATTTTTCGAATCGTCCATTGCTTTCAATTGTCCCATCCATCAAGAAAAGACAAAAATTCCTTCAAACGGAATTCCTAGCACTTGCAACAGTGTTGAAAACTGTTGAGTATTAAAATAAGATGATTTTTCTCACCTTTTATAGGTCGTGATAAAGCCTGTATAAGTAAGAGTTTAACCCTATATAGTTCCCATGCCAAAGTTAGGGTAGTGTAATTTGCGTAGTTCAGTTCCTTTAGCAACATCGAGCAGGGCCCAAGCCGTTCCGCACCTGCGTAGATTGAACAGTTTCTGACACAGAACATATTTATGGAACCCTATAACAAAACCTACACAGATTAACTTCTGCATTTTTTTATTTGGATTTCGAGGAGGATCTTGCTGTAAAAAAACGTTTTGAAATGAACGCGCACCCTAATGTATATGTGAACGTGTGTACGCACATAACATACCTACAACGAACTTACCAATGAAAATGCGCTATCATCAGCAACAAAACAAATTTCGAAATGTTTCTGGTTCATAGGTATGTGTAGAAAATTACATTAGTTATAGAGCTCAATAATTTTCAGACAAATCGATTCCAATAACACTTCTATTTGTATATACTAGAAAGGCGCTTGGATACATCGTTTTGTCAACAATTAATTAAAGTGCACCACTAACAGACGTATTAGCTTGCCCATTCTGGAAGCAAAGTATCCCTTTTCCTCTTTTTGTTGGATAGTTTTTTGACCAGGCGAATATCATCATAGAAACACAGTTTTCCTCTAGGAGGGTGTAACCACCCGGGAGCTCGACCTATACCTGAGAGATTTGAAATATGCCAACTTTAAAAGTTTGCCAGTGGCACCACTACTCATAAATATTGTAAAGAAAAATGGAAACTAGAGTTTTTTGGAGCAACTGATTCCCTAAACCCCCGACAAATATATGCTATTCGACATAATTATGTCAGCCTAGAAATCCAACGAAGTACTATTCTTACCAACAAGGGTTAATTTGAACTGAGTAGGCAAATGAAAAATAAAGTATTTTCTCTGCAAACGATAACCAAATTCAACCAGTCACTTATCTTGCGCGTTCTTCTTTATGGCGCAGAATCTTGGACACTCACAATATCTGATGAGACGGCTTTGCTGGTATTCTACAAAAAGGTTCATTACAAGAAGAAGAGGATTCAATCATGAGATATATAAGGTCTACGCAAACGTCGACATAGTTTAGCGAATTAAAACCCTGCTTCAAAGTGGGGAAAATTTTTAAACTAAGCTTCAATCAGCGACTTGTAACTGAAACTCTTACTATTTCGTTACGGTTCTACATATAAATAACATAACTGAATTGTATTTAAATATACGAAACCGAAATTGGTAACAAAACTGTGAAAAACGATACTCACTTGGGTTAAAACGAGTAACAACTTCTTAGAAACGGATTCAGAGAAAACAAAAAACCTCTCGAAACTACCCACAACGATGATCGTAAGAACAGAACTTTAACCGAAACACGGAATATCGAACCAAAACTAGTAAAGCTACCTGAATAACGAAACTGTAACAAAACGTTCAGATATAGAAACAGAACTTGTAACGAAACCTCAGGAATCTTTGAGGTATGCAACATCGTAGGCATTTGATTTTGGGCGAAAAATCACAAAATTACGTTGATTTTGCAAGCACTACGCCAAGAAAAAAAAAAAATAATATGAGAAGGGGTCCTTTTAGTTCTTCGAAGTTTTCATAAATTTGAATAAAATAGACTATTTATTCAGCGAAAAATTAAACAGTTGCGAAGTGTACGTTAATGCCCAAATTAACATTTTCTACGGCTAAATAATTGATTTCTTGCAAAAATAATTGAAGCGCTATTTTTGGCACAATATCTCACAAAACTTTACAGGATTAAAAAAATTTATCTACCTAATAATTTTGCAATGAGTAGAATTTGTGGTAAGATTATAAAACTCATCAACACAAAACATTATTAGTTTCGAATACGTTACAGTTTCGGTACTCAAGTAACATTAATAGCATTTTTGTTGCACGTTGTTAACGTTGCACGAGAAAATTCACTCCTTTCGTTTCTGTACAAAAAGGTTTCGTTACCATTTCGTTACGATTTCGTTACTTAGGTAGCATTACAGGTTTCGTTGTGTTTCGTACCAGTTAAGGTAGCTGTAGTTTTGTTACATAGACATTTTGTTTACTCTTCTGTTACTCATAAGGCACTGTTGCAATCATTCCGTTTCTAGTTATGTTTCGTTTCTATAAGAGGTTTCGTTACTAGTCTCCGATTTTCAAATTCTTTTGCAGGTTGTAACTACTAAACAATTTAAAAAAAAAATTGTTTTGATAATTTTTTATTTATATACACATCAACAATATTATAAAAAATCAAAAAGAATCAAACTTTTTTTGGATTTTTTCTGATTTTTTTTTTATTCTTTTTGATTTTTTGTTTCGATTTTTTCTAATCGTTATCAATTAATAATTGCCTTTTCTTGAAAAACAATTCAAATAACCATTACCAATTAAAAATCCGTATAATTAATTGAAAGCAGGTCTGAATAAATATTACATAGCATAGTTAAAAAAAAAAATTTTATTAAAAAAAACTTATCGAAATAAGTATGTACGGTTTAATTTTTATAAAAATTTCAGTTATTCCGTTTTTTATAATTTTAGCATAATGAGGTGAAAGTTTATAGTGTTTTAGAAATTTCGTTGACTTGTAATGATTTTTTCCTCGACCACGCCTATTTTGAATAAAAAGAAAGTTTAAAGGCTTCAGAAAAACAGAACATGCAGGTAAAATTCAAAATTTTGTTAGACACGTCAAATTGTTCATACTTCTAATAACTTTTGCAAATTTTTGAAAAAATGGACGTTGCACCGCCCCTAACGAATTTTCGAATTTGACTGTAATAACTTTAGAACAGTTTAAAGTAGACTGACGAAACTTACTATGAGGCATATTATAGCTGAGGCAATTATGACCAGAGAAAAGTTGACTGAAAATGAGGCAGAGGCATAGAACATACAAAATCTTTGAGCTGTTGAGCTTATTCTATTGCTATATCATTTGCCAAAGTTACGTTGGTGACATAAGCAAGAATATATAACTGCATTTCATAATTTTTTACATTTTATTATACTACCTGCGCCACACTGCATATCTGTTCGAAAAATCTAGCAAATCGAGTAATAAATCCTTCTTAACTATTGTTCTTGCTGCGAAACCTATGAGCACTAAAATATCTGAAATACTGTGTCTATATCTCTCTGTATCTTTGATCTCTATTATATCTTATTTCTTACTTATTTATTACGTATTTCTTTTTACTTGAAGCAGTATATTTACATATATATTAACGCTTTTTTATACCAACAATTTTTGTTGATTTATGGCCTGTTCATTTTCAAGTATTCATGAAACGAGCTCAAGGCCAAAAGTTTAAAAACTTTTAATAATTAATGAAAAATAATTATTAAAAAATCAAAAACAATAATAACTTTCATAAAAATTCAAAAAGTGAAAAATTATTATTCTTGGCCTTGAACTCGTTTCATGAATACATATATATTAACATTATAATTACATTTTGTTTTCTTATTTATTGTGATTAGTTTAGTATTGGGGCGGCCGCCGTGGTGTGAAGGTAGTGTTGCCGGCCTACCACACCGAAGGTCCATGGTTCGAGCCCTGGTACAGGTAACATCAAAAGTGATTTGAAAAAAGTTTTTCAAAACGGGGTCGCCCCTCGGCAGTGGTTTGGCAAACTCTCCGAGTGTATTTCTGCCATGACAGGCTTCTCAGCAAAAATTCGTCTCCTTTGTAGATGCCGTTCGGAGTCGGCAAAAAACTGTAGGTCCCACCAATTTGTAGGGAAAATTCAAATCGGCACACCACAAATTGGAAGAGAAGCTTGGCGCAAAAATCTCTTAGGAGGTTTATGATGAGATACCTGTTGTATATCACGCCATAGAGAGAGAGAAAGTTTAAGTTTTAGTTTAAGTTCAAATACTTGTTCACAAATCTATATATAATTTCAGTTGTAATAACTGTTTGTTGTGCTAAAAAAGATATCAATATCTTATTGTAGTAATTTAAATCTTTAATAAATGAAATGAAAATTATGACGGATGATTGATATTGATAAAACACATAAACCTCAACTAGTTCATTTGCCAACTTTTCTCAGATTCATTCCAGATTAAGGTTAAAACCCGCACGCGACAAAAATGTACCAATTGACTAGGCATACTTTCACACAGCTGGGTATTTAATATTTCGTTCCAGCTAAACTAAGATTTTGTTACTAGTTTTTGCTGCACACATATATGAGACAGTGTATTTGAAACTTTCTTAGATTCTCTTTTGGAAATTGTATTTTCTTTTATAAAAATTTGAATGTACATATCTATCCCAAATACTGAAATGAGCTTTAATTATTTTTATTTTTACTAAATTTGTGGTTGTTTTTATCGACAAAAACACTCCTCGAATGTTTTGGGGAGTATTGTCAAAAAAGACAGTCCTCTCTCGAGTATGAGCCCAGTACGCTCCTGTACTCCCCTGCGATACAAGCCCGACTATCGTGGAAATGAATCTAACCCCCTAACCCGCAGGGCTGTATATCACTACCTCTACTTTAAATTACTTTTTTGCTTGTCAGCTTGTTTCCATACGAAATTGGGAAATCCTGCTAAGCAGAGACTGAAAATAATTGCAAGTTTTTTTTTGGTTGAGCGAAAAGGTTACACAAAAATTACCTTTTTACTATTTTGAAAATTTCCAACCATTATCAAGATTTTTTTTTTTTGTCATTTTATATATAAATCACATATATCATATTCCGAATTTTTTAAGCAAACATTCGTTTTCAGGACAAAACTTTCATGTAATATTTGTGAGTTTATAAAGTGTTCTACAGAAATACTCATAGCTAACCAAAAAAATCCTGTCCATCTAGTCACACAAGACCAAAAAAAAATAAATGATAGTGGTTATTCTTAACCGAAAAAATATTTCTTATGATAATGGTTAATTATAACCAATATTTAAATGCATCAATGTTAATGGTTAAATACAACCTTTACCTCATTTCTATAATAACCCTTATGTTCCTGTTGTTAAGTCTTTTTAGGTAACTTACCGTTGAGCTAGACCCTTGAGACTTGAAAAATAGTTTAGAAATCCATGATAATGCAAGATTTGATCAATTAAACTCCCCTAAGTGACGCATAGGTCGAGATATATAGAGAATTCATTAAAAATTTGGCATTTTGCGATTGGGCTGCACAAAAATGTAAATTCCGCTAGATGGCGCACCGATCGAGGTAACAAGAACATTTTAAAAACGTGGGGAATCGTTTGATTTTTGGGTAACTTTTCGTTTAGCTATGGACTTAAGACTTCAGTCGAAATTTAGAACATGCTGACAATGCAACAATTGTTTAAAAAAATTACTCTAGTTCATGCACGCATCGAACTATAGACTAGAAAATTGGTTTTAAATCAGCAATTAATATACTTGAAAAAATTTTTCAATCGGCAAACATACATTTAGGCTTTAATAAATTGATTGCTTTAGTTTGGATATGTGCACTCCATTTTTATATTTTATTAAATCTCAAACATTGATTACAATTGCTATGGTAAAAATTTCAAATTTTTGTCTAAGCACAAACTTGGTGCTGCCTTTCAACAACATTATCCTAAAGGTAGTCTTTAAATTTTTGTATCATCTTTTCTTTACATTATTCTTAACATATATATTTTTTTAAATATCCTCGCTATTGTTCCTAATGAAGTCAATTTCTTAAAAATAACCGTAACCAAACAAGAAGAGCTTTGATTGAAATAATTTCTTATTTGCAAAATGAGTGCCTTTTCCTGCATTAATTGTATAACTACACTAGCAACTGCCAAATTTTATCCATTGAGACATCCATTAGCATGAATATATCTGCATATATCTGTACACAATTTGCAACATTTATCTACATTCCTTAAAAAAAAATTAAACCCAACCATACCCACATATGTATGCCATGTATGAAAAAAAGCAAATCTGCAACATGGAGTGCTTCAAGTAGTACATCATTCAAAATATCCAAAAGGTATGTGCCTCAGCTAAAATCACCAAGCAGCTCAATGTGTACGATGCACGACGCTTGTCCTTCACTTGTATTATGGCTCTTCAATAACAACTCAAATTGTGGGTCATTCTTTTAAAAATTTCACTGCCGCATTAGACAACCTATTTTAAGCATAAAACAGTTGGCCACCATATGTGCCAACTAACGTGCGTACTACACCCGCTCAGCATAAGAGGCTCGTACTCAAGATAAGATATTCACACTTGCAGAATCAGCGTGTTGTCCTCTTAAGAAACTTTCACATAGCCGTTTATAATTAGAGGATATGAGTGTCAGCCTTAAACAAAAATTAATATGTATGTATATAGAATTATGTGCATTTGTATAGAAACGTAAGAGTGGAAGTTTTATTTAAGAAATCAAAACCTGAAGAATATTTGGATTCATATTTTTTGCAAAATAATTTCTGTATATTTTAGTATCAACTCACTGCGTGATATCACATCGTCGCATTTTATGTGATATCACGTCGGCGCATTTTCTACGCGAAACCAATATCTTGCCTAAATAGTTTTTCTTATAACAAAATGTTTTTAAAATCCAAATAAAATGTGAGCCCTAAATAGATTTTGTGTACCTAAGGAACCATAATACTCGGAATGCTGTTAAGATCGTCAAGCGGAGAGCTTCTTTTCTTTAAATGGTCATCTAACCGCCTGGGCGATTTTGACCGTCCAACATAGCTCGCCAGTCGCTTCTTCGTTGCGCCAACTGGCGCCAATTGGAAACACCGCGGGATCGCAAATCGGTCTCCACTTGGTCCTTCCATCGGAGTGGTGGTCTCCCTCTTCCTCTGCTTCCACCGGCGGGTGCCGATAAAAATACCTTCTGGGCTGGAGCATCTTCGCTCATTCGCACTACGTGGCCTAGCCAGCGAAGCCGCTGTGTTTTAATTCGCTGAACTATGTCGGCGTCTGCGTAAAGTTCATACAGCTCATCATTAAATCTTCTTCGGTACTCGCCGTCGCCAACGCGTAGAGGTCCACAAATCTTTCGAAGAACCTTTCTCTCGAATACTCCCAGAGCCGCCTCATCAGATGTTGTTAGTGTCCACGCTTCTGCACCATATAGCAGGACGGGTGCGATGAGTGACTTGTAGAGTGTTATTTTCGTTCGTCGAGAGAGGACTTTACTTTTCAATTGCCTACTCAGCGGAGAGCTTGGTATAATATAAATTCGTATGGTTGCGATCTGAAAGATGTTGTGATATGATCTCGACCAAGATTAAAACTATCCCAATTTGATCTGCCAAAGCTGCAAGTATCGCCTCCCATTGCAGTTTATATAAAAAGGAAGCATTTCTTATTTAAAAGCAGGATGTTTTTGTTGCTCCGTCTGCTCCCGCAGGAACAGAACTAGCCCGACGTCCCATAAAATGATTTCATATGATATGATAGGTCATATCATCTCCCTACAACCCTTTCGGTAAGAAACGTGTGTTACCCACAATTCCACCTGGGTGGATATGATATGCAGAAAACACTTGAGACAAATTCTCATTTTAGTACGGCATAAAACTTATGATGTCACCTCTCATGTATATGTATGATATAAGAGGATGTGCTGTGATTCGATATGCCAATTAGCGTGATTTAGTCTTAAATGGCATAAAAATATGTGTTCATCTATGTTGTAGGCAATACAGGTTTTGTGGTTCGATTTTATCTGCTTTACTATCTTTTTATTTAAGCTGAATTGTTTTGATATAACATGGCATGATATGACAAGCTGAAAAATCATGAGTTTATATCATAGTAAAATATCGTGAAAGTGACATTTAACGATATGATATTACACGGTATAATTTAGTTGGGTCTATAAGATAATAATATATGATATGATTTTAGAAGATTTAACTAAAATTAATGTATTTTGGTATTCTCGCTCTAACTGAATTTTCTTTGGTATTTTTTAATTTATTTGAATGCCTTGAATCTGATTTGATCAGCTGATGTGACTTTCAATACTGATACGTGATATGATCAATTTATGTAATAGGGTATAGTATAATATAATCAAATTTTAAATAAACAGCTTAACATGCCTTATACAATGCAATGTAATCGTGTATAGGTGGATATGATTATATGTGATACAATTTTTAATTGTTTGATGTGATATCAATCGTTAAGTAAATCAGTTCAACACCACATGCTCTACTGCCTTTTAGATCTGGCTAAAACTGCTGCATCACCAACAGAAATCGATGACAAATCCTATGCTATATGCTATATTCGGAAATACTGCCACGATCCCTAAAAAATAAGAAAATACTCGACAACACTAATATTGGCAGCAGCAAAAAGATGAATGTTATTTTGAAAATTGGCTATTAGATCTATGGCGACATATGGCAGGTTATTATTTTAGATAAGAAACTTTAGAGTTTTCTTCCCTTTAACATTACCCAATTACGCTCTTGGGTTTGTTTTTCCGGGTCAAAATGTTAAATTTTAACCATGCAATGAAGATTTGTGCCGAAAAGCACGAACATGTGATGACAAAATCACATGATGTCACCTAAGCTAAGACAACAGCAAAAGTGTTTATTTGGTGACGAATCAAAATCTGGCATTACTCTGCGTAAACTTTTAAGCAGATTTGTTTAATATCTACTTCATAAATAACAGAAGAATTACTTCAAATATCTAGTTAAAAAAATGTGTCTTTATTTTCATGACAAATCGCATGGAGTAAGTCAATATAAATAAATTCAAAAGATTTGGGCGCGAAAGTCGTACTATTGCTGTTGGATTTTTGAGAGATTATGTGTTTTTTAATACGTGTTATCTGTATGTGTATATGTATGCACATAGCCGTTCGCGAATAGTATCTTCGTATAAACTTACATTAGGCCGATTGAGTAAATAAATAATATTCTGGGAGTTTTGGAAAACTACGCTACAGTCCTGATTCAAAGGACGGTGTTATGTTGAGTTGAGTTTATGACAAGGCAGGTGAAAGAATAAAATATTCCAATATTAGAGGAATGAAAGAGCAACAACTCGGTAGTCCTTCAGTACCAACTTTCTTGACTGTGAGCTATAGACCACAACATTCTGCAGACCTCGATGTCTTAAAGAAATTATAGCAAACAAAAATAAATGTAATCAGATGAGGTTTTTGGCAGTTATGCATTACAGCTCTTACTATATATAACAACTAAACGTCTATTAAAGACTTTCTACATATTTTTTTTTTAATGAGGTTTTGATGAGAGCCCACGGCAAGTTCCAAAATACTGTCGTAATTGACAAGTACTGATTTTAAAAAGCAGGAGCTCATGTTTTAGGTCTTAAATTTCAGAAAAGCGAGAGGATATGTCTTGCTGCTTGAACGGTTTCGATTTCACTCCCTGATGTTGATTACAAAAATCAAGCTGAAATTTTCTGAAACGAGCCAACTTTTACTGGTACATATGTATATATATCTGCAATGTATGTGCACTGTGGGAAAACATGTGTTCTTAATTTTATTCGATGAGCGGATGGATGTCAAAATACAAACGTACAAGCATTTATGCCCCATGAATTATACAGGGTGGCGCAAAAGTAATCCACCTATCAGAAAATGCTATAAATTTTGCGATTGGCCTCTAAAGTCAGTTCTGTTTTGACATTTGTGTAGTAAACACATGCGAAATACACGTTAATAAACAATGTTACGCTACACTGCTCTAGAACGCGGAATATTGCTGACTATTTATTTGACCAACAATCGGTCGGTGAAAAACGGTTACTACGCAAAAGTAATCCTCCTATCAGAAAATGCTATAAATTTTGCGATTGGCCCCTAAAGTCAGTTCTGTTTTGACATTTGTGTAGTAAACACATGCGAAATACACGTTAATAAACACTGTTACGCTACACTGCTCCAGAACGCGGAATCTTGCTGACTATTTATTTGACCAATAATCGGTGAGCGCTACAGAGCAATGATCAACGAGTTCTTTTTGCCGCAACTTGATGAATTGGGATTGGAAAGCATGTGGTTCCAACAAAACGGTGCAACAGCACACACTGCACGTGCCACAACCGATATGCTGAACATCGGAAGCTTACTTTTGCGCCACCTTGTATATGGACCCATACACATATGTATATGTATGCTCGACAAACCCTACAGTTCTCACCCAAAAAAGTGCATTGGTACATGAACAAGTGTATCAAATAGATGACTCGACAAGATGACTTCCCTTATAAACTTCTGCCTGACTTAGTATAAAACATTCATGACTATAAATGAACTCAAAGCCAGAAGTAATAGTTTTATGAAAATTATTTTTCTTTTTATTTTTTAATAAGTTAATTAATTATAAGAAGCTTTCATATGAACAGAAGAGGAAAATTTTGAGACAGCCGAATTAGCTTTCTCATAGAGAAATTTCGGAAACTTGCTATTGATGGATTGTTTAATGTGTCCATTTTTACACTCTGATGTGCTCTTCGGCTTCTTTATTTTGTATAAAAACAATAGCTGGTTTAAAAGCGGGTCACAAGCCCATTTTCCCTAAATATGTATGCGGACGCTCTGACAGCAACCCTTACAATCATAACTCCTGGTACTGAAATTTCAACTGTTTTGAATTATTCTAAGTTTTCTATATAAGTAAACAAAATGGAATCTTATCTCATCTCTACACATGTATAGTAAAATTGTAACAGGTCGATACCTGTACATTGCAGATATTCAAGAAAAATTTATAGACGGGATTATTATGGAGCTAATAGAATCCAAATCAAAAGTTTTTAGAATTGTTGTCTGTATCTTTGTATGTAAGTTCGAACGCGTATCCCTCAAAAACCGACAAATATATATATATATATACTCGTATTTATTTAATATATATGTATATATAATTAAATAAATGCGCAAGTTGCAGTGACATTGTCTCACTTTATGGCCAAACTATACATTTACGGTATTAACAATTACAAATCTATGGATAGGTATTGCCAAACTGCAGTGCCGTCAATCAAAAAAACTTAAAAAAAGTATAATATTGAAAAATTAGTTCAAAAATACACTAACACAAATGCCAAACATTTATTCTCACTATAAAGCCGTAGTTGTGCGAGTAGACATATCATGCATGGTTTTGTGTTACTGGTGTGATCGGCTCTCACTGTGAGTGCGAAGGGTTGATAGTGGACCAATGAAAAACAAGTATTCGCACTATAGAGCCTCTGTTGTGTCATGCATTTTTGCTTTAGTTGTTGTTATTGTATTGATCACTGGCTACGATGCCCGGTGTCAGCAGCTCTCCTGAGAGCACGAAATGTTGCTTTGTTGGAGACATTAAACAAGCAATGTAAAAAAATGTTACAAAAACAAAATAAATGATTACTCATGAAGAGTATTAAACACCGAAGCAGTTTGACCAGATAAGCCTTCTCGTAGCTAGACTTAATATTTTTTTTTTTGTCCTTTAGCCTCATAATTTTGCTTTTAGCTCCGTGGCTCTTTTCTAGCCTTTTTTTACTCCAAACCTTTTCTGATCCCAACACCATATTTTTCATACAACTTCGAGGAATATATAAATATAAAATATAAATAAATATAAATGAAGGTAGTATTGATGACGAAATACTGAAAAATTATTTGCAAAAATTGTGAAATATTTTTAAAGGAGTTGATAATAAAATTGCGACATCGCCTACCTGATAATATGAACTCTTTGCAAAAGATACATTTTTTTTCAGTTGATAATTCTTTGAAAGCTACAAAGCCGGATGTATTTTCTCAAGAAGACCAGTCTAGGTGTTCTCCAAGTCAAGGAACATTGATTGAGCTGCTGCGGCGAAAGCTAATAACCGTACAGTGGGCAAGTGTGACCTCCACCGTCGAATTTTGGGCGGAAGTCCGAGAACATACAAATTCATTAAACGAACCACTTTTTTAGAACTGTTGGAATTCGTATTTAGCGTTTTGGTACTAACTTTTAGTAATGCGAAGGTTGAACGAATTTTTAGTGCCATGAACATTTTAAAAACTAAGTTAAGGAACAGGTTAAAAATTAAAATGCTTAACTCGCTGTTTAATATTAGATGTTTGTTAAAACGCTTATCCAAATGTTGCACTGATTTTGAAATTACCGATGATCTCATCTCTATGATAAATACCCAAACTTTGTACGCAGACTCAAGCTGTTATGATTCATCAGACGAAGAAAATATTATAAAACTAATTAGTTTGTAGTGATTTTTCTTTGAAAAAATTCCTAGTCAAGGAAAATGTGCCTGATATGTGTTGAAACAAGAATAGTTCCTTTAATTTATGTCTAGAGCTTTACATACAAATACTTTAAATTAATTTATAAAAACCGAAATGGATTTCGTAAAAAAATTTCTGACTTTCTTTAGCTTTTTTTTTTTAATTTTAGCCTTTTCTAACCTTTTTTTTGCCGATTTAGTCTCTTTTTTTCTATCACCTGGTCACACTGCACCGAAGTTTGTTTTGTATTTGTGGTTGGGTTTGTGTGAATTAAAATAAAGTAAAATAAAATTAAATAAGAAATAAGATAAAAAAAATAAAACAAAGTTTATTAAAAGAAAGTGAATCGAAGACAGGAAAGGAAAGGAAAAGAAAGGAAAGAAAGGGAATGGAAAGGAAAGCAAAGTAAAGGAAAGGAAGGGAAAGGTAAGGTAAGAAAAGAAAAGAAAAGAAAAGAAAAGGAAAGGAAAAAAAGCAAAGTAAAGCAAAGAAAAGAAAAGAAAGGAAATAAAGGAAGGAAAAGGAAAGGAAAGGTAAGAAAAGGAAAAGAAAGGAAAGAAAAGCAAGGGAGAGGAAAGAAGAGGGAAGGAAAGAAGTAAATAAATTTAAAATACAGACTATAAAGAGTAAAAGAAGGAGTTAAAGAAAACGAACATGTGTTAGAGGAAAGAAACGGCAGAAAAAGGAAGGGACAAAAGGCGAATGAACGCTATAGCAAATATTTAAAATAAAATAAAATTTTGTGGCTGAATTTCAACCAATGGGCGATCTCTAGTATAATTAAATGCAACTTTCACAGTTACATTACTAGTTGTCCAGTTTAAAATTAAAGATATCTCTTATTTCCATAAATCAACCGGTTTCGAGGCAATCGACCTGTACGTGGATCAGGAGGACCCAAAATATGTTATAACAATATGGGTACCAAACGAGTGCTAATGAGTGTTGCAATAAGCATACCTCGACTGTTTTCAGAGACGCAGCTAGACTAAGCCAGGTTTTCTAGTTACAAATACAAATGGATGGCGCCAAACTTTGTAAGTATGTATTCAGTCGAAGTTGTATCTATACGAACCTAGCACAGCCATGGTCGATGCCGACTTTTTGTTCAACGTGTGGACAACGTGCTTAACTTAGGTAGTACGAAAGTAGATAGCGCATCTAGGAAATCTTAGAGGCCTGACTGAGCTTTGAAGGCATTGTTAATCAAAAGCACGGCTGCAAGCAGATGTCTTTGTTGTACCAGTCGGCTCGTTTTACAAATGTCTACTTACTTCTTTCATCACGTATACAAGATTTACCGCTGGACTTTTTATGGCTAGCGAGAAGAGCAGTATTGGGGACCTGCTAACCGACCCACGTAGTGAGTGCAACAGCAAAATCACTGAAGATCAGCCTGACGGCAGAGCTGGTAAGCACTTGAAGAGACGCCAAAACCTGGTGAAGTCATGGCAGCTAAGCCATATAACGTTTATCAAAACCAACTCACCGAACTTTCAGGGGCTCGATAACCGAAGACAAGATGAAGGACGAGTAAGGAAGGTATTCAGTTGCGATATTACCGTCTGATATGGGAATGAGCAAGGTGAAGTGTTTGCTGTCATTTAAAAAAGTGTTCGTCACTGTTGCTCATCAAAGTGGCCCTTTGTATAGCTCAAGATACTGGAAACAGATGGGGTGACCCTAAGATTTTTCGCAAAAAAATTCTCTAGAAAATGTGTGGTGGAAGCAAGGAAGCATCTAGGCCCAGGCTAGTTGAAGCACTATTTCATATCGATATATGTCGCTTGTTCATTCAAAATCATTTCTCCCTAGAATTTCAACTCAATTGTTGCCTAATTAAGCTAAATAATCACAAACCGTCATACATATATGCGGCCTATAAGTCACATAGCTCTAGTTTATGTAGTGAAAGTAAAAATATTTATATACATACAAAACACCTAATGGTACATCACATCAAAGCAAATATTGACTCGAGTCGATATGACTGCAGTCAACTTTAATCAGTTTGCCCGTTTTATCACCTTCCTATGTTGGAGGCAAAATTTTGAACTGTGTATTTGTTCGCCTGCCTAAATAGCTTTGTTTATGTATTTAATAAACAAATGATTTCAGTTTATAGCTTTCATTTTTTACTATCAGTAACAACAATGAAGTCAAATTACTTCCATATGCACAACCTGCCTGTTTCGAAACGGAGCTCCTCCACATGAATGAATGTCGAACATTTGTAGTTTGATGAGCGATAGTTGATAATTGCTTGTTTTTCTTTTACTTATTCCCACGTGCAGTAAATAAACTTTGGCACGCTTATTAATGTACCTAAAAATGTACGAATGTCTGTATGTATTTAAGAAATTTTTTTGGTTGGAGCTAAAAGGTCGGTGCATTGAAGTAGCATGGCTTATGAACTCATTTCAACATTTTTGAACACAAAAAGAGTAAGAAGGAAACCAAAGCAATCTAGCAAATGCATAGCATCCCACCTCTTGCTTATAGAAGTTTTTGGAAGAATATAGCTCAGAAAATGTAAATGCTGATATCGGCAAAGTCAACCATTTTAAGAACTATCGATCTTAGCGCTACCTATCGGTGTTCCATTATGATTTCTAAGAAATTTTCGTTTTTGTTTTATTGAAAATTATTACGTTAAGTCATATTATCAGAAGAATTAGTTGAGTAACATGTATATTATACTAATACTGACTACTGAATGAACATTCACTACCTACATGTAAAAAGGGTACTTTCTTCCCATCTCATCTCTGGCTTCCTTTACTTCAGCCCTACTTTCAACTTGTGGTTTACCCACTTACATATCCTCAGACTCTTGCTCAATTGCTGTTCAATCACAATCCTTACTTTTTGCATTTCTCTTCCAATTTATATTTCTTTTTATCTAAAGCTCTACTTTCTTCCCTTCTCCTTTTTTTATTACTATTCAAGTTTCTCCTCCTATTCATATTCCCACTGCTATTCTTATACCATACCAATTTTTAAAGCTTAATTACTTTGTAGTGGCCGACCAGACGAAAATTTTCATATGCTACTTTTACATGAAAAACTCAATTTCCTACAAAACTATATGCCGCTAATATTTTTGAATTCAATGGTTTGACAGCTTTCACCAAAAATGCAATCAGTCCTACAAAATCTAGACTTGCAATGACACACCTCTAGAAATTCATATTAAAATATCCTTTGTAGTTTATTTGTTACGCCATTTTGAAAAATAATATCAGTATAATTGAAGTGGTTAGAAGCAAAACGTTCTAAGTGAATCCGACATTGATTCGAGATATTCAAGTTTCAAGCTGATTACTTATTGTAAATTCTATGTAACTGGGTAGTGCGTTTATTGGCCAGCCAATAGATGTCACTAATATGTCCAAATGACTTGGATTTCTTTGCCAACAAATAAAAATTATATTTAACTATACAAATATGGATATAACTCAAATTTAAAAAAAAATATTTGGATCCGTTTGCTTCTAGCAAGACCTGTTAAATAATGATTTCTAATCGCAATGATTACCCTTTTGATTAATTTTTTTCTTGAGAATCCATTTAATAATTGAATACCATTACCTTACATTTTTAATGATTATTTTTTAATTAATTTAAAAAATAATCATGATTTTTTTTTTTTTTTTTTGGATTTTTTCGGTATTGTTGTAGAAGCACATGAATTTACACATCAATAATACGGAATAAAATCAAAAATAATCAATAAAATCAGAAAAAATCAAAAGTAATCAAAACAACTTTTTTTGATTAGTTTTTATTATCTTTGATTTTTTGTGCTTATTTTTGATTTCGTGTGATTTTTGTTGATTTTTGCTGATTTTTTTTTAAATTTATTCTAATCGTAAACAATTAATTATTGCCCTTTCTTGAAAAACAATTAAAATAATCATTGCCAATTAAAACAAACCGTCTAATTAGTTGATTACTAATTACTAAACAATTATCACCTTCAATTGTTAAAAAAAAAATCTATTTGATCTAGTCTAAAAGAAAGACATCGCGGGATTTTGGACACCAAGAAGGGCGGGAGCTTGGCAACAGTGGATTGGATTCGCTAATAAGTGCAGCTGAGTGGAAATGGACAAAATTGGATAGTGACCACAATTAGTTTTTTACAAAGTTTTGTAGGAAGGATTGCTTTTATTTATTTCAGTTTTTCTTCACTTATATTTTGGTACATCTCTTTACTGTTTTGTTTTAGACTCTCTTTCCAGTATTTTATTGTACTCTTAATTCCTTTGTTTTTGCTTCATTTTCTCCTTTCCTTTTATTTCTTCACCATTTAATAAAACAGATTGTTCTTTTTTTTTTCCTTTAATTTAATTTAATTTTAGTTTGATTTTATTAAATTTCATACAAATTAATAATCATTTATTTTGTTTTTGTAAACACTGTTTGTATCATCACTGAAGTTCACATATTGCTCATTGATACTTAGTGCTTGCAACAAAGCAACTCTTCGTGCTCTCAGTGAGAGTCGCCCGCACTGGAACAGAGATGTATAGAATAACATCAACTTAAGAAAGCATGCATGTCTACTCACGCAACAACCCAGTTGGAAAAGTCATGTATAGATATGCACCCAGGAATGTATCAATCACAGGCACTATACATTCTAGAATGCATCTTTTTCCTCACGGGGATGTCTTAGGAAAGTAATGTTTCCTTTTATAAATGCCAGGGTAACGCAGAGAGGAATGTTTTAGTGAGCATGGAGCATTTGTGACCTCATTTTCTATGCATACTCTCTCTCTGATTATCTCTCCAGAAGAGATAAAATTAGTCATGGCTGTGCTCTTAGTTTGTGCTTCTATCGTATGGGATTATAGACACATGATAGCATGCATCCTTAAAGCAGAGAACTAGTCATGCATCCTGGTAAATCTTTACCAATGTATAGGCATTAGGCTCTATACATTCCAGAATGCATTAACAAAACAGATAAGTGGTAAATTCTGAGCACACTGTCTCAGGTTCAAACGGACAAGGTCATGGACGCGTTTCGCTTAACGTCTTTTAATAAACTGAGAGAAAATTACAAAATACCATACATCAGAGAAAGCAAGTTTTTTACTGCTATATTCTCTAGGGAGATTCAGAAAGACATCAGAAACATGACCGCTTCTCTGTTTTTGCGATACGTCCCAGCCTACGTTCTTGATCTCACACCTCGGGAGCTGCAACGGACAGCGCAAACATTCCCACTTCGCTGTTTTTGCGATGCATGCAAACGTACATTCGGGATCTCATATGTTTGTATCTGAAGCTGAGAGCCTGGACATGACCAGTTCACTGTTTTTAGGAGTTATTCAACCATACAACCGATTTCTCATTAGTTGGAAGCTACGAAAAAGAGCGAGAAATTTGGCTTATAAAGCTTTTTAAAATCACCTATTCATACAAATTTTGAATGATATGAGCTTCACAAACCTTTTTTATGTCTTATGAATATGGGGGTAAATCTTTCAATATTTTAATTTTTAAGTTATTTTCAATGCATACGCCAGGTACAAATATAAGAACATGAACTATTGTGCTTTGCTGAAATTCTCTAAAATGTAACTCCTCCCCAGAGTAAACTCGTATACCTGCCCACAAAACATGTACAATATGAATGTATGTGGTTGCGATTCATACACACTCATATACGCAGATTAGGGTGTGCCTAAAAGATGAAATTGCACTTGTTTTTCTTTAGGTAATAAAGCAACGTTCTGTAAGAACCAGAACGCTGCAGATTGTGTCTATCAGCAATTTACAATTTTGTTATTACAAATTTATATGTTATCCAAAAGTTCAAGCTTTTCTTGAATCCTATGTTAAACGATCTCATTTTATTCAAACCCAATACTGTTTAAAAGATAGTCAGGTCAATATAAGGCCATAGAATTTTCTCAAAATATGACTACAAATTCAAGCTCTTTAGCTAATTTTAGTTCCGCCTACTCAGTGAAAGCTAATACTCAGCAGTAAAAGGGCTAGCCAACGCCTTTACGGCAGCTTGGCTGTCACTGCAGATGCGTCAACTATCTAGTATACTGAATATCTCAGCTACAAGTCAAGTTCATCACCACTATCTGCCACAAAATTTGCTATCTAATACCCTACAGCCTAAGCAACATACAGTTTTTGAGAGCCAGGACTATAAGACAAATCCTGGGATTTTCGGAATCGGAAGTTTATTACATAATACTAAAGCTTCTGAAAACTACCAAACTTTTTTGTTGATTGAGTTAGTTGAAGTGAAGTAAGACTCCCCTTCCAGTGACTAATACGAAACTGTGAGTCAACCGCAATAACTAGCTAAAGTTTTCCATTTATTTACTCAATACTCAATTTTTTTATTTAAATGTCACATATTGCTTAAAAAAAACTAAGTTAACATGGATTCTAAACTTAACAAAAGTGATGTTTTCTCATGTATAATTTGATCGTTTTTTACGCCATATTTATTGGCTATTTAACATAATTTTATCACAAAACCGTAGGCACATATTTAAAAAAAATTCACTTCATCAATACTAACGATTTTAAAACTTGCATAAGAGAAAACATTTTTCAAAAAAGATTTGGGTTTTAAAAATCCTAACATTTGTTTTATATTTAAAGGTTTGATAATTTCTCAAAAAGCGTCTTCACTTGTTCCAACATAAACGGTTATAAAGTAGTTTGAAACGTTCTGAATAGTACCCAACATCCCATACTTTAGCTTTGTGATAGACTAAAATTGTTTCTAAGCAAAGAGATAAATTTTCAAACTCCCCAACACCGATATGAGGCCACAAGCACCTTCACCTCGGAGCAATCAATTGGCAACTCTATTATTACGTCCAAACCCGTTTAGACGGCCAAGCACGTGTTAAGTAAGTAAGTAAGAAACTCTATCCTCTCGTATTTTCAGAAGCAATGGTTGATATTAATGAAGTCTGTTATTTTTTGTAAAAGCAAGGTTCAACCACGCACACTTTCAATCAGCGGCCAAACCCCTCCAATGTATTTCTATTACGAAAAGCTTTTCAGAAAAATTCATATTTCTTAACAGAATTTAAAGTAGCGGCCCATAATTTGGAAAAGAGCTTTAACGGGATCCCCATAGATTGATTAAAGAAGATACTATTCGCTAAATGCCCACGGACTAGTCCTCCATGCATTCCGAACTCATTGGACTCTTTTCATGGTTATATAACCATAAATACTACTCTATGCTCACACGTTTAAGTATGTATGTCAAATCGGAATAATGTACATGTGGTGTAAAATTTCACATTTGTCTTTATATATTTTTATATGTGTATATTCGTTAGCTCGTAAATCACCGAATATGCCTTAAAGTCTGAAGAAAGGGTTCAAAGTTTTTCAAACTAATAGTATAGACATAATAGGCGGTCCCACAAAAATTGTGTTTTTTTTTTTTACGAAATCACATAGATATTATTTGAGGTGGTTAGCAATAAAGTGAGGTAAGTGACTTTTCCACAAAAACCAGTTAACAATCACATTATTGAAACACAATTTTATTTGGTGGCAAAGAGTTATACATCAATTTTTCTATTTCGCAGAACGAAAAAATACTTAGCCATATCTTGAACTAACTTCAAGACAACTTCTTTTGCAGGGCTTATGGGGCTAAACCTGCACTTAGACCCCTTTGCTTTTGACAGGCTCATTCTTTAGAACTACAAAAGGTATGATTTATTTGTTGATTTTCCGAAAGGGTGGAAATTTTATGTGTATTGGAACCTTTTTCAGCCAACGCTTGTCAAAACTATTTTTGTAACAAGCCGGTTTCGGTGTTCTGCCATCCTCAGTGTTTGGTTTCGTTATATCAAAACCTTGTAAATTTACCCAAAATATCTAAACCAGCAATGATAGACCGCCGAAGAGTAATAATCAGGTCTGAAACTTTTACAGTATTGTTTTATCTCTCTGAGAAATAATATTAATTTATTAAAAAAAAGAATGGCTTAGTCTAATATATATTATACATAAATATTTGTATGTTCGTATTTTCAGCATTTCATATATGCTATAAACATACATTCCTGTTCATATAAACTCAAATAAATTATTTAAAATACGCTAAGAGACACATGAGAAATTTATTCATATGAAGTGGTGACGCGCCTGCTGAATTTCAACGACAACCTCACATTCATTCCCTTGCCATCATCAAAAATTTAAATTTAAGCTGATGCTGACTACATGCACCTGATGCTACAGATGTCGGGCGAATATGTACAGCTCACAGCATAAGGGTCTGCTCTAACACAGGTAGGGCGGACTGCTTCCTGTTGTCCACGGTTTTCAAGGCATATTCCTATATCACCAGAATTGACTAATCAAATTGGTCGATAACTCCGTAACCGGTGGATTTATCGCTATAAGAGATATTGTGGCGATTATTCTCAAGCATGTACCATCCCTAACTCAATAACACTCCCACCGCTGAGATAACGATGGCTACGCTTATGCATGCAAGCGTGTAACTAGGAAGAGGAAGAGAGATGGCGCGAGTGTTTGCGAATACGATGCAAAGAGGAGATGTCAATAAACAACACCGACCCTTCGAGAATACGAAAAGCGAATAACCAAGAAAGTTCTCGGTGCGTAGGCAAGTACCCTGTTGGACTATATAAGGCGGTGACCAAGCAAGGCGGGTTGATCAGTTTGTATTCAAGTATTGTACAGTGAACTACTGTGAAGTAACCAAACTCGGGAATTTGTATTGCGTTTATTACTCGTAAATAAAACTAGCTATTAGTTACAATATCTGTGCGTGTGTTTATTTGACTTTATAGTGATCGAACCCAGGATTGATAATCAAGTAATCATCGAAATCGTCACAATTGGTGTCAGAAGCGGTATTGTTAAATAAATACCAGTGATTTCAAGGATAACAAGGACATGGCTAAGTTGAATGAATTGAAGATTCAGCAACTCAAAAATGAGTTGGAACAACGCGGATTAAACACTACAGGTAATAAGTCCGAGCTACAGTCAAGATTACGGGAGGCTATGGAAGCGGAAGGAATCAACGTTGATGTCCATGTTTTCCATCTTGTGGAGGAGGCATCGACGAAAATGGAAGAGAAAAAGGAGCCTCCGAATACAGTGGCAAGTGTGGACACAAACGCGTTATTGACTGTATTGACTCAGATGTCGTCAAGCATTTCATCTCAGCTTGAAGAACAGAAGGCACACATGGCATCTCAGCTTGAAGAACAGGATACACGTATTACATCTCGAATGGCATCTCAGCTCGAGGAACAGAAGACACATATGACATCCCGGATTTCAGCTCAACTAGATGAAACGAAGGCATACATGAGATCTCAATTGGAAGCACATGAGGTACGTATATCCATGCAGGTGGCACAAATGTCTTCGCAGTTGGAAGCACAGGAAGAGAGGGTTACGTCAAAACTAGAAGTGCAAGATGCAAAAATTGCACAACTTCAGGACAAAATTGAGGCTGAGGTGGTTGCTTTGAGAGGACGCTTCAGGAATTGCAACTAAATCGTCCAACGGCTTCAACTATTATTCCCAAGGTAAAAACACCATCTTTTGACAGTTCCGTTCCTTTCCAGGTATTTAAGCTACAGTTTGAGAAGACGGCGGCATGGAAGACAAAGTTGCTGCATTATTCGTGGCATTGAAGGGACCTGCAGCCGAAATTTTGCAGACTATTCCTGACGGAGAACGGAACAATTATGAAGCATTAATGGGTGCAGTTGAGAGACGCTATGGTAGCGAGCATCGGAAGCAGATATAACAAATAGAGCTACAGAATCGCTCCCAGAAACCTAATGAGACTTTGCAGGAATTTGCATGGGACATCGAGAGGTTGGCCCATCTAGCAAATGCGGACGCACCCGTGGAGTATACTGAGAGGGTAAAAATCCAAAGTTTTATAAATGGAATACGCGATGTAGAGACGAAGCGGGCCACATATGCAAACCCCAAAAGGACATTCGCTGAAACGGTATCGCATGCTCTGACGCAGGAAACAGCCTCACTTTTCAAGGCTCATCGTGTAGAAGTGGAAACTCCGGCTTGGGTTGACAAAATTTTGGAAGCGTTGAACGTAGTACAGAAATAAAGTGATGGTGCCATTAAATGCTTTAGGTGTGGAAAATCTGGTCATATAGCACGTTATTGCGGCACTGGGTCCAGTAATCCTGGCAATTTAAGTGGACGTAAACGCAAAACTGGAGAAGATGAGCAAGATGAATGTCCCATAATCTCTGTGTCACAACTCGAACGGAAAGCGAGTAATGTTACTGTTGAAGGCTACGTGGACGGGAAAGAGCGCTTGCTGACTGTCGATACATCACATTCCATCATTCGGACTGACTTGGTCAGGGGAAAGGTGAGACCATTGCGGAAAGCTAAGTTGTGGACAGTAACTGGTGACAGCAAGCAAGTCCTGGGAGAAGTGAAATGCAAGGTTGTGATTGGGAATGTGGCCACGTATCACAACTTCTTGGTAGCGAATATTGTCGACGAAGTCATCATTGGTGTCGATTTCTTGGCTGAGAGAGACGTTCACATCAACGTAAGGAACAGGGTTATGACTTACAACGGCCAAGAAGTTCCTCTGGTCTTTGGACACAATAAAGGCTATACTACCAAGGGAGTGATCTTGAAGATGAAGCAACAGGAGCCTCGTAAAGCAGAGGTAGCTCCTCGACCAAAGGCTTTCGCGGACAAGTACCTCCTGAAGAAGATTCGGCAAGACCAGGAGGAAGGTCCAGATTTGGCACGTGTGTTGAAAGGAATAAAGAAAAACAAACAGCCAGGAAGAGAAGAGATGGTAGCTGTTGCGGCGTATTACCTTAAGTTGCGAGCGGGTTGATGGATTACCTCTTTCCTGGTAATAATGCGAGCGTGGACTGTAAGCGATAGTTTGTACTTGCAAAAACGTAAGTGGCGGGTCTTCTGCAATGTTGTAGAAGTGATGATCTGCGGTGTATGAAAGGTTTGCCCTTTTCCACGGAATGTAGTTTATAAGCTGAATCTCTAACAAGGCGTACCGAAATAAATAATACACGAACTGTTTTCAATAACTCTAATACAGTTTTATTATACTTTGGTACTTTGCAAAATGTTGGCGAGCGGTAGTGGAAAAGCACACTTTACTTGCAAAAATCTGTCTAATGAATAGCGAAGGAAAAAGGTAAACAAAGCAAACGTCAAAGAAGATTAGTTACATAAAGCAACGAATAGATGTATCGACAACGAGTGTTAACCCTTATATTAATTACGTTAAAACGAACCCAACATACCGCCGCCCTTGAACTATCTTGATATGTTCAATGTAAATTACAAAATAGAAAGTTAAGTACAAAGTTTAGGAAAGAATAGAAACTTCGAATGTAAATAGCTTAAATTAAAAATATCAGCTCTCTGCGGAAAATATGTCGCCTTTTGTTGGTAAAAGACACAGCTTCGATATAGGTCTCGTGAATTCTCCGTTTGTTGTTTTTACCGTGACAACGCGTACACGCCCATCCGTACCAGGATGGCAACGAGTTATTCTTGCGAGCGTCCACTTCGTAGGAGGAGAAGACTCATGGAAAATAGCCACCACGTCGCCTTCTTGAAAATCTCGTGACGGACGAAACCACTTAGCGCGTTGTTGCAAGTTAACGAGGTACTCATCCCTCCAGCGACGCCAAAAGTGTTGTCGTATAGCAGAGACCAGCTGCCATCTTTGTTGTAGAGTTCCAGAAAACCCTTGACCCTCAGGTTCTGGAATCGCCCTCAATGGTTCGCCTACAAGAAAGTGACCAGGCGTTAAAATCGATAAATCGCTTGTATCACTTGAAATATCACATAGTGGGCGGGAATTAACACAAGCCTCCACCTCTGTTAAGAGCGTACTAAACTCTTCATAGCTTAATAGAACCTCACCGAGGGAGCGTTTCAGGTGGTACTTAATGCGCTTTATTCCAGTCTCCCAATATCCTCCCATATGAGGTGCAGACGGTGGATTGAATCGCCATTCAATAGCGGAATCAGCAAAAAACGACCGAAGATGGGGGTGTTGCATGCACTCTTGATATTTCTCATGAAGTAACCTTTCTGCCCCAACAAAGTTCGTTCCGTTGTCTGAGAACATGGTCTTGCAATAGCCTCTTCTATTGATGAATCTTTTAAAGGCATTTAGAAATGAAGAACTAGAAAGATCGCCAACGAATTCGAGATGCATTGCGCCTGTGCACATGCAGATGAATGAAGATATATAGCCCTTTACGGATTTTGCCCCTCTTCCATGAGTAAACTTGAACATATAAGGTCCAGCGAAGTCGACGGCTGTGCGAGTGAAGCAACGAGCATAAGTTATACGATACGAAGGCAGGTTTCCCATTGATTGCGTAGCGAGTTTTCTATTCAAAGCGGTACATTTGACACATTTTCGGTAGATATCGCGGATTAGGTTGCGAGCACCAATAACCCAATAGCGGCGTTGCAGGATTACCTGCATTATGCGGGGGCCGGAGTGTAAGGTATAGCGATGTATGTCGAATACAATCAGTTTCGAAAGAGGTGAGTTTTTAGGCAGTATAATAGGGTGCTTCACATCAATAGCAATGTCTGCGGACTTCAGTCGGCCTCCCACACGAAGAATTCCAAACGAATCGAGAATAGGTTGTAGACGTAGTAAGCTACTGCGCAAGGGAATAGCCCTTTTTTCCCTGCAATGACTTATTTCATTAGATAAATAGAAATTCTGCGTATACTTAATTAATCTGCGTTCTGCCTCGAGCAGCTCCTGACAGTTAAGGAAACCGATTTTTCTGTAATTGGTACTAAGCGAGCGAGAGCGGGTATTATACACGAATCTCAAGACGTAAGCGATGACTCTTCGTAATTTCGAGTAGGACGAGAACTTGGTCATGACCGACCAGTGCTCGTCGGGAGCTGCGATACAAGCGGTAACCTTCTTTCGTAAACCTATTTCGGTGTTATGTGATACTTGCGTTTGTTGCTTCCAGAACGGATCATCTTCGCGTAAGAATTCAGGTCCAGACCACCATAGTTCATGACGTAAAAGTTGTACCGGAGTCATACCTCTGGACGCGCAGTCCGCAGGATTTATTTCCGAGCGTACGGGATGCCAGCACTCGGGCGGTAGAACTTCGTGGATATAGGCGACACGATTGGCGACGAATGTTTCCCATTTGTTGGGATGCGCTTGCAACCATGCCAACGTAATCGTAGAATCTGTCCATGCTACCAGTGGATAGCGGGAATCGTTCCAACTATCCATAACATTTTTGACCAGCTTTGCGGCGGTGTGTGCAGCGCACAATTCCAGACGTGGTAATGTTGTTGTTTTTATGGGAGCGACCTTAGCTTTAGCCGAAACTAACCTGATCGTGATGTGACCATTCTTATGTACAGTGCGCCCATATATGACGGCGGCGTAGGCGCGCTCAGAAGCGTCGGCGAAAACGTGCAGCTCCGTACATGAACCAGCCGTTCCAGCTCCGACCCAGCGACAAACCTTAAGGTCCGATAAGTGTTGCAGTTGCGTGCGATGGTCAAACCACATCTTAGAGATCGCATCTGGCACCAGGTCATCCCACCCAATGTTGGCGCGCCAGATGTCCTGGAACCACATTTTGGATCTTATGGTTGCGGGGGAAAGTAAACATAATGGGTCAAAGAGTTTGCTGGCATCGGCCAGAAATGCTCTCTTGGTTAAAGTAAAGGGCGGTTTTTCTAAATTGATCGCAAATGTGAAGCAGTCCCTTTCCATATTCCAAATCAGTCCCAGAGCGTGTACATTGTTGCCATCTACGGTATAGTGCGGTATATCCTTGGATTCGCTGGCAATAGTCTCGTTAAGTTCTGGACAGTTTGACGCCCACTTTCGTAACTCGAACCCACCTTCCCGTAGAATATCGGACACGTTTTGCTGCAATGCTTTGAGTTCCGACTTACTGGACGCACCGGTAAGAAGGTCGTCCATGTAAAAATCGTTTAAGATTACGTTAACTGATTTCAGACAGGGATTGGATGATTGTTTCGCGGTTTCCTGCATAGATTTGACAGCCAAATGAGAAGCTGATGCAACTCCATAGGTAACGCGCAGCATTCTGTAATCTGTGATGGGCAGAGATGTGTTAGAACGCCAAACGATTCGCTGTAGGTCGACGTGTTTGGCCGAAACACAGACCTGCCGATACATTTTTGCAACATCTGCGGTTACTGCGTATTGATGCATTCGGAAACGTAACAGTATGGAGTACAAGTCTTGTTGCAATTGAGGACCCACATATAGCGCATCATTGAGAGATTTCCACGTTGTGGTTTTTGCAGAGGCGTTAAACACGACTCTTAGTTTAGTCGTTACGCTGGACTCCTTTACAACTGCATGGTGTGGCATATAATAAGCATCTTTATTCGATTCCGTCACAACCTCCATATGACCCATTTCTAGTAGTTCTTGCATGAATTCCTTATAACGATCCCAGAGCTCCTGATCAGCGGAAAATCTTCGCTCCATGCGTAGGAGATTGCGTATGGCGAGGTTCCTTGACTCACCCAATAGTACGTTGCCCTTAAGGGGTAACTCAACCACAAACCGTCCGTCAGGCGTTCTAGCATGTGTTGATTCAAAATGCTCCTCGCAGTGCCGTTCCTCTTGGGTAAGATATCGAGTTTGCGGTGCTTCTTCAAGTTCCCACAATCTAGCCAGTGCTCTATCTAATTGCACGTCGCAGTGTAGCGATTGTATTTTTATAGAAGACGAAGCGGAAGTGGTTACATTCCCACACAACGTCCAGCCGAAAACTGTCCTCTGGATTATTGGCGTACCAGGTGGGCCTTTACGTAGATCAGTGAAGATGAGTCGATCCATGAAATCCATGCCCACCAAGATGTCCACACGTCCCGGTTTCATAAAGTGAGGATCTGCTAAGAACAGCCCCTTTATGTGAGACCATTCAGGCACATTTAACTTCTGGGACGGTAAATCGCCTGTGATCTTTTGCAGAATTAATGCGTCAATGGCGTAACATTCACCCAGGTGCCGAGAGGAAAGCAATAACGACGTCTCGCCCTTACATAGGCCACCCTGAGATGAGCCAATTCCTGACACAGATATGGAGGAAGATTTGCGGGTTAAACCCAGACGTTGTACGCATGCCTCAGTAACGAACGTGGCGTGAGAACCTGAATCGAAGAGTAAGCGGGCGGTCTGCCATCGATCAGCAGAATCACGAACTTTTACAAGGGCGGTTGACAACAGTACTGCCTTTTGCGTTGTAGGCATTGGATTGACCTTGGAATTCAAACAAGCGGAGATAGGCGCGACAGCAGAATGCGAATTAGAAGTAGCGGTGGATGATGCGATTACAGCGGAGGGCGGTGAGTCAACGACGTAATGAGAAGAAGTGGATGCGGAAACTGCCTCAGGGGAAGCGTGGAGCAATGTGTGGTGGCGCTGCCGACATATTCGGCAGGAAGATGCACTATTGCAACGTTCCTTAAAACGTCCGGTACTTAAACAATTTAGACACGCCTTAGACTCCCTGATAAACTTTGATCGAGCATTCGAATCTAAGCTGCGGAATTTTTCACAAGAGTAAATCTTGTGAGCTGCGTTACAATAGGTGCAACGCGTTTGGTCTGAAGTGGCATGAAAAACCTTTGCTGATTTTCCGACCGGTTTTTGTGTGATCGGCTTTCCCGTCGATGGTTGATTTGCAGGTGTTGATAACATTGCTAGTGAGCGGCACCTTATTTCCAGAAACGACGAAAGTTGATCGAAGGTCGGGGGCTCGTCGCTAACTAGCGACAACTCCCACTGTTTACGAGTTTCGTATGAAAGCTTTGTTACAATTTCGTGGACAAGCCAATCGTCCCAGAACTCGACTGGGCGCCCTAAGGCCTTGAGTTCGCGTATGTGTTGTTGAAAAGCATTTAGGACATTTTTAATGGAGTCAGCGGTGTCGTTCGTTGCCTTGCGAATATCTGCTATTGCCCGAAGATGAGCTTCGACAATGACTCGCATTACTTTATAACGCGACTTTAACAAATTCCATGCCTCCTCGTAGTTGGCATCAGAAATTTTAAAACCGCTGATAATGCTAAGCGCGTCGCCCTTTAAACAGCTACGTAAGTAGTGTAGCTTTTGCCCACCTGACAATGAGGCATTAGCATCGACTAGTGTACAAAAGGCGTCGTAAAAAGCGACCCACTCAGTGGAATCGCCCGCGAATGATGGTAGGTCCATTTTCGGCAATTTAATCGATGCGGATACAGAAGCTTGCGGATATGTGGGATTCGTAACTGATTCAGCTCTACATTTCTGTACGCGCTTGAAATTGGATAGAGCTGTAGCGTACCAGGTCTCGGCCTGGATGCGCGCGTTCTGTTCGACCTCGATGTTGTCTGCACCACAAAAAGTCTCGACAGCATCTTGCGCGGTATTAAAGCGTAACCACTGTTCGTTTAACAGCTGGAGATAGCTTTCGACATTATCAATGTCTAAAATAAATGCTTCGTCGATGCTCTTGGTCATGTACCTTTTGATCGCACTAAGTGCGGAGTCTCGTGTTTTGACAAACGCTGACATTTTATGTGATAAATGGCCAGAATGGATTAAAGGGAGTTTTGCGGAGAGTTAATTAATAAGCATATATTTGAAAAAAAAAGTTTATTGTAGATTAAATCAGCAATTGTGGTTTGATTTCTATGTACTAAAATTGACGTATGTATTAATTAGATGCGGGACCATGCGGCGATTGTTAACATAAGAAATTTGAGGTTATACTTGCGGCTTTGATGTGTGTACGTATGTATGTGCGTGTGGAGTTATCCGGTTCGGAAGGATCAAAAAATGTTGCGGCGTATTACCTTAAGTTGCGAGCGGGTTGATGGATTACCTCTTTCCTGGTAATAATGCGAGCGTGGACTGTAAGCGATAGTTTGTACTTACAAAAACGTAAGTGGCGGGTCTTCTGCAATGTTGTAGAAGTGATGATCTGCGGTGTATGAAAGGTTTGCCCTTTTCCACGGAATGTAGTTTATAAGCTGAATCTCTAACAAGGCGTACCGAAATAAATAATACACGAACTGTTTTCAATAACTCTAATACAGTTTTATTATACTTTGGTACTTTGCAAAATGTTGGCGAGCGGTAGTGGAAAAGCACACTTTACTTGCAAAAATCTGTCTAATGAATAGCGAAGGAAAAAGGTAAACAAAGCAAACGTCAAAGAAGATTAGTTACATAAAGCAACGAATAGATGTATCGACAACGAGTGTTAACCCTTATATTAATTACGTTAAAACGAACCCAACAGTAGCAGAGAGTCGTATTGCAAAAGCATACTGGGCACAATGGAGTAGTTTGAAGCTAATATCTGGTTGTTTGCATCGGATATGGGAAAGTGAAGATGGCCAGAATCATCGATCACTTATTGTTGTTCCCAAGGCAAGAATTCCAGATGTTATCAAAGCGTCGCATAGGTGCCCAGATGGAAGGCACGTCGGAATAAAGAAAACGCTGCAAGAGGTAAAGCGGCGGTTCTATTGGATCGGTTGCAAACAAACTGTGAGGAAATGGATTACTAAGTGTGCAGAGTGTGCCGAGAATAAAAGACGAACATCTGGTGGTCATGTTCCGAGGAAGCAACGCAACTTAGTGGATAATGGGAAACAGTGCAATGGGCATGAGAGACCGGAATTGAATCCTGAAGAAACGAGTTGCAGGAATGTTTGCCGGGTACCACTGGGAACGAAAGTGAAGGCACAAATCCATTCGGGATTAAGAACGGACAAAATGGTTGGAATATGTGACACTGCAATGCATTGTGAGAACCTCTGCAGGAGAGGATTGATGTCGGAGTTTCAATCTCTGGAGGAAATGAGGTTTAATAAAGCAGTGCCAACCATTGAGTGTCTAGCAGCGGTTGGTTCGGGAAATGTGTCTGATCGGGACGATCAGACTTAAGTGGAGAGCAGTGTGGTGATTATTCTCAAGCATGTACCATCCCTAACTCAATAACACTCCCACCGCTAGTTAAACACAGCTGAGATAACGATGGCTATGCTTATGCATGCAAGCGTGTAACTAGGAAGAGGAAGAGAGATGGCCCGAGTGTTTGAGAATACGATGCAAAGAGGAGATTCCAATAAATAACACCGACCCTTCCAGAACACGAAAAGCGAATAACCAAGAAAGTTCTCGGTGCGTAGGCAAGTACCCTGTTGGACTATATAAGGCGGTGACCAAGCAAGGCGGGTTGATCAGTTTGTATTCAAGTATTGTACAGTGAACTACTGTGAAGTAACCAAACTCGGGAATTTGTATTGCGTTTATTACTCGTAAATAAAACTAGCTATTAGTTACAATATCTGTGCGTGTGCTTATTTGACTTTATAGTGATCGAACCCAGGATTGATAATGAAGGAATCATCGAAATCGTCACAATATCTTAAATTTTAAGTTCGATGTTTAGTAACGCAGTGGTGAAAGTGGCCTTCAATTATATTCTGCAGGTTTTGAGTGATACGCGCTCAAACATACATACAGACAGACAGACAAAAATTACAAAAACAGTTGATTTGGCTTAATAATGATCCCTGCTATCGATTTTTCTTAAATATCTGCAATGTACAGACGTCGACCTTTTACAATTTTATTATATATAGAGAAGAGATTAATAATAACAAGAAGACTTCAACTTGAAATGGTGCAGTTGACTATCTCAAAAGAAATGGGATACTCAGGATAATAGAATTTGACAAATACGGTTTAGTTTTTTCGCATTTAGTAAAGTTTACTAACTTTCTAAGTGCATGACATGTCATTTTAAAACTATCGAGAAAAAAATTTCGGTATTGAGTTAAAATTATCGATATGGTATTGTATCACATAGCTGTAATAAACCTTCGGCAGGGCTCTAATTTATATTTTGTATAGTATTATTCGAATAAATGACAACTATTCGAATAGTTAAACAAATATCATTACAGCTTATGCACACATTTGTACACGCATACATACATACATACATATAAAACGTGAATGCATGCTCATAGGTACAAGCGATGAAGACAGCGAATTTCGCTTCCGACATCTCTCGCGTTTCAATACAACTATTCGAATGCCACTATTCGAATAATGTTATTCGAATAAATAGATAAATTATTCGAATAAATACTATTCGAATTTTTTGAAACGAATATTTTTATTTGTTTATTCGAATAGTATTTATTCGAATATTATTATAAAATAGTCCCACTGCTAATGTACAGTGAATCGAGTACCTATTTCTATTATTATATGATCAATATTTGGATAGAAAACGGAAATCGTGAAATAAACATCTAAGTTGCATGCTTTCAGATTCTGATTAGATTTATAACTGTTCTTTTTGATTTCAATATCCATGTCGTTTGCATCTTTTTCACAAGTTGTGAACAATTTTTCAAAATAATGCTCGTCGAAACGAATACATCGTTACTCCTCCACTAAGTCTTTTCCGAAATCCACTACAAGCTCTAAATTTATCTTTATTTGTTGGTGTTTATTACACAAAGACAGGAAGCACCGTTTTTGAGCAAGGGATTTTTAGTTTTGTGTTAGCAAAAATGCTAAAACACTGCTTTTATTATTAAAAAAAATTGTTGTTAATGTTTATTTTATAATTTTAAAATACTGAAATTCGTTTTTTCTTGCTAAAAATTCTTACTTTTTTAAACAAAATTTGGTTTTCTGTAGTGCTCGTTATGAGTTTCCCGCCGACAATTTAACAGGTAGAAATTCCAACCTTTAAAATCTGTCGGTTCGAAAAACCAAAAACAGGTGATTGCCAATTGAATTTATTTCGGCTACAAAATTATAAAACAAATAAAATTTATAATTGCTATGGAAAAATGGAGTGAGTTTTCTATTCATGCACTGGAAGAATCATTTGATTAAACCAGTGAGCGCAGTATAACCAAGAGGACTTTTCGCAACCGCTTGGATTACCTTGAAGAATACAAACACGAATTTTAACAAATTATGTTGGGTAAAAAATTGCCCAAATTTTGCTTCATATTTATATACTTACAGCATTTTTTGACTTTCCATTTTCTTTCCGTTAGCAGGGCTGTCATCTTTTCAAACATTTTTTACAAGTATTCAACAGGAGGTTGAGTGAATGCAGTAGAATTTATCTTGCCGACAAATGTACGCGACGTTTGGCTAATCCTGCCTCTAACAAGACGTCTAGGAAACGGCCCTTAGCAACAGAGAAAGCGTTGAAATTTTATAAATTTTGATTCTTTCGCATAATAAAACTGACATCATAAATTTGTCAATAAATGTCCATAATTGGTACTACTTTTTGCCACTTTACACTGGAGCTTTATTATAAACACTAAAGATATAAATACAATATCTAAATTATATGAACGTGCACGTCATGCTCAAAGGAAATCTGCAATTGATTGAAGAAGATTTGAGCGAAACCTATAAAGATTACATACAATCAATCTTTTTTGAGTTTTATTTTTTGTGATGAAAGTAAAACTTATTCCTTGAGCGGTATTTTATTCTTCAAGAATAAAAATTTAATTTTAAGTATTAATTTTTTTCACAGTTCGAAGAACTGAAAAATAAAACTCAAGAAATAAACATTATCCTTAATCAAAAAAATAATACTTGAATATATCTATTATTGGTGATTTTTATTAAAAAAAAATCTGAAAATAATGATCAAATAGCGAGTTTAAAACTCATAACAGTTACGGTCCCTGGTGCTAAGATTGTTTGTTAATTTCGGTGAGCTAGTACGTATTAGAAAATAACACTCTACAAGTCACTCATCGCACCCGTCCTGCTATATGGTGCAGAAGCGTGGACACTAACAATATCTGATGAGGCGGCTCTGGGAGTATTCGAGAGAAAGGTTCTTCGAAAGATTTGTGGACCTCTACGCGTTGGCGACGGCGAGTACCGAAGAAGATTTAATGATGAGCTGTATGAACTTTACGCAGACGCCGACATAGTTCAGCGAATTAAAACACAGCGGCTTCGCTGGCTAGGCCACGTAGTGCGAATGAGCGAAGATGCTCCAGCCCAGAAGGTATTCTTATCGGCACCCGCCGGTGGAAGCATAGGAAGAGGGAGACCACCACTCCGATGGAAGGACCAAGTGGAGACCGATTTGCGATCCCGCGGTGTTTCCAATTGGCGCCAGTTGGCGCAACAAAGAAACGACTGGTGAGCTATGTTGGACGGTCAAAATCGCCCAGGCGGTTAGATGACCATTTAAAGAAAAAGAAGAAGTACGTATTAGAAAACGTGTTCTATTTTCTTTCCACAAAAATATTAGTTGCCAGATGTTTTTATTACCGGTAAAACTATAAGCGTTAACAAACCGGAATAGAGGCGTGAGTGCCAATCGAATTTAAAAATAAAAATTTTTCCCTAACTAACTCCTCTGAAATTCGAAGCACAGTAGCCATTATCTCATGAACCTGTTGATTACTTACTCAGTTCAACAGTATTCCTGCTTGGTATTTATAAAATCGAAACAGCCGCGCACATGTGTGTCTGTCAGTACTTATGTAAGTACATATGTACGATTATATAGCTGATGATGATACTTGTGAAGTGACAATAATGATGGACTCATAAGGGGGAATCGGTTATTGCTGTTGAAAAAATCTTTCAAGTTTCAATTGTTTATAACGAAGTACTATATACATTAGGCCGGGTCGATTTGTGGGGAGGCAGAAAAAATCGCCCATTGCTCTGTGAAAATCATATTGTAGGGATCGAAATAAGAAACTTTGCCGAAGGAACCATACCTCTAAAACGAATTCTGATGTCCCCCAATTTGGGTCGAAGTTTTGGGTAGGGGCAAATTTTGAAAAACCCAACTTTGACCCATTTAGAGTGCTCCAATCGAGTCCAAATATATGACCGACCCCCACTTACTTTGGAGGCCCGACCCACCGATGCCAGTGGCACACCCCCTGGAACCCCCTGGGGGTTCACCATACAAACATTTCAAAAAATCGCCGGTTTTGCACTTTACATGAAAAAATCAGCGAAATGCCTATGTTTTTTCTTTTTGGAGTTTATTTTTCTCTTTAGAAATTTATTTAGTCAGAACATATGTAAATGAAAAAATGAATTTAACTTAGTAATAGAAAAGAAATTTAAAAAAATTATTAGAAATTAGCGTTTTTACAACCCTTTTAAAATCAAGGCATCACTGTGATGCATTTGCATGCCGTAAAATTGCTTGTGTTGCTTTTTTTAAAGCCACCACAAGACATAGCAGGTAGAATTGAAATTACCATTTCATTCTTATTACCTCGTCTCGTAGACCATATATAATATAGTTTTTGTGAATGCATTAAGTCGTTGTGAAGAACTCAAAGTGTGAAGTGCTACTTTCAGATAAAAAAATATTTCAAAAAGTTTACAATGAATCCACCATCCTCTACACCGCAAGATGAAGCAACTACATCAACAACTATCGAAAACCAAATGAGTCATATACCCAAACATGATGTTACTGTTTTTGGTGTGTCTACTGATTTACCTGATCTTAATTTACCAACCCATCTGGATATCTTGAGATATTATTTTTACTTAAGCGAACGTGCTAAAACAGAACAAAAAAAGTTTTCCCATAAATCATTCACTATTCAAGTACAAGATAAGTTGATTGGAATTTGGGAAAAACTTGGTATGGAAATAATGCCGAAAAAAAGTGTATTTAATAAATTGAATAAATTGCTTGACAAGTATAAGAGAAGAAACAACACCCAACAATTTACAGAATACTCGTATGTAAAATCTCTGGAAACAATTTTTTACATTGGAACATGTAAATGCGATTTGAAGGCAGCTCCATGTGCATGCGGCTGGGTTCCCGAACGCCTCAAAGAGTTCATGCACGATCAACATAATCAGAGAAGACTAACAATGGATGCATTTATGATGGAAACTGAAGAGCAAGGAGCAACGTCTATGTCATCAATACCAACATACCAAGATCCCGATGATTCAACATACGCACCGCCACCGGTTCAAGAAGATATGGATAGAAGCACAAGTTCACAATACACAGAGAGATACGATTGTTTTAACTTTGCCTTGGTATGTGACAGATTTGGTGTGCCTGACAGAGTAGCATCGGCATTGGGAACCACTCTTTTTCAAGATTTTAAAATTATAGATAAGCATGGGAAACCTCTCATCATGGATAAGTCGAAAGTTCGCAGAGAAAAAGAGAAATGCAGACAAGAAGTGCTTCGCAAACGGTGAAATGATACCAATTTGTTAGCGTTTTCATTCAGAAAAGATGATACTTTAACGATAAATAAAATTGATGAGAAGTATCATACTAGGATGGCAAACGAACCTCATCTTGTTAGTTTCAGAGAACCAAATTCTGAATTGATTGATTACGTAAGACTGGAACATGAAACCGTTGAATACAAAACAACCAAATTAAATGGTTCTGTCAACGATAAAAATATATCACTGGATGCATTAATTGGAATATGCACTGGCGGTGAGGTAACAAACACTGGCCCACACGGTGGAATTATACGACGATTCGAATTGCTGTTAAAAAGACCATTGCATTGGTTCGTTTGCCTTCTACACTTCAACGAACTTCCGTTTCGGCATTTGTTTGAAACTTTGGATAAATCAACCAGCACTGGACCAAGATCGGCAACCGGAAAACTGAGCCGTCAAATCGAAACTTGTGAAACTCTTCCGGTAAGTTATTGCTATCACTCATTTATTATAATTGTCAACCATTTTTAATTATTTTATTATTATATATTTTCAAGTGGTGGACGGCTTCCAGAAAATTGAGTTGCAAAATATGCCCCCTGCTCCAGAAAAAATTGAATTTTCCACCGATTCGAAGTACTTATACGACATGGCCCATGCAATTTCTAGCGGCGTGGTTCCGGTGGATCTGGCTAACATCAAACCAGGGAAAATTGTACATTCTCGGTGGCTCACCAAGCCGCTAGATTATTGCGATTATATGTGACAACGGAAAATCCAGATGCAAATTTAAGAATTCTGGTTGAATTTATAATTAAATGTTATGTGCCAATGTACTTCAATATCAAGTATTACAGCTCTGTCGTGTACGGCAGTGCATTATTTTTCAAGTTCATTGGTTGGTCACGATTTCTACAACCTCGTTTACGCAAAATTGTCAATCAAGTAACTAAAGATAATTCATATTATGCGCATTCGTAAAATATCTTGTTACCAGTGTTGTTTGATGATAGGAAAGAAAAGCGCGACTGTGTCATCAAGAAAATTCTACGCTATCGAACCGATGTTGACGAGCCAATGGAACTTACAGTTTATAAAAAACCAGATATAAACTTTAATTGCACAAGTTATACGGAAATGATCAATTTGAATGATATAAATAGTATTTGAAGCAACATTCACGCGAAGCATTCCGTACGAAAGAATATTTAAATCAAGATGATCCAAAAATTCCATCACACATACAAGGAACGGAACGACATGTTCAATTGCTAGCTAGCGTTTCCAAACGGGTTACACAGGAAAATGTGGAGGCTGTTATGTCGACAACATTAGAGAGCCGTGCGAAATTGCCCAGACTTGAAAGTCAAAAAGACTTCAAACAATAATTTTTTTTAGTTTCTTTTCTATAACTCACTTAAATTAATTTTTTCATTTACATATGTTCTGACTAAATAAATTTCTTAAGAGAAAAAATAGATATTATTATAAATAAATAAATAAAAATAAAGAAAAAACATAGGCATTTCGCTGATTTTTTCATGTAAAGTGCAAAACCGGCAATTTTTAGAAATGTTTGTATGGTGAACCCCCAGGGGGTTCCAGGGGGTGTGCCACTGGCATCGGTGGGTCGGGCCTCCAAAGTTAGTGGGGGTCGGTCATACATTTGGACTCGATTGGAGCACTCTAAATGGGTCAAAGTGGGATTTTTCAAAATTTGCCCCTACCCAAAAGTTCGACCCAAATTGGGGGACATCAGAATTCATTTTAGAGGTATGGTTCCCTCGGCAAAGTTTCTTATTTTGATCCCTAGAATACGATTTTCACAGAGCAATGAGCGATTTTTAAATCGACTCGCCCTAATATACATACTTACAGAAATACATAAGCATATTGGTCGTAAATAAAATGGCAGGCTACCGAAGTTCATAAGTCGCATTTCAAGCAGCTCTGTTGTACAAGTACTCTGTGTACTCCTCTTATTATGCTTGTTTTCCAAATGAAATTGTACCCATTTATTTTTTTACAATTTTCTTTAAGTATTTTAATGTGTTCTTTCGCACTTACCAGAAATATTTCTGTAGACATGATTATTAGCGTGTAATGCGAGAGGTGTAAGATAAAAGAACATTTTTGATTAAAAGAGAAAAAAAATTTATAAATTTATAATGACAACATACGGCGGGTCAATAAGGCCACAGTAAATCTCGTCAAAGCAAGGATCTTCAGATAATTTACTGAAAAACTTACTATTTTTAAATCTGATTTCAGATTTGTACTCATTGATATCATTACCTCTTGGAAATAGAAGTATTACCGTCCAATTTTTAGAATACAAAGTTTATTATCCTCACTTGGCAACCATGCCCACTTACACATAACGGTATACGATACAAGTCATATAAAATAAGCGGAGTTAAATACATTCATACCGAGGTGAGGGAAATCGCTGCAAAAGAGTAATTCCAAATAGGTGGCGCAGTTATCAAGATATTTCTTAAAATGGTCATTAAAAACTTACTCGACTTACTGCACACAAATTTAAAGTTACTTATATATGAAATATGTATATCTTCAATAAAAATTAATGTGCGTCTGTCTTTCCGACTATTAGACTAGTTAAGTAGAAATGTGAAAGTAAAAGGCGATGAGAAAGATACCAACCAACGCAGGAAGCGGAGAAAACTTATTCAGGAAACTGTCATGATTTAAAAATTTACTTAAAAAGTGAAAATATTTTAGAGATATTTCAGTTGTAATCACTGATGCTGCGCAATATACCGAATATTACGCGGGTTGTGAGGAAGACTCAGAGAGGATGATACCTGAAGAGAGCAGGGCAATTTAATGCATGGAGTATTTTCAACCCCACATAGTGGAATACAATAAACTAACAATTCCTGTGTAGGTAATTCACCAAGAGAGTCATTAGGGAATTTTCATTTTGTAATGCTTATAATATTGATATATGAAATATACTTTTGCCCAAATTTTTTTTTATACATATTCATTGTTGTATATACTCTATTTTACATCTTCTCTGTAGGATATAATAGGATATAATCTCCACTCTGTTCTGTAATCCAGTCTCCTCTCAAGTCACTAATTTTGAGATTCAACAGAGACAATTTTTGTGACTTGTGATGACTTTGGTATTCTGTAAGAGAAAATAAAAAGAATTTCACCAATTCTTTGTGGTGAAAACATACTTTAATATTCTTGATTATTTGATAGCTGCGGGACACATGCCGCATCAACTCTGGTGGTCTCGACTAAAACGTGTGCGTCGCAGATTCGAATTCAGGATCTCGGACAATTTATTTAAATTTTTTTATTTTATTATTATTAAATTCAATTTTATTTTTTGAAATATGTAAATACTTTTAATTTAAAATATTTTTTTTTTTTAATTTATTAATTTTTTAAACCAATATTTTTTTTATTCATGACCTGCCCAGAACCAGATCTCAAATTAATGATTCCTTTTTGCAGAGTAGAGGTGTAGAAAAAATGATTAAATACCAAATTGTTTCAAAATTGAAATTTACAATGAAATGTTTTTTTAGCGACTAGAAATTACTCACGGAATTCACCCATACGCTGCTGTTAATAAGGCAAAGAGAACAAGATACAATAGATATAATGGAAGAGAGAGAACAGAACAGCGGTTAATAAAGATAGGCATTGATCTATAAGATGGGCAGCGAAAGTTAGAGTGAGAGAGAAGAAGATAGTAATCATTAACAGAAAGAAAAGTGAGGTGTGAGAGAGTGGAAAAGAGGGATAAAAAGTGAAAAAAGGTATCCATTTGCACATTTCAACCTAGGCCGGACGGCCAATATGGGTATGGGTATGAAAGTTCGCATCCAGGTACATAACCTTCTTTTTCATTCCAAATTTTCACGAATGCTCCTTGATTTTGAAGCTCTTTTCATTTCTTTTAAAAACATTGTTTTAAGTTATACACCAATTTCTAATTCGTCCTTGGCTTCCTTTATTTTTATGCAAAGTACTTGAGTACTCGCTCCTTTTCACCTTATAACGATGAATTTACACAGTTTTTTTTACAAATATCTATGAAAAAGTATATGAAAATACTTATATTTTATTTGAATTACCTATACATAGTACATACATACACTTAATAATTAATGGAAAGTTTACATTTTAGCTCACAAAATGGAGAATACTATTCACATACAAAATAATTTATCTTTTAAAATTTAAACGAAAAAAACTGAAACTCACATGATGCAAAACAATTGTAGAATTTTTTACAAAGTCAGGGACTGAAAATATTTTATAATTTAATATTTATCCGAATAACAGTCATTATTTTTCAAATAAAATAATGCACGGTTTCAAAGAGATGCATCCTACTATATTTTAAAATTATTATTATTGGAGCATAAACCAATTGAATTTGTTCGCATAATAGGTTGTGCCGTTTGCTATTAGCTAGTTTTACCACGGGTAAATGGCCACGCCCACTTAAATAAAAATAAATAACTGGTGCTATGTATACCTCCTGAAGAGATTGAGGCCGAGCTTCCCTACGAATTAGTGGCGTGCTGCTTATAATTTTTCCTACAAATTGAAGGGACCTACAGTTTTTTGCCGATTCCGAAAGAATTTGCGATTGGGCTTGGCTTTGCCCCCTTTTACAGTTAAGCTTTTTGCAATACCTCCAAATATAAACCAGCGGAAATATAAGGCCATTGTGATGAGAAGTGATTGCTATGAAACAAGAAAAAGATTGCAAAAATATGAAGTTCTTCCTCCAAAGTTCGAAAAACAAATTTAAAAAGTAGAACTTTTACTCAGCATTGTTAAATAAATAACAATTTCAAAGGAAACAATTTTTTGTTTTGGTCCAAAATCGTAAACAACTTGCAATTTTTTTTAATATTGCATGTTGTATTTTACAGATATTCAAGAAAAATTAATTAGGATCATTATTGAGCGAATATAATCCAAAGAAAACGTTCATAGAATTTTTTTTCAAACATCTGACTTTACATTGGCTTTTGAAAGATACCCTATAGGTGATAGAACACCTTTAAAAAATCATTTTCCTTTGAAACTGCCTAATTTGTTTGATTAATTGTTTAAAAATTGGGGGTTAAACCTCGAGAAAGTGAGTAAAATAATTTTTTTTTTATTCATGACTAAAAAACCCACTGATAGCCTAATGGTTTGCGAAACGTGAAAAAATTTCTCTGATGAACAAGTCTAGCAGCTTCCAAAATGGATCTATAAGAAAAGCTATGGCTTTTCTTTTTAAAATTTTTGTTTTCTATTCAATTAAAAACTTTCAGTAATTAATTATATTACTAAGAAAAGAAAAAAAACAATAACATCCATAAAATTTTAATAATTGAAAGTCAATAAGCTTTTTTTTTTGAGCGCAAGGTCGGTTTAAAAAATGAAACACATATAAAAATTGTTAAATCCCTTAGAAAATTTATAAATTTCCATCAAAATTATTATTCCTCTTTAAAATCTACCGGCCATAGAAACCCATTCAATTGACTTGTTGATATACAAAATATCTTGTTTGTTTTGGTTTAGATGTTCTCTTTTCTTAAAACATAAAAAGTCTACCCACTTCTAAGTAAAAGAAATTTTTAAACCCACCCTATAAAATTTTAAAATGTTTCAAAGTATTCGTGGCTAACCTGTGCCAAATTGTGCTGTAGGTAAAATCCGTTTAATATGAAAAGGACTACCCATGTGTTCCTGATAAAACTTCATCCAAAAGTTCCAAATAATTTGAATTTGTATACTTTGCCTCAGAAAGTCTTTATCGTTTTAACTGAGTATTCTTTCGCCAAATTTTTAGTGATCTCTCAATTCAAAAAGGTAATAAAAATGTTATTCTCAGTCCCTGACATAATACATTCTTTTCAAATACACAAAAATCATTTCAACCGAATTCACTTAATTCTATGTTTTGCCTTGCGCCTCACCCTCCATTCGCCAAACACCAAATAAATAGCTCAATTTCTCCGGCGGTATCATTGCCGCACCCGAAGCGCGCCGTAGATCCTTCAACTCATCGGCCGTACCACCAACACCAGTTGCTGCATTCAAAAGTGAAGCTGTGCCAATAGGCAGACCATTGCTCGAGAGTATACCTTTACTTTCCATTGACTTTAGTAGGTTGATCTCGCTGGTAGATAGAACACGACACAAAAATTCAATGTATCTGAAATTAGAGACAAAATGACAAATAATCAGTAAATTTAAATTACATTCATGTTGATGTGTGTGAGGATGTATGTATGTATGTATAGGTATCTATTTACATATGTAAGTGATTCATATAGACTCGTGTACTTATATATATCCGTCTCAAGTCGCTGGCGCCACAGAACGAGTTTATTCATAAATCTTCCCACACGCATATATATTTATATGTGTGCCCTCTACAGCGCTACTATCTCACAGGTAAGCCTCACAGACAGCCAGTAAAGAAGGTTGCTTGTGCGTCGGGAAAAAAATTGCCGGCTATAAACGTAAGCGGAAAAGCCACTCGTTTGGAAATTACTGTGTTTTTGGTTTTCCCGCATGGGAATTTCATAAACATTATTTACATGCAAACATACATACATATATCTAGCTTAAGCATAAGTCAGTATGAAATGGGTGTTTGAGGTAAAGCCACACATCTACATACCACTACATACGCACTTATAAGCTGTGTATGTGCATGTGTTTGGTGTGTTTACCTAGTATTTGTGAGTATTTTTCGGACTTTTGACAAAACCATCATTATTACCATGATTGGACTATTGGTGTAAAGATGGGAAAAAGGAAATTCACGTCAAAACATGCTAACTTACATACATACATATGTCCTTGCATACATATCCTGCAAAAAATGCGATTAGTTTAGGATGTATTCGGGATGAGTCGCAAAGTAGGATGCGCCTCCTGTGTCAGTTGCGACCACTTTGTATGGGTTGAACGGTTCACATTTGTTTGAGCATGTCCTATGGAGAGACCAGTTGTAACTATTTACACCCGAACGGTACGAAAGGACTAATCAACTTTCTATCCAAACGGTTACTTTTAACTCCTTTAATTATGCTACAAAAACTGTAACTGACTTACACTCCTATAAGTATGCTACACATATAAAAATTTACTTATGTATATTGAGTTAGAGCCAACTGTAGACTAAAGAGATTAATCGCGGATCGCTCTCTTTAGAGAGTTACACGATTTTTTGCAGGGTACATGGTCACACATGAGAAATTTCTTTAAAGTAGGTAAAATTTTAAAGGCTTTACTGAGAGAAATAAAAACTTTCTGGAATAAGTTAAAATACTGTTAAACTTATTTTTAAGGACGACATCTTATTCAGTAACAAGTAATCAAATAATTAGACTGTTTTTTTCAGTGGTAATGATTATTTTAATTGTTTTCCAAGAAAAGGCAATGATTAATTGATGACGGTTAGGAAAAAATGAAAACAAAGTTAAAAAATAATCAAAGAAGTAGATTTGATTACGTTTGATTATTTTAAACTTGTTTTTATTTTAGTTTTTTTTTCAGTATTGTTGATTAGTATAGTTATGTGCTACTACAACAATGCTGAACATAATTAAAAATAATCCAGAAAAAATCATTAAAAAAATTAAAAAAAAATCAAAAGTAATCAACACAACTTTTTTTGATTGTTTTTGATTTTACTTAATTTTTTTTAATAATCGTAAAAAATTATGATTCTTTTTGATTATTTTTTTAATTAATGGGAAAATAGTCATTTAAAATTTAAAGTTATGGTAATCAACCATTGAATGGGTTCTCAGGAAAATAATTAATCTAACCGGTAATCACTACGATTAATAATCATGGTTTAACAGGTCTGATCGTATCATATCTTCGTTATCATTGATACATATTTTTTAGGAGTGAAAAACGTAGTTTTATGAATAAAAATACAAATTAAATTTTGATCGAACGTATAGAATAAATATGCATTTTTATATATGAAAACTATCAGCTTCAGACAATTAAGCGTCTAAGCCTTGGCTATCTGTCCTAGCGTAATTTGATTAACAAAATCCGCGATTGGAAGATGTTGTGCTTTAAACAGCAACACTCTCGGTGGCTTTGGCTGGTGTTAATTATATTGGCAGTCCTTTACCGGAATGAATTCAGTAAGCTGCGGAACTAGACATCTAGATAAACACACAGAATGAATGACTACACAGCAAATACAAGGTGGCGCAAAAGTAAGCTTCCGATGTTCAGCATATCGGTTGTGGCACGTGCAGTGTGTGCTGTTGCACCGTCTTGTTGGAACCACATGTTTTCCAATCCCAATTCATCAAGTTGCGGCAAAAAGAACTCGTTGATCATTGCTATGTAGCGCTCACCATTCACAGTAACCGTTTGGCCCCGACCGATTATTGGTCAAATAAATAGTCAGCAATATTCCGCGTTCTGGAGCAGTATAGCATAACATTGTTTATTAACGTGTATTTCGCAAGTGTTTACTACACAAATGTCAAAACAGAACTGACTTTAGGGGCCAATCGCAAAATTTATAGCATTTTCTGATAGGAGGATTACTTTTGCGCCACCCTGTATATGTGGGCTAACCGCTCGTTGAACAGAGCCACTTCCATTGAAGTAAGAAGCATTTGAATTATTTTAAAAACCACAACTGGGATCTATTAATTAAACAGCAATTTTCACTCTTAGTCTTTAGAGATCTTTAAAGGGATTCTTGGTATAATCGTCTTACTTATGTCTACTAATGGATTATACGATAGTGAATAAAATAGATTGATAAATGATCTTCCAACTCTTAATCGAAGTTACCTTTAATAAATTAATATATTTTATATTTCAAACTAATTGCCAATAATAAATCTTTATAATAAACAAGTAACAATATCTAAGTTAGGATGGAGTCACTAAGCCACTTATGAATAAAATAACTAATTGATTTTTTTTTTATTTTAATAATTTGGAAATCAAATGTGCGCGTTGCAAAATAGCAACCGAAGTTGTGAGCTCTTATAATTTTATGTGCTTTCTTATTTCTTTTTTTTTTTTACTTACAACTGAAACTTTTTTAAACAAGCAGAAAATGGTATACATCAAAATAACGACAAAAAAACGGTCATTATAAATATGTATATTTGGATAAGGGTTTATCATTGAGTCGAAATTTAGTACGCAGAAAGCTAATAGCCTGAAAGGAGGGCTGGCTTATTTTCTTTGGAAAAAGTAGCGGTCACTGGCCCCCAGGGACTGTTACTGATTGATATTTTTTTATTCGTTATAGCTCTAAGTATGTGCGATGGCGACTAATGATATTTTATGTATAGATCGAGATCTTAGCAAGTTAAGTAAATTGGGCAGTGCCAACTGCTGCGGCCGCCGTGGTGTGAAGGTACAGGTAACATCAAAAGTGATTTGAAAAAAGTTTTTCAAAACGGGGTCGCCCCTCGGCAGTGGTTTGGCAAACTCTCCGAGTGTATTTCTGCCATGACAGGCTTCTCAGCAAAAATTCGTCTCCTTTGTAGATGCCGTTCGGAGTCGGCAAAAAACTGTAGGTCCCACCAATTTGTAGGGAAAATTCAAATCGGCACACCACAAATTGGAAGAGAAGCTTGGCGCAAAAATCTCTTAGGAGGTTTATGATGATATACCTGTTGTATATCGCGCCATAAAGAAAAAGAAAGAGATAGATAACTTAGAAATTGCTCAAATTAACGAATTTGACGAATAGCTTAGTATTTTTATACATTATGGATACTAAACGAAGGGGTCGGAGCAGGGATTTAATTTGGACTTGGCTTTGTATAGATAAATTAATAGATAACTGGAATATCGGTAAATATGTGGTTAAACCAAAAAGTTTCAAGCTTTAACCGCTGCTGAGAAGTTCACAAACTACCTCGCAGTGGGATGAAAAAAACAAAATTGATTTTTTTCAAACCCGTTTTTTAATAAGTTACAAATTTAAAAATATCAGCGTTTCCTTATATTTGAAAATAACTGGTATTTTTAAAGTTTTTTGTTTGATTGCTCTAGCTCAGACCTATTAAATTTGGTTAGTAATTAGTAATCAGTTACTTAGACGGCATTTTTTAATTGGTAATTATTATTTAAATTGTTTTTCAAGAAAAGAGCAATTATTAATTGATTACGATTAGAAAAATTTTTTTAAAAATTTTAAAAAAAAAACAAGAACAATCAAAATTAATACAAAAAATGTTGTTTCGATTTATTTTGATAATTTTTTATATTTTTTTGATTTTTTTTTCGATTAGTTTAATTTTTTTCAGTATTGTTGATGTGTATATTTATGTGCTTCTACTAATAAAAAAATTATCTAAAATAATCAAAACAACTTTTTTTAATTATTTTTAATTTTTTTTTAATAATCGTACAAAATCATGAATTTTTAATTAATTGGAAAGTGATCATTAAAAATTTAAAGTAATTGGTAATCAAAAATGAAATGGATTCTCAAGAAAGTAATTAATCAAACCAGTAATCATTACGATTAGTAATCAATATTTAACAGCGCTGCTCTAGCTTACACCGTTTCAGAGAAATTCTAGAAATACCTCGTAGTTGGACGATGAATTACTTAGTTTTTAATGCTTGGGCTTCGCTTATCCGATTTCTACTAATTTAAATAGCAAACTTCATTGGGAAGAAATTAACCCGCATACCAAATTTCATTCATATAAATTTTTACTCAAAGTAGAGTGCGTAGAGACGGCCAAACGGATATATACTTACATATGATATATGATATTACATCAGCTGTCGTCATCGATGAAATGATTTTATAATTACATTCTTTACCGGGTTCAATATTGGATCGCTGCGCTCAGTTCGGGAAGTGTAGGGGTGAACTGCTTTATGGATAGAGGGAAGTTGAAAAGGAGGGCCGGATGAACGGATTGCCGTAAGTTCTAGCTAAATAATCAATGTAAGGTTTTCCAAAGTGTACTCAGCGCAATGCAAGATGCGACGGAAGGCATGCTGCTACCATTAGAAATTTCAATATATACTAGAACACCTAAGTGCTTATCAGGACTCGGCTTATTGTGAAACCCTTCGCGGTGTAGTTACTTGGAGAATGACAAGGTGGAATTTTCTAGTCACTTGGTGCTTGCAGTTCAGCGTTTACAAAGTTAAATATGCAAATAATAAAAAGAGAGCGTGTCTCCCACTTAATTATCTTCTTATGATTTAGGTAGTCCTTGTTACAGGTCAGAGAAACCTATCAGACCAATTACTGAGTAACTCATTTACGGGAACCAATGGTTACTATTATTACATGAAAACGTAGTATTATCCATTAGATATTCTTGTTTTGGATCATTTTTGGAACTTCTCTAGAAATGCTCGCTTTCAGTCATTGTTCTCAGAAGTTGGAAGTTTGTTGGAGGTAAATGAAGTTCGTCGATTATAACTCAATCCGTTACACCAAACAAACAAGTTAGGAAACTCAATTTAAAGCAGCAATTTCGAAAATCCAAAGCGGCTAGGAATACTGAGCATATGCTACTTTTCACCCAGACCTGTCAAGTTTGATTAGTAATTAGTAATCAATCAAAAAATAATCAAAAAAAAATCTTAAATAATCAAAAAAAAATTGTTGTGATTACTTTAGATCTTTTTTTTATAATTTTTTTTTTCAGTATTTTTGATGTGTATATTTATGTGCTTCTACAACAATACTGGAAAAAATTAAAAATAACCAAAAAAGAAGTCAATAAAAATTAAAAATAATCAAAAGTAATCCAAACTTTTTTTTTTGATTATTTTTGATTTTTGTTTTTTTTTAATAATCGTACAAAATCATGATTTTTCTTTGATTATTTTTTAATTAGTTAGAAAATAATCACTAAAAATTAAAAGCAATTGGTAATCAATAATTTAATGAATTCTCAAGTAAATAATTAAACCAAGCGGTAATCATTACGATTAGTAATCATTATTTAACAGGTCTGTTTTCAAGCTATCAGCGGTCCAACACAAACAAAATGATGAAGATGAGGATCTGGATTGAAATATGCTTGTTGGGTAACTCTCTGGAAAAATGAGCTCGTGTCTATTGTTTCAGTTTTCGATTATTTAATTTTAAAGTTACTAATGTAACACGTCTATGGAAATGGTAGTGGTTTCAGCACGGTTTTGCCTTTTCCAAAAATTGTGAAAAGTGCGCTTGCTAATTTTCAATAACAAAGTTTAAAGAAGGTTTTAGCTGGAAAGCATATAAAAATCGGTTTTATTAAGTATACCGTGCTATGCCCATTCACAAAATTATTAGTGTAGATACGTCCACTAATATCTATGGGGCACGTTCTGGGTTTTACGAAATTTATCAAAAATAAACGAGATTACTAATAGATTTTTCAATGGAATCCTTCCACGATACAACAAAGCTAGTGTGCCAAATTTCTGAGCAATGTTTTTATGAAAAGTGTCCAAAAATCCCAGCACACTGATAGTTAGAGTACGATTAATGGGCACGGAGGGATGGCTTCATAGCTGGATTAAGATCAGATTGTATGGAAAAATACTGCTAATTTTTAAAATCCTAATCGGTAGACGCTTGCGAAAAAGATATGAATATTAAGTACTTCGAGAAAGCTCCCTAAGAGTATTTAATGCCAACTTTCACAGGAATTGTGGAAAGAATTATGAACTTAGTGCCTAATCTTTTAAAAGAGTAGCGAGCAATCAATATCTTTCATCTGCAGTGGCCTATAATTGACCCCAACTAGGTCGTTAAGGGTATAGTTGGGATAGCTCAATTTTAATTTGTGTGGAGTACTTGTTGGGGTAGAAATTAGACTTGGCCGCTGGGCAACAAAATGGACCGGTCAAACAGTACACAGTTGTTCACAAAATGACACAACTAGTATCTTCATACGACATGCTGTTACCAATGGTAACAGTAGATTAATTCTTGCATCTTCGCATTTTGGTAGCTTTTGGCTACTTTTGCGTTTCCATTTAAGGACAATCTACTAATACATTTATTATACCTAGTAGTGCTACCCACACAAGGTATATTACCTTTAGTCGCCTAACGGTGGTATGTAACAGCATAAACAGATCAAGATAGATATTGACTTATGCATATCAAAATGTTCAGGAGGAAAAAAAGAAATTTATTAAGCCATGTCCGTCTGTCCGTCTGTTAACACGATAACTTGAGTAAATTTTGATATATCTTAATGAAATTTTGTATGCAGGTTCCTTGGCATTCATCTCCGAGCGCTATTTAAAATGGGTGAAATCGGATTATAGCCAAGCACACTTTTTATATATAGAACATTTTCGAAAATACAAAAAATTGATTATTCAGTACATAATACACTTATAATGATACAATTTGGTGTGTACATTAACTTTAAGGCAGAAAAAAAATTGTTAAAGAAATGTTTGAAAATGGGCGTGGCGTAAGTCAAATTTAGAAATACAATTTATAATAAATCAAACACCGTTCAAGATATCGAAACGATAGAGGGAATGTTCCGGAAAAAAATGGGCGAAATCGATTAAGGCCCACGCCCACTTTTATAACTTTGCGTACAAAAGCTTTGTATCATTTATATTTCACTTTAAAAGTGTCCATGAAGGAAGAACGCGAGAAATATAAACTTTTTAAAATGGGCGTTGCCCCGCCCATTTTATGGTGGATTATTCCGCAAAACTTGTTGTGCCATAACTCCGGTTCTGCGACAATGCGGAATATATAAAGGTAAATGTTTGTTGTAAAAATGGGTAAAATCGGTCAACCTCCACGCCCAGTTTTTTAACATATTCCTGAAAAATTTGTTTGTAAAATGTAAAACGCGATATTTCTATAACCATGAAAGCTCTATTAATAAGAACTTGCTATGTGAGCTTTTTAAGCAAAACTCGACCGTAGAAAAATTTTGTTTTTAGGGGGGAAGTAGACGTGGCGTCGCCCACTTTTCAGCATAAGAATTCTGCTATTTTCAGAGGCGATTGCTTGTAGTTTGAACTAGATATTTCAATCAAAATTGGTCAGCTGCTTCCCCATAGTATGTAGTATACTCCTGGCAAAAATTAGGCAAATTGAATAACATCTAAGTAAAATATCCGGGAAAGTTGTTAATACCCCACTGCAATAGGGAAGGATATACCTTTTTTGATTTCATGCCTTTAATGAACATGAGATGGTTGTAAGTATGAGAAGTAGAAGAGATGGGCTCATCAATAAGGAAACTGAAATAATAAGGACGATGAGCTGAGTCGATTTAGCAATGTAGGAAGAAATTCAAAAAGGCACACCACAAATTGGAAGGGAAGCTCGGCGCAAAACTCTCTTAGGAGGTTTATGTTGATATACCTGTTGGATATCGCGCAATACATTTATATTTTTTTTTAATTAATTGACCCTTCAAAACTCATAACAGAAGTGTTTTTATTGAAAACAATCAGCTGGCTTTATAATACGAACTGAAAGTGTTAAAATAGACCTGCGTAAATTCGCATGCCATAATAGATCACTACTAGGTATATAATGTTCGATTCCACCCGAACTTAAATTTCCTTACTTGGTTTTAAATTCATTTGGCACTTTTTAGAGATGAACACAAATGAACCATAAGTATAACGTAAGTCAGTAAAAATTCGAATTCATTTAAATAAAAATAGTATATCTTCTCACGGCACTTGCGTTTCAGGAACGCCATTAAGTGGAATCTCCTAAAAGTCTGAGAGTTCATTTGCTTTTTCATTTTGGCCTGTGCGACTCATTTACATTCTGTAATAATCTCAGTATCCTTATTGGTAGAACTCACTTTATAATACCAAAATATCATCCTATCTTTTTCAAATAGATTCTCACCTTGTTGCCAACTTCAGTGTTTGTATTTTACTCAGCTTATCACTCGGTAGCGTCGGTATAATTTCTTGCAACGCTTTAAAGGCATCATTTAAGCTTTGAGTACGCTGACGCTCACGCACATTAGCCATAACACGTTGATTATGAAACTCCTCGGTATCCTCAGAACGACTCGATTTTCGTCTTGTACGACGTCTTGGCTTACGAAATGCTTTCGCTGAATCATTTTCATCAGAAATCGAATCAGCACGTATATGATCAATAAGGTCATCATTATGTGTATCATATTCGAAATGAGATTCAATGCCGCCGCTGCCGCCGCCACTGCCAACATTATTAATTAGACGACCAAACTCCATATTAGTATCATCACGATCCGAATTGGAGCAATTAGTGCTCGTAGTGCTTTTCATATCATTCACAAAATCATATTGATCTAAGCTTTTCGGTATGACATCAGCGGCTGACAGGGTTGGATGATTATTTGCGATTATATTTTTAACATTTTCGTGGCTGCTTTGGAATATGTGCTGTGATGTTTGTGCATTTGGTGGTGTGCTGCTGTGGGGCAACTGGTGTGCTTGGTGGTGTTCTTGGTGTTGTTGCAGTTGATATGAATACTTGAAGGTGTCTTCACTATTTTCGCACATTTCTTGCGTGGAAAACTCGAATTGGGAAGTTTGTGTGCTGCTATTGCTATCTTGGCTGTTGTTTGGTGGACTTAGGTTAGAGTTGACATCCGCAACGGTAGTTGGTAGATATTCGAGCATAAATTTTTGTTGTTCATCATGTTGTATATAGTGTGTTTGTTGTTGTTGTTGGTCTTGTTGCACGCTCGTTATTTGCAAATGACGTTTCTTAGCTTCGGGCAACATTTCATGCGCTGCGCTTTCATACTCGCGATTTCTTTTGTTACCACTACCACCATTTATTTGTTGTTGTGTAGTATTATTACATGAATTTTGTATATTATTATAATTATTATTTAACTCTTTTGTTGTGTGTCTGTTATTACTCATATGGCTATTGGCAGCGTTATTTGTGGTTGTTACAACATTTTGCGCAAACGCAGTTGAATTGGTGTGCGCATTGTTGTTATTACAATTGTTAATGGTGCTTGGTATATCCTGCCTTGTTATTGTGTAGTCCATTTGTTCTGCTTCAGCGCCATTGTACGGATATGCCGTAGTAGGCGCCGGTAAACCACGTTGTGCATGTGGAACATGTAGTCCAAGTTGGAGGCTGGCATCATTTAAAGGCTGAGCTGTGGCATGTGCCGCACTATGCTCATAAAAGTTTGTTAGATGTGGATGCTGTTGTTGTTGCTGTTGCAATTGTATGGAATGCAAATATTCATAAGCTTGTGGTTCCATTTTAATTAATTTAATAACATTATCCGACATATTTGTTGCATGTGTTAATTGTTTATAACTAATGTCGAGTAAGACTTTTGGCGAACCTGCGCGTATTGACATATTCACAAACTAAATCGTACACGATTTGAAAATAGTTGCAAAACGCAGGCAACTTGAACAATAAAAATATTTTTTTTCATAAATAAATAAAAGAATTTTTTTTTTAATTTTTTATATAAATATTACTATTTCCGTTTTAAAAAGATTGTGTTTCTTTCCGTACGTTTTCCTTAAATTTGATGCGTCACCTTAACCGGCACTCGTACACAACGCTACTAAATGCCTCCGCCCTGCAGCGAATCTCAAAATAGCACACAGCTTCCTTTTGCCCCTTTTGTTTTTGTTTGCCATGTTTTCGTTGTTATTGTTGTCGCACACATATTTGCATGATCATTTTGAGAAAGAGACAACTATAGTCTACCGGAAAATGACGTCATAAAAATTCCCAATCTCCTTTCATTGAACAATGTCCATTTACTTCGTCGTGCTAATCCGTCGTTTAACCGACTTGCCAAAAACAACAAAAAAAAAAAAAAAAAAAAAAAAACATTAATGACAAACACCAATCATTGCTGACAGCTTATCGTTATGTGAATGTGTAGGTGTGGGTTTTTGCAATGGCGTTTCACAAAGCGCACAAAAAGTGTGTAATTTTCGTTATGCCCTGGCGGAAAAGCCACTACTACCAAACTGGTTTCTACCTTAGTTCCATATTAGTTTTCCATGTCAAAAAGTCAGATAGCTTGATCCGATTTGAATGAAATTTGGTGGAAAGATTCAAAATTTCACTTTTTTCCTATTTTGAAAAGTTTATTTTTTCAATATTTCGAAAATTACTGCTTATAATAAAAACACTATGGCTCTTTGAAATGCGGTACTTAGAGGTAAACAAGCAAATATTTGAAAAAATTTATATATAAAAAAAACAAGTTTAAATTTTAAATTTCTGATTTTTCAAAATCGTAAAAAGTAAAGTAAGTAAAATTTATTTTGCGTATTTCATCTTTCTAAGATATTCTGAAATTTTGAGAAAAGTGTTTTTTACTTTTTCAAAAATATGATATTTTGAATTTCTGACGAAAAGGTTTTCTTTTGTTATGTTTTTCAGTTTAGTTCAATTAGTTAAACGCTAAGTTACTCATCTTTGAGCACTGAAGCGTTTTTTTCTTGGTGGTTTTTACATTCCACTACCATGAAAAAAAATTTTCAGTGATGAAACTTGTGTAATTTTGCGCTCAACTAATTGAACTCGGAAAGAATTGTAAAAAAATAGGAAAAAATTCAAAAATTCATATTAAAAAAAAAAACACCCTTATGAATGTTTCCCGACATCTTTGGATATATCAGTGGCTAACTTTAGTTTTTTCAATTTTCAAAAATTTTAAATTTCCTAAAATTAGATATTTTAAAATATTTTTTTTTTATTTATTTTTTTTACACCTCTAAGTCCTCTTTTGAAAATGCCAGTTGTTTTGAATCCATATCCAAGTACTCGAGAAGATAACACCCCAAACAGCTCTCTATTTGCCTAGTCTGGACCCAAAAAAAAAAAAATTTTTTTATTTATTTTAGAAATTATTATATAAACAAAAAAAATTTTCTAAAGTTCACTCTTAGATTTCTATCATTGCTAGTCTAAACTTGTTGCTTTAAAACGTACAAATCATTTAAAGAAAGCACGTAAGGAAGCTTAAGTTCTGTTGAAACTGAACATTATACGCCTAGTAGTGAACTATTATAACATCCCTTTTTACGCAGTCTATGGTTATACTTTCAAATAAAGAAAAAGCAGAAAAAATATATAATTTTCATTTTGCAGTGATAACTAACTTCTTTAACTGATATTTGCATAGATTTTTGGCTCGAATATACTATATTAAAGTCAGACCTGTTAAATTTGATTAGTAATTAAAAATCAATTAATTAGACGGCATTTTTTAATTGGTAATGATTATTTTAATTGGTTCAAGAAAAGGCAATTATTAATTGATTACGATTAGAAAAAACAGAAAAATCCAAAAACTCAAAAAAAATAAAAATAATGAAAATAATCAAAAAAAAAGTGGTTTTGATTACTTTTGATTTTTTTTTTATTTTTTTTTTTTTTGATATTTTTTTTAGTATTGTTGATATATATATATATGTATATTTATGCTGCTACAACAATACTGAAAAAAATCCAAAATAATCAAACAAAAATTGTATAAAAAAGTTAAAAATAATCAAAAGTAATCAAAATAATTTTTTTTGATTATTTTTGATTTTTATTTTGTTTAATAATCGAAAAAATCATAAGTTTTTTAAATTATTTTTTTATTAATTGGAAAATAATCATTAAAAAATGAAAATAAAGGTAATCAATCATTAAAAGGATTCTCAAGAATTAAACCGGTAATCATTACGATTAGTAATCATTATTTAAAAGGTCTGATTAAAGTTTTTTGCTCTGTGAATTATAAATTATTCAATTGACTGAGTGAAATCAGAAAACCATACCAATGTTTAATGCTTGATTCCTCTTGAACGGTCTACCTTACGAAAACTATCAATTTGAACTTTTTTGCAGAGAATTTAATTCGTTTGAAAACTATATGCAAATAAATTTTTCACTTCAATGATTTGCGAGTTTTAAAGCAAAACTGAGATCCTTTTAAGTCTAAACTAGGAATGAGAGACCGCTAAATATTGATGTCAAATTATAAAAGTTGTACAGCAGTTTTGTCGCCATTCACGAAAATATCATCCTATGTTGGTGTCTAAAAAAATTGTTGTCTTTTGTCCATTTGAATTTACTTAAGCTATAGTGTATGTATTAAAGTACATCTAATACCTGCTTGATTTCAAGTTGACTGCCTGAAACTATTTCGCTTTATTTTCGTGATACACTAGCTAGCCTTAAAGTATGTACTTGTTGATTGATATAAAAGAAGTGCTATTTTTTTTTTTTTTTTGCTTCCCTTGTTAATATTTTTAAGCTGCAGTTTAAAAATCTATTAAATCGATTATCTCAATTTAAGCTTTAAATCGATATAAAAAGTTTGAGAATCGTAATGCGGATATTGCGAGACTGAAGCTAAAAAGTAGCAGCTTAACCCTCGAACAAATTTTAGACTTTTTTGCGACCTTTTTGACTATATGACGAACGAGAATAAGAGACTGAATTATAAGCAAGATTCGGAAGCCATTGCACACCTTTACCGACATCTGCTTGACTCGCGCAAATCAGTTCACAACAGCATGCCGAACTGACCAGTTGCTGTGCATACAACAGCTGAAGTAAAGTATGTATGTTTATAGTAATTATCTTTGTTTACATGTACATATGTATACTTTTATACCTATCTGTGTAAACTAGTGTTAAATAAATATTACATTTTTGTTGTAGTCCCTGATGATGATTTCCGTTGGAAATCGAAATATATTGGAGGTAAAAAACTAAAACAGCGTGTTTTTAATGCAACTGACCTAGAGCCAGCTTCAACAACAAATGATTAACCCTCGAACTATACAAGGCATTGCTATTTGTTCAAAATTTTGCAAATAAACATCCATAATATTCTAAAATAATTCACTTTACCAAAATCTTTCCTATGATAGAATCTCAATTGGAGACAAATTTCTGAACTCTTTGTGCTAGATTGTTCCCATTCCGATTACCAAATCAAATTGGCCTGAATTTACCAAAAGCGTGTATTAACATATCTCAATTTAGAGTTTTTATTTTATTTTCGTTTTTGAACTACGATTTGCACCTGAAGCATTTATTCAAAAAGTTATTTGATACTTCCAAGCTACTTTCCATAACGTCCAAGCTAGAGATATAGTTCATTTTACGAAAAGAAATATCAACCATACAGACAGCTCTCGGTTTATGCTAAAGTATATTCACCCTGTAAGGAAAATTTTTACTACCGTAGTGGTCGAATTCTAGAGCAAGCGATACCACTAGTAATACGTCATAAGTTTCTGTTGCATGACATAAACCGAATTTAACATAAATATGTGCTAGGCAGTGACATTAACTATTCTGTAGTTTGAATGTCCTTAGAAATTCCATGCGTTGGATCCAATTCGTATGTTGATACAATTTCGTTGTTCTCAAAAATCCGAATTTTCAATAACTATGGTAACTCGATCTGACTTAAATTTTTCGCTTCGTCTAGAATTGACTAAGAAGAAAATTATCTTATCTCGACTGCCGATTCGAAACAATGTATCTCAAATATCTTTTGAAGGACGCTATATGCAGGTTTCTGTCTACGAACGTCATAAACGGCGGTCATCTCAATAACAGGTAACATTTTTTTGCTTGGCTGAAAAAAAATTTGTAATTTAAAACAAGCAAGGAAAGGGCTGTCTTGGACTATGCCCAAGGCTTTATACCTTTCCTGAATACGCACAATTAGCACAAACTCTACAAAACTGTTAATTCATAGATACATTGCCCAAACCCCATTTATCGAAACTATCGATTATATGGGAGCTATATGTTATGTTGATCCGATCTGGGTAATTTTCACTACATACATACATTACACATACAATATGTGTCAAACCTGAAAAATCTTAAGTTCCTAGCTTTTTAACTGCAACAGTTATAGGCCAAAACCCTTTTATCGGAACAATTGATTGTGTGGGAGCTATGCGTTGTATTGCTCCGACAAATGATTAATGTTTTACAAAATGGCTGCCCCTTAGCAAATTTCAGCGAGATATCTCAAAACCTGAGGGACTAGTTTGCATACAAACAGACAGACGGGCATGGCTAAATCGACTCAGCTCATCGCCCTGCTCATTTCGGTAATATTATTGGTGGGTCTATCTCTTCTTCATCTCAGACTTACAAACATTGAACAAAAGTTATAATACCATTTCATGTTCATGAAAGGTATAAAAAAAATTTTAGCTGGCTATAGAACTAGTTTCCATTGGGAGTCTAGTTCTGTGTAAGATATTTCGATATCGCGTTATTGATTTCCTGCAGGGTGTATATAAATGCATGTACGTACGTGACTAGCTTTGTATATGTGTTTGTGAAGACCAAGTCCACCAATCACAATGAGGAATATTTGAAAATGAAAATAAAACCACAAATTAATTAATATATTAGACCGTTCCTGAAAAAATTATTATTTATTTTTTATGACTTATTTTTAATAATTGTTTATTATTATGTTTGTTTATTTCAAACAAATTTTTTATTTTTCTAATAATAAAAAAACAGTTTTTCGAAATTTTTATATTTAATAAACATAATTGAAAAAGAAAATAAAATATGCTTTTATTATTCAAAGGAAAAGGTAATTCATAGTTTTTTTATTAACAAAAAAAAATATGCATAAAAAGTAGAAGTGTAACATTATCAATTATTTGACTATGAAGACTTTTGCCCACATATGTGGACATTATAGCCACAGAGGTTGAAAGAGCTTAAAATTTAAAATTGTGTTAAAATACTAAAATTTCAATAGGCCATGGGTCCTAGTGTGCTTCGCTACCGCACCGCCAGATTAATGGCCTAGAGCAAATAACATCAAAAAATTAAATGAATCATTTCAAATAGAGTTTTCAAAAATAGTGTCGCTCTTCGACTTTTACCAGCAAACTCTCCTCGTATCTTACGGCTTGAAAAACGTATCAGCTTCAGGAGATGAGATTCGCAGCAGAAGCACCATCGTGATATTCACTGAAAAAAATTATTAGCGCGAGATAAGGGCTGGTGCGCCTGAAAAATTTATATTTGGCGGAACTAAACTGCGATCCCGCGGTGTTTCCAATTGGCGCCAGTTGGCGCAACGAAGAAACGACTGGCGAGCTATGTTGGACGGTCAAAATCGCCCAGGCGGTTAGATGACCATTTAAAGAAGAAAGAAGGAACTAAACTATTCGGATTTGCTTGAAGCCCACAAGAGCCTAGTTATGAAGTTCAGGCTGCTGCAGCTGCAGATGGTACTTTTGTTTGTATGACTACGTCCATAGGGAGGGAGCTGTAAAAGGTGTTTACTTACTATTTGTAAATGTTGTTGAGGACCCACCGAGACGTTTTGGATCAAAAGGCGTTGTTACGTGATGCCGTATCTCGTCGCACTGCTTTCGGAGATCATTACTTTATGTGTCGTGAAGGCGGTTCAGCTTCGAGCTTCTTGCGAAGAACCGGGGGATGCACATATTAAGTGCTTAGTTAATGTGGATTAATCAACGAAGTGTATCAATGCTATTAGATGAATGCGCTGCATATCTACAGAAGTAGGTGCTTGATGTGCAATTAATTAGTGCAATGGTAAATGCCAGAAATTCGCCAGCAAAAATCAAAAAAGGAAAGATTAATAAGTAAGAACAAGATCATAAAGCACAACTTTCTTACTCTGAAGTGATGCGTTGGCGCTATTAAGTACCACTTGTTCAGCTCACTGTAGGAGCATGTTATGTACCCGATAATGGCATTCTAAGTGGATGTTGTTGTACTCGTAGTACGCCTTCCTATTGTAATTTTCAGTCTGCGCATAATGAACTTTGTTAGTGAAGTGCCTACTCGTATGAAAGTGTGGGGGTGAGTGTTGAAGCACTCGTCGCGTTACACCCATGCTAATGGAGTGATAAGCATTTACAAGCCAACAAGTGAGTTAATGATAATTGCAAATTGAGGTGAGGATAAACGGAATAAGAAAGCCTGAAGGCCATTCTTCATTTTTAAGTCAGTAAAGAGAATTGGAATTGAAAGTTAGGATATATTGAAAGGTCTTTGCGAGCACTTTTTTTTAGTCAATATTGTTCTAAAGTTCAGCTTTTACTTACTCATACTTAGCTTCATTGAGAAAAGTATCTAGAATAATAATACTGATGTTAAGTTGTTGCATATAAGTCGTAATTATTGCATGGGTGGTATTTGAAAGGAAAGTTTTCAGCATGACAATATAAATCAGAAGGCGACGTATGCTTCAATTCAAAAAACACAAACTCAAATCAATTACGTCATTAGAATAGCAAACAGAATCCGCTGAGATATAGCAATGAAAAAACCTCTTAAAAAAGGAGGATATTGCCTCAATGGCATCCAGCAATGGAAATTGTATAGTTTTACTCACAAACTTGCTCTTCTTTCTTTAAATGGTCATCTAACCGCCTGGACGATTTTGACCGTCCAACATAGCTCGCCAGTCGTTTCTTCGTTGCGCCAGCTGGCGCCAATTGGAAACACCGCGGGATCGCAAATCGGTCTCCACTTGGTCCTTCCATTGGAGTGGTGGTCTCCCTCTCCCTCTGCTTCCACCGGCGGGTGCCGATAAGAATACCTTCTGGGCTGGAGCATCTTCGCTCATTCGCACTACGTGGCCTAGCCAGCGAAGCCGCTGTGTTTTAATTCGCTGAACTATGTCGGCGTCTGCATAAAGTTCATACAGCTCATCATTAAATCTTCTTCGGTACTCGCCGTCGCCAACGCGTAGAGATCCACAAATCTTTCGAAGAACCTTTCTCTCGAATACTCCCAGAGCCGCCTCATCAGATGTTGTTAGTGTCCACGCTTCTGCACCATATAGCAGGACGGGTGCGATGAGTGACTTGTAGATTGTTATTTTCGTTCGTCGAGAGAGGACTTTACTTTTCAATTGCCTACTCAGTCCGAAGTAGCATTTGTTTGCCAGAGTAATTCTTCGTCGGATTTCTAGGCTAACTTTATTGTTGGTGTTAATGCTGGTTCCCAGGTAAACGAAGTCCTTTACTATTTCGAAATTATTGGTGCCAACAGTGGCTTGGTTGCCAAGGCGCGAATGCGCTGACTCTTTGCATGATGACAGAAGGTACTTCGTTTTGCCCTCGTTCACCACCAATCCCATTTTCTCCGCTTCTTTTTCTAATTTGGAGTAAGCAGAAGTTACGGCGCGGTTATTACGGCCAATGATATCAATATCATCAGCATATGCCAACAGTTGCACGCTTTTATAAAATATTGTTTCAGCGCGGTTAACTTCTGCAGCTTGTACTATTTTCTCCACCATTAAATTAAAGAAATCGCATGATAGGGGTTCACCCTGTCTGAAACCTCGTTTAGTTTCGAACGGCTCGGAGAGGTACTTCCCAATTCTGACCGAACTGGCGGTGTTGCTCAAGGTCATTTTGCATAGCCGTATAAGTTTTGCGGGGAAACCAAATTCAGACATAGCGGCATATAGGCAGCTCCTTTTCGTGCTATCGAAAGCGGCTTTAAAATCAACAAAGAGATGATGTGTGTCGATTCTCTTTTCACGGGTTTTTTCCAAGATTTGGCGTATTGTAAAAATCTGGTCAATGGTAGATTTACCAGGTCTGAAGCCACTAAGGTCCAATCAGTCTGTTCACATCAGGCTTCAGTCTTTCGCACAATACGCTTGATAGGACCTTATATGCGCTATTCAAAAGGCTGATTCCGCGATAGTTGGCACAGTATGCAGGATCGACCTTCTTGTGGATTGGGCAGAGAACACTTAGATTCCAATCTTCAGGCATGCATTCGACCATATTCTGCATAGAAGCCGATGCATGCGCCTTACCAGCTCCTCGCCTCCGTGTTTGAATAGCTGAGCAGGCAAACCATCAGCGCCAGCTGCTTTATTGTTTTTCAATCGGGATATTGCTATTCGCACCTCATTATAGTCGGGTTGTGGAACGTCAATTCCATCATCTTCGATTGTGGGCTCGGGTTCGGCATCTTCTATGGTTTCTTGCTCAGTTTCTCCATTTAAAAGGGCAGAGAAGTGATCCCTCCATATTCTGAGTGCTCTCTGAACATCGGCCACCAGGTCGCCGTTCTCATTCTTACAGGAGTTTGCTCCGGGTTTAAAACCTTCGGTGATTCGCCAGCATCTCAAGCTCCTTTATTTCACGCTTTTCTGCCTCTCTTTTTTTCGCCCGGACAAACTTGTTGCTTTACATAAATATTATAAAAATAGTTAAAGTCCAAAGAAATTACACACGTACACTTCTAAGAAGGATCCTTGCTTCCATAAAAAAATGTGTGCGTACCAAGTACTCGTGGAGTTTAATGTATTAACATCTGTATCCTGTACATAAATTCATTTAAATTAGACCTCACCCAGTGGATGCTTTCAACCACAAAACTTTATTTTATTTTAGTTCTTAGCTACACCTCTCTGGACTTCTTTCCCTTCTTTTCTATGCTGTTCCCTTAACTTAATATACTTTTATTATTTACTTTTATTTTATTTTATCGCATTAAATTTTAATTGCCTCTTTTTCTTGCTGCTCCATTCGTTTTATTTCCTTTCCCTTTTTTCCTCTTCTTTCATTTCCTTCCCGTTATCATAGTTCCCTTTAACTAAATTAATTTCATTTCATTTCATTTTATTTTGTTTTATCTTTTTATTTTATTTTATTTTACTTTATTCTATTTTATGTTTTTTTATATTATTTTATGTTATACTAGTTAGTTTTTTTACATTGGATTCCATAAGTATAACTACAAAGATTACGCAACAACAGGAATAATCTCGTATTTTGTTTTTGTAAGCACTGTGTATATTTACGATAAAAGCAGATGCATTCGGCTTTTGCGATTGATAGCAGTCATCGTGTTTAGACACGATTACCGAATAATAACAATCAGCAAAGTACTTGTACACGTAAGCAGAGCGTCACATACATAACCTGCAAAAAATCGTGTGACTAATCTCTAAACAGAGACTAATCCCTTTAGTCTACCTTTGGCTATAATTCAATACACATGAGTAAATTTTTATTTGTGTGGCATGCTCATAGGGGTGTAAGTCATATCTCTTTTTGTAGCATACTTATAGGAGCTAAAAGTTGGATAGAAAGTGGATTAGACCTTTCGTACTCGTTTGGTATAATTGGTTACAACTGTTCTCTCCATAGGACATGCTCAAACAAATGTGAACAGTTCAACCCACACGAAGTGCTCAGAACTGGAATCGCTTAATTTTTTATTCCAAATTTTCGCCTGCAACGCTTTTCTGAAAATTCTCAAAATTAATTAAATACAATTTTTTTTATTTCATATACATATGTACATATATAAGGTATAAAATGAAAATTTTGAGTAAAACTTGCCCCCTGAAATAGCAGTTGCGTTGTTATTATTGAAATTAGTAAAGCATTTTTGATATTTAGCGTTTCTGACATTAATTCGCTTTTACAAAGAGAATTTATGTCGCATTTCAAAAGAGAATTAATGTACCTGACATTAATTCCATTGACATTATGACACGTCACCTTTGGAAAATCTAGTAAAAATCACCGGGGATTTGGTATGTTTTGTATGAGCTAATAGGTTTCACAGCAATTCTGTACTCTCAGAGCTAATTTATTTGGGTAAAGCAATAATTGCGTACCCGTCTCCAAACAAGATACACTTAATATTTCTTGCTGTGTTGATGAGAAAAACGATAGTTTAAGACATTTTCACGTATCTGATATCTCATCCAATTCACTTAAATATGCCAAATGGCATGTCTTGAGAACAAGTTGCCACTGAGCGACAGTTGCCACTGCCAAAAACATGTAAGAGTTGATAGCTGGAAACCTATCTTGGGTATTGCGACAGATTTAGTAATATCGTCAAATGGTTTCTTTCCTTATTTTTTATTAAAGTCTATGAAATACAGGATTCTTACAGACTACAAGCAACGCATATCATGCCAGATATTCAATATGTTAATAAATTCATGATTATATATTTAAAAATCAAACAAAACAGAATTCGGAGATTTATCAAGTTCAATTGATAGCTCAAGCTATGGGAAGAACAATGCGTAAAGATCTCTGTGGGATGTTAAAATTAAATTGTTGAAGAAGAGATGTGCAATAGAGCATATCACTCAAAAGTTGAAAATTATTTTTAGGATATTAAGAAAACATAAAATTCCGAGCTCTGATAATTAAAAACATTATATCTGTGTCAATAACCAAAGTAATTTTTTTGAATTTTTCAGTAGAGCGCCTTGAAAGTAAACATTGTAATGTAAGGGCCGGTTACTCCATGTCTGGTTATGATAAACTTTATCACATGATAACCTAATCATGGCTTGCCTCAGAACGACATTTTCGTTTACACAAAACTCTAATTAAGTTATCATGATAAAGTTGGTCATTGTGAATGGTTTTGGGAAAAAAGTCACAAAAGTTGCATTGTGAACGCGTAAAAAGTGACAGCTGATTTTGTATACAATTTTAAACGAACCATTTTGGCGAACAAATTTCGATTTTAATATTTCTTTATATGGATGGACTACATTTTTAAAATCTATTACTAGCAGAATTTGTTAGCAAAATAATTTATCAGAAAATCTGTCAGCAGTAATTTTTATTTTGATAAGCACATAATCAGTGGTTGATAACTTTTATCAGAAGATAATCACCGAATTGTCGCTAATCAGATATTGAGTAAACGGATTTTGAGCCAACCTCTGATAAAGTCCTGATTAAGCGGTTAACCGGACATTGAGTTAGCAGCCCTAAATGTATGGAACCGAGATATGGTTTTTTGTCCATAAAGTCCACAACTTTTGAACAAAAGCCATGCAAATTTGTGCGATTACAGATCTTGGCACGGAGATGCTGGTAATATCTCATTTTCGGCGAATCTTGAGATTTGATCTTGTCGCTTATTGCCACAGATATTTCTTTCCACTTTTGAAAGTAGAGGTAATACATATAATTTTCCAAAGCTCTACAAAACAACCCGAAGGCATATACCTATTAAAAATAAGTTTAAGTGAAAGCATCAACGCTGACACATTGTTTAGCAAAGTTACAGAAAACCCATCAGCATCAGAGGTCTTCCAGTTTAGCTCTGAGCTAGTTGAACTTCTTTCAGCGCATATACGTACGTAAGAAATTTCGATTGTATTGCAGCATATTTTCTGAAATAGTTTAAATTTATAAGACTAGTATGAAGGCTCCTACAATAATCCACTCTCAAAGTAAACTTCGCACCGTTGTTTAAGAATTTGTTTTCAAAAATATTAAATATTTACGTTTTTGAGAGCATCCGAAGACTTTTTGACTGTTCCTTTCCTCGCGTTCCTGTGTGTGCGGTTGCAAATCTCGCTTTTTCTCATTTATTTTTTGACCTAAGATAAGCATATAGCTGTACTGCTCACACCGGTTTCACAGCTACTAGTCATTGGACTCGTGTATAACACGTAAAATTACTTGATATTTTACCGAGATGAATACTGATTGGATTTTCAGTCATTCGATTTTTGCAGGGTAGTTCTTAATACATACATATATTAGGGGACGGAACTAATATTTCTATGATACAGGATACATGCATATGTATAAAAGAATAAATATGAATTTAGTCCCCTTGAAGCTTCATTCAACTTACTTGTTCTAGAAAAGTTCAGTGGCCAGAAGAGGGCGCCAAGGCTCGGAATAATCTACTAGTAAACTCACCACTGTTATACTTATAAATATTGTATTGGATAGTTTTAGGCGTTTTTGATTTTGCACACCAGTGTGAGCGATTTGCACTCTCCCTGCAAAAAATGCGACTAGTCTAGGGTGCAGCCGGGTAGAGTCGCAAAGACGAATGGGACTAATGCCAGTTCTGAACACTTTGTATGGATTGAGCTGTTCACATTTGTTTGAGCATGTCCTATCGAAAGACCAGTTGTAACTATTTATACCAACCGAGTACGAAATTACCAATCCACTTTCTATCCAAGCGGTTACTTTCAGCTCCTATAAGTATGCTACAAAAAGAGAAAGAACTTACACACCTATAATTATGCCAAAAAAACTAAAACTGATTTGCACCGCCATGAGTATGCTACAAAAATTAAAATTTGCTTTTATATATTTAATTATAGCGAACCGTAGACTAAAGGGATTAATGGCGGATCGCTCTTTTCACACATTTTTTTTCAAAGGCTGTAAAAAATTCTCCGACTAGAACCCATTTGTTGTTCGGGTAGTTTCCTATGATTAAAATAAAGCAATTTGTGGTTTTTTGATCAAAAAATCATTTTAATCGCAGGAAGCGTAAGCAATCGCTGTTGACAGAAAATAATTGAAGAAAGTTAGTTAAAAGATTACAAAATTAAAAAAAAAAAATAATTTATTAGAATTCTTTATATATTAAAAAAAAATAAAACAAAAATTAAAAATTTGATTTAATAAAAATTAAACAAACAAATAAAAATTAATTGGTCGAGGGCTCACTTGCCAATCAGCGACCGCACGTGTGGTAGACGCGATGATTATTACCCGAGCTACTGCGGCATGTACAGGAGCGCTGTCTAATACTGCAACTAAGATTTATGAAACCCTGTTTTTGTATTTTGCCTTGCGCTTGAAATTTGTGAAACAGTGAAGGCTACTCTTATCGAATATCTTCTTAAGTAAATTCGAACGAACTACAAAGTGCCGATGTGTATTAGAATCGATTTTTGGTTTCGAGTAGAACAGCCCTTCGAATAGAACCACAGTGTAAGAACCCTGGGTACGAATAATGCAAAACTAGTACTAACTCAATTTCGAATAAGCTCGACATTGGCACTAATTGCTCGATGTGACAGCAATCATACTAATAGATGAAGTTCAAGACGATTTTAGATCAACTTTTTTTAAGTAAACTTTTCAATCTGCCCGACAAATACAAATTTTATTCACAAAAATATTTGAAGTTTAAATGAGTAAATAGCCCTTTCTCTTCTAATTAGCAAGCAATAAGCATTTTGTATAAAAACTTGAAGCAATGAGAAAACTGGAACTTGAACGCTTTTGTATGATTTCGTTTCTCTTTTTTTTTTTGGGTTTTCTATGGATTTTCTTTTAAAGTGTACTTATGTGCTCTTACTTAAGTAAGAGCGATGTACTTTACTCTATATAACGGTATGTAAGCTCTCTCGCATAACAAATTACCAAACTCCTTTTACAACGTTGTAACAATTTATGCGGCAAACATCTCAATTTCTCATGGTCAAACACAACCCCAAACGAATTTTGATAAAATATCTCTAGTACGAGTACTACTTGGGCATACATAGATACAGAAGCACTCGTAGTTGTGTTTGTATTTGTAAATGGAAATGAATTTTATGTGTAAGATTTGTATGAACTGCTGCTGGCTATGGAATATAGAAAATTCACTACTTCCAATTTTTTTGCTCTGTTTTTCGGCACTCAAATAACAAAATTCGAGTTATTTGTTGAGTGCGCCATAGTGCAATTGTGCAATTCTGTAACTCCGACTACTGTTTTGGTTGTTGTTTTTGTTCGTTGCTTGCTGGTACAAGCCTTGCTTATTTTTTAGGCTCTTTTCGGTAATTGTAAGCTTCGCAGGCATTCCCTTTAATGTTATAAATTTGGTCAGCCCATCACAAAAGTGCTTGTGTTTTTGGTTGCGGATTCCTGTTAGCTCAGAGTTCAATTTTTCGGTTTCATTCAAATTTTTAAAGGCAGGGTTAGTTTTGAAACCCCTTTTCATATCAAGAGGCTTTTTATTATTAATTATTACTTTGGCTGAGTTATGAAATTTGGGTAAGTAGCGTATCTTTGATGTTTTTGTAGAGGCCTTGAAGTTCCTTTGCACCACCGTTTCCCAAGTGGCAATTAAGACTCGGAATTCAATAGTAGAAGGTGGTTTGAGAATTCCAGAACACGAACCCAAACACCTGAACGATTTTATAGTAAATACCATAGGGTTCCAGTGGCATAACAACACCCCGTGCAGCTTTCATAAGACGCTTTTGGTAAGCATAAATACTCAAAAACGCAAGTAGTGTGCTGTAGGAAATGTGGAGTTTCAATGACTCCCTGATATTCGTGTCAGTTGAACAATGGGCTGATTCTTCCTCTTAAAAGGGTGGTGATTCATTTCTTACCAGATGGAGATAAACACGCACTCAACGGGACTCATTGGCTTCACTAACGCTTACTAATTGCTAGTGATTGCTGTTTAAACAGGTGCACTGCTCATTGGGAGCTCAAGTGGGCTACTCAAAATCCTGGAAAACGCATCTTCATCGCAGCTGCTTAGAAGATGACGAGGTGGAAGCAGTATGCGTAGAAATCACCTCGGCCTTCGCTTTCTCGGATTTCTAGAATATTTCTCGAAACTCGGAGTTCAATCTTAGCCCCGATCAGAGCTGCAATTAGCGATCCTTAATTTAAGTCGTAATTCTCCTGCCAAGGCGAACGCGATTGTTTGCAAGCAGTCCCATCTGGGGTGTTAGCAAATAGCGAAAAATTCCTTTGGCAACTCAATACCGACCGAATATAACTCTTGAAGGAGCTTAATTGTGACCAATAGCTGCATGTGAAAGCGACCTACGTAGCGAGACTTGAATCCGAATACTCTTAGACTAGGTTTGATTGAGTGGTAACTGTCATTTATGTAAAATGTTAAGTTTCGGGAGGCGCACGGCCCCCTGCTGGTTAGGGGGTTAGAATATGCCCGAGGTAGGTTCTCTCTGTCGTAAGAGGCGACTAAAATTCACGGAAGGTAATGACATGCAATTTGATGGTCGATCCAAGGATATAATGTCTCTCATTACCAACCTTCTTCTCCCTTACGAAAGGAGGCGGTGAGATGAACTAGAAGGTTCCACCAAATCACACCAAATCACATCCACAACAGTCGGGCATGTATCGCACGGGAGTACCGGAGCGTAACGGGCTTATATCCGGCAAAGGACTGTGGGTGTGGCATTCAGAGCGATGGTGACTCTGTGCATTTGATAAAGTCCATGCTGATGTGAAGCCAGCTTAAGAACTGTCCTTGAGGTTTCCTAGGCGATATGACTCTTTTTGATCAGCTGCTATCAGAGCACCTAGGATACTCAAAGCGATAGGAATACATCTTTCATTGCTTTTTCAATGGTTCTGATGTCTTTTATACTCTAAAGCTGCGGAAAAAGATTTTATCGCAGAAACACAGTTCAGTACACAGTTCCTTCTTACATAATCTTTACATGGCAGAAGCTGCATTTTAGGATAATAGAACCAGTTTCTTATGTCATTAATATGACGTTCGGTTTAGCCTTGGGTAACAGTAGACGGTGGCGTTGTTATTTTCCAAGCAAAGATTCAACTCCAAATTGGTTAGTGGACCTATCGATTTATGCGTTTCTAGTAGGTCTGTGCCATATGTTTTTGCCTTTAATGGGGCCCATGCTGCAGAACCTTGCTTTCAGCCGCAATTTTTCACTAGAACGCAGTAGAGTTCCAACGTTTCAAAAGCACGCCACTGAAGTTCTATAATTTTAAACTTGGGAAATAAAGAAACACTTAAAGCCATTTTATGAAACAGTTGGGCCCAGAATCTTTTAAGCTTACAAATTATTCATTTTTGTGCTTTGTAAGTTGTCCATAAAGCTTTTGGTTAAAGCATTTGGTCTGAATTTGAGGTCTCTGATTTACTTTGGTGTTTTTTTCTTTTTTTTTACATGTTTTTTGGTTTTGTTTTGTGTTTTTCTTTTGTTTTACGAATTAAAATTCTAACATTCCCTCACTCATTTATTCATCAACTCGAAAATACTTTACTCAGTAGCAACACTCAGGCCGCTCCAGTTGCTCATTTATTAATTCATTCATTTACATTGTAGATTCATTCAGTTACTGCATTGTTGGCCAGCTGCTGGTATTACTTTTAAAATTTAGTTCTGTGGTTTTATTTTGCTGCAAGCTTAATTTGTATTCAACATTTTCTTATTTATAACTAGTTGACAGCGGTAGTGAAAGGTAACGTCACACATTCAAGCTGGTGAGTCCACATTGCACCCAAACTGACTTTTTAATGCCACTGGAAAGGTGGTATATTTCTGTACTTGGTGTTCCATGCTCAAAATTTCTAACATTTTTCTAAAAGGCAACCGCCGTGGTGTGAAGGTAGTGTTGCCGGCCTACCACACCGAAAGTCCATGGTTCGAGCCCTGGTACAGGTAACATCAAAAGTGATTTGAAAAAAGTTTTTCAAAACGGGGTCGCCCCTCGGCAGTGGTTTGGCAAACTCTCCGAGTGTATTTCTGCCATGACAGGCTTCTCAGCAAAAATTCGTCTCCTTTGTAGATGCCGTTCGGAGTCGGCAAAAAACTGTAGGTCCCACCAATTTGTAGGGAAAATTCAAATCGGCACACCACAAATTGGAAGAGAAGCTTGGCGCAAAAATCTCTTAGGAGGTTTATGATGATATACCTGTTGTATATCGCGCCATAGAGAGAGAGAATAGTGAGCGGTGTGGAATGAAGATTAAACATGTATGGTCTTTACTGCGGAAGGAAATTCAAAGATGAGTTGTACGCCCGACGGCTTCGTTGACTATGTTTCGAGAGTAAAGTAAGAGGTCTTGGTGTTGAAATTGGATTTAGTTATCACTTAGAATGTATCACCGCCGACAAGTCACAATCGATTGCATGGTTGAACGCAATTCACACCACGGCGACCGCTCACTATTACGAACCATATATTAAGACAGGTTTGATGGGAGACTTATAGAGCATCATCTTTGGGGCTCTAATTTTCTCTTGTCTTTCCTATTAAATTTTACACTTTCGGACCATAAAAGGTATATGGGTTGGTAACATCAAAAAATACTTTTCAAAAGTTTTTCAAAAATTGTTTCAAGCAAAAGCTGGACAGCTTAGCATTAAACGACTAGCTGATTCCAGCGCATCGCTCTCCATGTAATGAAAAACGCCCTATCTCAAAATAAGTTTCAAGAATGCGCTAGCTAAACGAAAATGCAATACACATTAGAGTCCGACCGATTAATCGGCATCGGTATCGGGCGGTACCGCTAAAAAATCGGTATCGGCATAAGCATTGACATCGGCCCTTTTTATTAGCCGATTCTGTGTTTCAATAGAAATTTTATCTACGGACGAATGGCTGCATATTTGCAATGTTATATGCTTACTGAAGCCGTCTTATCAAGCTACTCTTGATCTCTCTTACGATTCTACGTGTGCATCCGTCAAAATAACTTTGATTGCCATGTTTCATATTAAACTAGAACAAAATGATAACGACAATGGAGAAATCTCAATGCTTAAGGCCAATTTAAATATGTCTTTAGCACATCGACTTTCGTTCATTAAGCAAAATAGAAATTTGCTTACATCCACTCGACCCGCGCTTTAAGAAAAAATATTTATCAAAGGAAGAAACTCTTACACGTAAAACACTACTTCAAGAAGAGATAAATCCACATGATGATTACTTAGAAGAATTGCAAGGATTTCCTTCCACCAGAACTTCTAGAAGTGATCAAAGTGCCAATCATGAATCCGAGAGAAAGAAAGTAGCTCAAATTTCTGGTAACCGTTTGATTCCTATCTCAAAGAGCAATGTATTCCTCGAGTTAGCCATATTTTCGAGTACTGGCGTCACAAAAAAAATTGTTCTAAAGTATTTATCATCACGGGCTTCTAGCGGCGCAAGTGAACAGCCTTTAAGCAGGCTAGCTGTATAGTGCTAGGCGTACCAACTTAATAGGAGAAAACGCCAATAAGATCCTTTTTTACATTACAACATAAATTATGTAATTTCGATTATCAGTTTGATGTTTTATTATGTGTATGTTCAGTACTATATTTTAGTAATTTTTTAGTTTATTACTTCTTGAGACTGTTTTAGAAGATTTCTGAAAGATCTCGGGAACGTCGTCATACAAATGTTTTTATGAAAGATAAAACAAAATTTTATGTTTTTTTATTTTGTACATAAGAGTGATGCATGATGCACATTTTTTTAAATAGAATTAAATTTTGATTTGTTTTTTGCTTATCTTCAGAATTATATAAGTACAAAAATAAACTGTCTTTAGCAACCAATATATTTTCTCGTAATTTTGCTATAGAATCGGCTATATAAGCCGATTATTCAGCATTGGCATCGGCTGATTCCTATATTTAAACCAATTAATCGGCATCGGCCTCTAAAAAAAACGGTAACGGTCGGACTCTCATACACATTCAGCTGAGATAGGAAGTTTTAAATAAGGCGATATCCCACTCAGCCGTCGATATAAGACCGACAAAATGAAAGGCCCTACTTAAGTAGTTGTCTTGCTTTGCACTAACTACTCACTGACTAGTGCATTCATTATTTTTACTCCGAACTCTTCCTTGTTTATGATATCTTCAAGTAGACAATGCTTATATTTTGACTAACTAAATATATTTTTGTTTTCCTTCCTTCTAATTGCAGTGAGCACCGTCGATCCGAACATGTTCACCACATGCATTCCTGTGGGTGGAAATTACACACCCGGTGCTGGTGCCGCCACAAGTGGTGCATTCGCCCCCAATACATTGGCCAACTCAACCACCGATTCACTATCCTCCGGATTCGAGGCAGCTGGCTATGCGGCATACTCCACCGCACTAAGTGTAACCATCGCTATCGGTTGTAGTCTACTAATACTCAACGTGCTCATTTTTGCTGGTGTCTACTATCAGCGCGACAAGACGCGTTTGGAGGTGAAGACATTGCAAAAACAATATCAACAACGCAGCATGCACCAGCAAGTGCCCTACCCACCCGATCCAATCAAACATGCCCACTATCATATGGGACACTCGCAAAGCGCCAATGTAATTGTTGACGTTGAAAATCATGGTGGAGATCAGGGTGCTATGTTGTTGGCTGCAGCGGCGGCAGCAGCAAATGCGGCTGATGTGAAGCCACCACCGCCGCATATTTGTTCGAATAATGGCATGCAAATTGGCGCTACAATGCAGCAACAACAACAGCACCAACAACAACAAAGTGGCGGTGGTAGCAGCATTGACCTGTGTGGCATATCTGCAAGTAATAAACAGCAGCAACAGCAACAACAACACATGCAGCAACAAGGCAGCACGATTATGGTCAGCGGGTCACCAGACATAGCAGCGGGACTTATGGGTGGCACTGTTGGCTGCAACGTGACTTATAGCACGTCAACTAAGCAACAGCAACACATGCAACAGCAGCAGCAACAACAGCAACAACAACAGCAACAGCAGCAACGTGAGCACATGCAAATCAAAGGAATGAGTTCACAAAACTTTGGACGCGCTGTCCCAAGCAACGGTGGTGGTAGCAATAGCGCTACGAGTAATATAAACATGACCAGTAATCTAACCTATAATCCCGGTATGATGACATTGCCCAAAGCGGGTACATTACATCACACAGGCTCAATAAACTATGGACGAAACCCAGGCGGCGGTGGCCAAGGTAGTGCAGGGGGCAGTGGCAGCAATGGCGCTGGTGGTGGTGGTGGTGGTGGTATAACTGCAACTCTACTTGACTCGCGAGGTAATATATTGCTTAGCAGTGGCGCAGGTGTCGCTATGGGCGATTGCATGACGCTGCCCAGGAATTTGTCTACCGCAGCGACACGACACAATGCCGTGTCAGGTAAGTATTCACATAACCAAATGATATGCAAGAATTATTGGGGGCGGTGTATAGGAAGCAAATAAAGTAGTTAGTCGAACTCCTTCGTGGTGAGCACAGGGTAGATATAAGTCTGTGTTCAAGTTTAATAAACTGAAGTTGTGACCAACAAACTATTTGAATGGCATCTCTGTATGAACTGTTTTAGGTGAAACCAAGATATTTTACCCGAATAATGGCCATGAAAGCAACACTCTGTTCTCGAGGCTAGTAAATATGACAGCATAAGCGATATTCTGTCACTGTGACAATGACAATAACAATGAGAGCAAAAATGAAATAAATGGAAATAAAATAAAATTAAGTAAAATTAAATAAAAACTTTTGATAATTAATTAAAAAAAATAAAAACAATAATAATTGTCATAAAAATTCAGAAAGTGAAAAATTATTATTCTTGGCTTTGAGCTCGTTTCATGAATACTTGAAAATGTACAGACCGTAAATCAACAAATTTGTTGGTATAAAAAAGCAATAACAAAACCGAGAGCAAGCGGTAAGGCAGTTCTGCTGATAAAACAGATCTGTCAAAAAATCCATCATAATCACACTACTAACTGTCAAATGGCGGAAGTGGTTCATGCATATGCTAAAGAAGAATAGAACGAGGAGTTTAGATGACATCAAAACCAGCGTATTGTTAGCTTAATGGTTAGCAATGCTTGCCAAAGTTTCTCTGACGAAGAAGCTTAGCAGCTTCCAAAATGGATCTTTAAGAAAATCTATGGCGGTTGTCTCTAAACATTTTTCCTACTCTATTCAATTAAAAAACTTTTAATAATTAATTAAAAAATGATTATTAAAAAAATAAAAATCAATAATAGTTTTCATAAAAATTAAAAAGTGAAAAATTATTAAAATAAAAACGATTATTAAAAAATAAAAACAATAATAATTTTCATAAAAATTCAAAAAGTTAAAAAATATTATTCTTGGCTTGAGCTCGTTTCATGAATACTCATTCAATAAAATTAAATTAAATAAATTAAATTAAATTTAAAAAAAATAAAACAAAATAAAATAAAATAAAAAATAAATAAAAAAGTTAAAATAAATAAAACAAAATAAAATAAAATAAATTAAAATAAAATAAAATAAATTATATATTATATTACAAAAATAACATAACACAAAATAAAATAAAATAAAATAAAATAAGCTAAAAGCGAAGAATAATAATTTTTAACTTTTTAATTTTTACGAAAATTATTATTGTTTTTTATTTTCATGTTTCATGAATACTTGAAAATGTACAGGCCGTAAATCAGCAAAAATTGTTGGTATAAAAAGCAATAACAAAAACCAAGAGCCCGCGGTAAGGTAGTTCCGCTGATGATACAGCAGAGCTGTCAAAGAATCCATCATGATCACACTACTAACTGCCAGATGGCGGAAGTGGTTCATGCATATGGTAAAAAGAAGAATAGAACTAGGAGTTTAGATGACATCAAAACCAGCGTATTGTTAGCTTAATGGTTAGCAATGCGTGCCAAAATTGCTTTGATGAGTGAAGTCTAGCAGCTTCCGAAATGGACCTATAAAAAACCCATGGCGGTTGTCTCTAAAAATTGTTTCTACTCTATGCAATTAAAAACACTTTTAATAATTAATTAAAAAATGATTATTAAAAAAATAAAAATCAATAATAGTTTTCATAAAAATTAAAAAGTGAAAAATTATTATTCTTGGCCCTGAATAAAATAAAATTAAATAAAATAACTTCCAACAGTACTCGCCACTGAAAGATGAAAAAGCAGGCCTGCCGATTAACTGTAGTACTTGCTGCAGGTCAGACACATGTGACGTAAATTTTACTGGCATTAAACATTCCGCATGAAGTATCATGTTTTGCATAATTTATAATGTAATAATAAAACTGATAGCAATTAACTCCCGTCGGTTTCGCAAGTATCTGAGCTTGTTGAGAAACTTTCGAATAATAATCAAATATTTGCGAGAACACCAATTTGTTTGTATGCGCTTGGCGATGTGCCAAACAAAAACTGGATACAACGAAGATATAAAAAGGTGGTTTATAAAGGATGCTGCAGTGGTTTGCTTATGTGCCAAAGGTTATTGATTGAATACCCCGACGCCAGCAAAGCCTCTACAGAAAGCGCTGTAGTGACGCTGCTGCCTGAGGTATGCTTTTAAGAGTCGGTAAAACATTTTAAAGTTGAAGTTTTTACCAAAAGCTCATCAATCAACTTTTGTGTTTTACATTCGAATCAATAATTTATTTATTTCACTTAAGTGGATGCAGTATGTAGGCTCATATCAGATAGCGTAAGTTAACCTGCTGACGCTGACAAAATCTTTACCGATTTCTGCTTCTTTCCTTTGCTCAAGCACTTTCGAAAATTAAATTAACGCAAGACCATGAAGGTACCCTGTAGGAAAAGTTAATCGCTTCTAGTCCAAAAAAAACCTGGTATCGATAACGATAACGACAATGATAATGATGCTGATACTGTTACTGTTACTGATACTGATACTGAGACTGATACTGTTACTGATACTGATACTGATAATAATAATGATACTGATACTGATACTGATACTTATACTGATACTGATACTTATACTGATACTGTTACTGATACTGATAATAATAATGATACTGATACTGATACTGATACTGACACTCATACTGGTACTGATACTGATACTGATACTGATACTGATACTGATACTGATACTGATACTGATACTGATACTGATACTGATATTGATGCTGATACTGTTACTAATACTTATACTGATACTGTTACTGATACTGATACTGATAATAATAATGATACTGATACCGCTACTGATACTGTTACTGATACTGATAATAATACTGATAATGATACTGATACTGATACTGATACTGATACTGATACTTATACTGATACTGTTACTGATACTGGTACTGATACTGATACTGATACTGATACTGATACTGATACTGATACTGATACTGATACTGATACTGATACTGATATTGATGCTGATACTGTTACTAATACTTATACTGATACTGTTACTGATACTGATAATAATAATGATACTGATACCGCTACTGATACTGTTACTGATACTGATAATAATACTGATAATGATACTGATACTGATACTGATACTGATACTGATACTGATACTGATACTTATACTGATACTGATACTGATACTGATACTGATACTGTTACTGATACTGATAGTGATACTGATACTGATACTGATATTGATGCTGATACTGTTACTAATACTTATACTGATACTGTTACTGATACTGATAATAATAATGATACTGATACCGCTACTGATACTGTTACTGATACTGATAATAATACTGATAATGATACTGATACTGATACTGATACTGATACTGATACTTATACTGATACTGATACTGATACTGATACTGATACTGTTACTGATACTGATAGTGATATTGATACTGATACTGATACTGATACTTATACTGATACTGTTACTGATACTGATACTGATACCGATATTGATATTGATACCGAGACACCAAGCGATAACGATAACTGATACCGATAAATACATTATTTACCATTACCGGTTCCATACGGATATCCATGCAGATCACCTAAACGAACCCGAAACCTACAACGCAACCGAAAGCGAATTTATAACCGTAACTCAAGCAAACCCTTAACGGTAACCAGAATCGAGACCGAAACAATTTTAAGTTCAGTTCAGACTTCAACATGCTTGTAAGTACTTAATAGCCCAAGTCCAGCATTATTAATTTTACAACATTAGCATTTTATTGCTCTCCCATTTGGCTACCTTTCACGATTAATTTTTGTTTAATTAACAACAGCTGAGTACTTTATGCTTTTAAGCTTATAACAATGAAACAGCGGCAGCTTACGTTCTTCAGACAAAAGTTATAGATATAAACAACAAAAACCATGATAAAAGCCATAAAACATTACTGGATATGACCTAACAGATAAGCCGTAGGCCAATACCGAAACAAAATCGATAATAACTAAAGACTTTGATAAAAGAGAAAACAATTACTCATACGACGCGTACAACCACCGAAAATTGTGTCTGCTTTTGTAGTATAAAAACGTTATCGAAAGCTATTCAAAGGCAAAATCTTAGTGTTTATACAGTTGAGTGTTGCCTACCCAAAGTATCTTAATATTAAATTTATTAATTAACAGAATTTTGCAATCGATAAATTCAGATAAATTGAGGCAACTTTAGACAGTTTTATTAAAGTCTTACTATTTTTTCGGAAGCACTTAGCGACTTATGAATAAAATAAGAATATTAAAATTTTGTCAGAGTTTTAAATTTTGCTTTGAAAATCGAATTTTAACTTGTTGCTTGAAAGATAGCAACCAAATTGTGAGCGTTTATAATGTTTCCTGCTTGCTTATGCTTTTGTTGCTTTCAAACATCTTGCATTAAAATGATGAATAAAAGACGGTCATAGTTTTCATATTCAACTGAGTATATTTCGAAGTATTCAGGAGGTGTAAAGAAATTAATAAAACCATGTTCCCCTGTCATCCTATATACGAGGTGTGTTCAAAAAGTATCGCGAATTTTGTGTTTTTTCAAAAATTATTTATTTATTCATGAATATCTATTTTGTACCCTTCAAAGTAATCCCCAGGAGATATTATACACTTGTGCCAACGGTTTTCCAATCTTCGAAGCACTTCAAAAAATCATTTTTTTGTATCTTGTTCAGCTGCTCCTTCGATGCCGTCTTTATCTCGTCAAGAGAAGCGTAGCGTCGTCCTTTCATGGGCCTCTTCAGTTTAGGGAACAAGAAAAAGTCACAGGGGGCCAGATCTGGGGAATACGGTGGCTGCGGCATCATTAGTGTGTTGTTTTGGCCAAAAAGTCGCGCACAAGCAACGATGCGTGAGCAGGGGCGTTATCGTGGTGCAAAAGCCAATTTTTGTTCTTCTTTGCACATCTTCTCGGCCTTCTGAGAACATTTTGTACCACCGATAAACGTTGCTTCGGTCCAAGGTAGCTTCTCCGTATGCCACAGTCAACATTCGGAATGCATCCGCGCACTTAATTTCGTTTTTCACACAAAATTTGATACAGGTTCTTTGATCCATTTTTTTGAATAGGTAAAAATCGAAGACGATCCAAAACACGTGCAAGCAAAGCAGCTGTCAACAATTAACTGAACATTCAAAATGGCCGAGCTTGTCGGCATAAGTGAGAGACATGAGTACCAACATAACGCCACAAAAAATTCGAAATTCGAATATACGTAACCAGCGAAAATTCAAAATTCGCGATACGTTTTGAACACACCTCGTATATTATTATTATTATATATATTTTATTGATATCATCTCCCTTCGCTCACTTTTTATACATCGAATATTTTAGAAAATAAAGAATCGAAACAGATTTTAGTTGTTATGTACCCATTTTATTGCAGCTTTTTACAGATCTTTTTTTATGTTACTAAATACTTACAAAGTTATAAATTTTTGAGTTAAGTCAAAATGCAAAATTTAGTGATTACAATCAAGTTGGAATATAGCATAGCCGATCCATTACTAAATGGATTCATGGTTATTCAACTCGATTCAACTTTCAAATTTTAATTTCAGTTTCAATTGATTTGAATAAATACTTTTTGATTGCAATCAATTTTTTATACAGCTCTAACGTTAAGTTGTCAATCAATATTACTATTTTATCGTGTGTTTGCAATCAATTTTTATTTCAAATATTTTCCTTATTGCTGAGTAACTTAACTACAATATAGTTTTTAAACTCGATTAAAATACAATTATTTACATATTTCATTTTGATCCTAATCAATTTTCAACTATGGTTTTTATAAAATCAGTTTACAATATTAAGAATGTTTATTTTGTGATTGCAATCAAGTTTTGTTTGAATTCTTACAGCTCTTTCCTGTACTACTAAACTGCAATATAGTTTTTAAAATCGACTGCAATCAAGTTATATAGCTACAATTTGTGATTATTTTTACTTTTTCGATTTTCGATTTCAATTAATTTTCAATTATGATTTTATTCAACTTTCAATTATGATTTTACTCAATTTTCAATTTTGATATTAAACAATTTTCAATTCTGATTTTAGTCAAATAATTTAGGAGTGTATAGATTTTGATTGCAATTAAATTTAATTTTGAATTTAAACATTTTTCAACTATGTTATTTATTAATTTCCAGTTTTAATTTTAGTCAAATCAGTTAACAATATTAAAAGTGTTTAATTTTTGATTACAATTTAACTTCATTTTAACAATTTTGATTTTAATTAAATCAGTTTAGAATGCTATGAGTATATATTCGATGACAGCAATCCAATTTTACTTGAATTTCTGTACATTGATGGTATATTTTGTTATTGCAATCTTATTTTATTGCATCTTGTGCATATTTTACATTGAGTTACAAACACGCTACTTAATTATATTTAAATTTTCTCTGCAATCAAAACAAATTTTATTGCTATGTATATGATTTCATTCAAAGTTTATTGCACTCTCAAACTATATAGTAGTATAGTTAAATAATAAGGAAATAATCAATCCGTTAAAATAATCGTGCAATTCAATATATATATATAGAATGGTAAATAACCAATTGGCGGTCACCGGTAGTGTTGCTGGCCTACCACACCTAAGGTCCAAGGTTCGAACCCTGCCCGATTTTAAAAAGTTGTTTTAGAAAGGGGTTGCCCTTAGCAAAAATATAGTTGCTTTGCAAATGCCGTTCGGATTCGGCAAAAAACTGTAGGTCCTGTGATATTTGTAGGAAACAGTAAAAGTAGCATACCACAAATTAGTAGAGAATATATATATTTTATTTAAATTAATTAAATTATCAAGTAATTATAACCTAATAGATGAATTAAATCTTTTTAAAAACAAATACAGTAAATAATGAACACAGACCTGTTTAATATTGATTACTAATCGTAATGATTACCGGTTTGATTAATTATTTTTTTGAGAATCGATTTAATGATTGATTACGAATTACTTTCAATTATTAGTGATTATGTTCCAGTAAATTAAAACAATAATCAAAAAAATCAGGCTTTTTTACGATTATTAAAAAAATCAAAAATAATCAAAAAAAATTATTTTGATTACTTTTGACTATTTTTAAATTTTTTTATTTAATTAGATTTTTTTTTTAATTCTTTTCAGTATTGTTGTAGAAGTAAATAAATATACACATCCAATACGAAACAAAATCAAAAATTATTAAAAAAAAAATCAAAAATAATCAAAAGTAATCCACACAACTTTTTTGATTATTTTTGATTTTGTTTTGATTTTGTTTTGATTTTTTCTAATCGTAATCAATTATTACTTGCCTTTTTTTGAAAAAAAAAAACAATAATAATTATTAGCAATTAAAAAAGCCGCCTTATTAAGTAATTACTAATTTATAATCAAATTTATCAGGCCTAATTGAATATAATGATTTTTAGTGATTCTAAAGTCAGTGTGACCAAAACACTGTTGCAACCGAACCTATACTAACATTCCCTTGTCTATTTTCACTCTCCCTCAACTATTTGAAGCTCTACTCTTCATCAACACAATAACTGCTCCATAGTCGGCTTTTCAATCAATTTTTTTTGTCTCTCATTTTATGCTTCATTCAACCGTCGAATGTTTATTTAATGACCAAATGATTTTGAAATACACGCTCAAGAGGTTTGGCAAAACGACAAGCGAAATACTCACCTACTGATGAGAGTGAGAAAAAAAAAACGGAAAACAAATAGTATACCTGGTAGTTGTAAAAATATTGCAGAAAAATGCATGCTTCATCATTTGACATATTTTCAAATAAATCGAAGTTAATGCAGGCAATCGTAACATAAATTTCACTCCTCCCTCATGCACCGCTTGCCACCGACTACGCCTAAGCAATGATAACGTCAGTCGTAAAATAGAAATTCATTACAATGCAGTAAAAAGCAATAGCAACACTAACTTTCAGCTAAGTCGAAGGTGATGACAAAGTTTCAACCAAAGAAATGCCTACGAGCTGTGGGCTGGAGGAGGCTGTGGAGCGGCAGAGAAAAGTATATGAAATATGAACAGAGAAGTTATTGTTGTAGTAAAAGTGAAGTTAATTCGAGTGAAGTCAAGCAAAAGACTTTTTTTTTGCTATAATGAATGCTTGCTCTGTGCAATGGTATTGACATTTTGTGTTTGTGTTGGTGTTGTAGTTTTTCATTTTGCGGTGTTATTGCTCAAGTGAAACTTGTAACTACATACAAGTGGAAATCGGTTGAAAATTGGAGTGGCTGTAATTTTGCGCTGATTCCACCTCAACAGCTGAACCGAGCAATATTGTCGATTGGAATCTGAAATTCAACTTAAATCTTAATTACAAAAAATAAGAATTAAGGAGAGCGCTGTTTTCGGTTGTGCAAATGATTTAATCGTTTTACGAATAGGAATCACGAGTTTCATCCGATGCTTATCTTCAGTTAGTACAAATCCAATCTTACCGATTTTCACTAACCACATTGTATACTTAACGAGTGCAAAAATCAAATTTCAATTACAGGCCAAAACTTGTTTATAGGAACAAACGATTGTATAGAGGCTTCATGTTATTTTGATGTGTAAACATCTTTGGACTCAGTGGGGTTTGTCCAGCAGTTCGCGTCATTGCCTTTAACAGTGCCTCTGCTGTAACAGTGCTTGCTTGTAACCATGCTTCTGTCTGTGCCTTGTGTATAGAAATATTATTTTGACTGCCTTGCTGAGATGTATGTGACGCTCTGCTTATGTGGTTGTGTGGGTGTGCAAGTGCTTTACTGATTGTTATTATTCGGCAATCGTGCCTAAACACGATGAATGCTATCAATCGGCAAGAAACGAAAGCTACTGCATTTATCATAAATATACACAGTGTTTACAAAAACAAAATAAGTGATTATTCATGTTAAATTAATTTTAGCTCAAAATACTCAAAGCTTTAGTTAATTTTCTTTGTTTGTGTAATCTCTGTGGTTATACTTATAGAATGAAATGCAAATTTAAAACAAAAATCTAATAAGTTAAAACAAATAAGGTAAATTAAAATAAGATAAAAAAATAATATAAAATAAAATAAACTAAATAAAATCCAAACATAAAATAAATAAAATAAAATCAAATAAAATAAAATTAAATAAAATAAAATAAAATTAAATTGATTTAAATAAAATAAAATAGCATAAAATAAAATAAAATAAAATAAAATAAAATAAAATAAAATAAAATAAAAAAAGTAAAATAAAATAAAATAAAATAAAACAAAACAAAACAAAACAAAATAAAATAAAATAAAAAAAATTAAATAAAATAAAATAATATAAAATAAAAAAAATGCATCGTGACGCTACAGGGCATCATAGCTTAGTTGTTAGAGTAAGATAAAAAAATAAAATAAAATAAAATAAACTAAATAAATCCAAAACTAAAATAAATTAAGTAAAATCAAATAAAATAAAATAAAATAAAATTAAATTAAATTAAATTGATATAAATAAAATAAAATTAAATTAAATTAAATTAAGTTAAATAAAATAAAATAAAATAAAATAAAATAAAATAAAATAAAATAAAATAAAATAAAATAAAATAAAATAAAATAAAATAAAATAAAACAAAACAAAATAAAACAAAAATAAAATAACATAAAATAAAATAAAAAAAATATAAAATAAAATAAAGTAAAATAAAATATAATAGAATAGAATAGAATAGAATAAAATAAAATAAAATAAAGAAAAATCAAATAAAAGGAAATTAACTTTAATTAATTAAAAGGGACTAAGCTTAAGGGAGCGAAAGGAAGAAAAGAAAATTAAAGGAAAGGAAAGGAAGAGAGGGGAAATGGAAGAAAAGGAATGAAACGGAAGGAAAGGAATCAATCAAAATAAACAACAAAATAAATTAGAAATACAGACTATTAAAAGAGGAGAAAATCAAATAAAATAAAAATATATTAAAGTAAAGGAACAGCATAGAAGATAAGTTAAAGGAGACCAAGAAAGAAGTAGCCCATAACTAAAATAAAATAAAGTTTTTTGGATAAATTCCAACCACTGGGCGAGGTCTAATTTATTTAAATTTATGTAAAGGATACACAGGTTTACACATCAGACTCCTCGAGTACTTGGTACTCACGCTTTTTTTGTTGTTAATCCCAAAATATGAGTAATATTTGATAAAATGGCGTGAACTTGCGAAATTACTTTGCTTTCTAACAAACAGACGGACAGACGCACATCGCTTAATCGACTCAGCTCATCGTCCTGAACATTCCTGAGACTTATTCATGTTTATATCTGTTCTTCTTCCCATACTGAGAAACATCGGACCAATCGAAGTTATTATATGCTCTACTGGGCCCTGATATCGTTGCGGACATCTCCAAGCATATTTCCCCAAAATCAGTCTTTAAAACGTTTACCATGGTCGTCGGAAAGAAGAAAGTTCTCTGCCGTGGCTTTTTATGAATTTTTTCGTTGGAAGTGATTTTCGCGTGGAGTGCATACATGATAAACAAACATCAGTGCGATGAGTACGATGGAGGAGCCTGAGCTAGTCTTTTTGGCGTAAGTCTAGATATCACACCTTTGTTACTCTCGTGGACAAACGTGCACTTGGTGAAGTTAGAGTCAGAATTGAGTATGGCCGGAACTCCTCTGCTTAGTGCCACAGCCATAGACTCATTATGTGCAAGCTCCAGACAAATTTTTTGTCCAATAAGGAAGGCTACTCTGCATATATGGTATAGACCTAAAGGATTTCTTATGCACTTGATATACTGACCTGTTTCGCCAGGGTGGTATTTCAAATATTTCGCTAAATAAGCTAAATAAGAGGAACCCCAGTAAATATAATAAACCCTTTCCTGGTCCGCTCCATGCATGATTCGCCTGTTGATCAGCAATATAGGTTATCAAAGAATAAAATCCAACCTGTCACGGAGGTAAACTCCATAAGATGAATGAATGGCGGAGCAACGCGTTTAACATTAAGATACACTTTTAGCACATCTGGGTATAGCAAAACTGAAACAAATTACTCTCGCAAAACCACCTTAAACATGACTAATGATTTCGCTTCGCTGCTGCCTTAAGCCTCATCTTATAGTGCAGCAATGTGCCGACGCCAGTTCAAGTGAACGCTAATGCGCAGCAGAAAATATTCAGCAAACGCCCATCCCTCAGGTGCTTGAAGAAAATATTGCAGCAATAATTGAGAATAGAAAATGAAAAATTGTATTGGGTAAATGAGTTGCATCGATGCATTTTAGCACTATTAAGATTGAGCCAGTTCTTAGCAAATAATAACTTTTAAAATCCATTTATTAAGAGGAAATCAGAACATTCTCAAGCGATTTGGTGCTTATCTACTTGTTGGGTTTGAGCGCAAATGTTGCTGATTGGAAAGTTAAACCAGAAATTTTGAATCTTAGAAAATAAGTAAATTGCAAATGATGGGAAAAGGAACTCAGGAATATTAGAAGCTTGGGAAGGGATGGTCCAATTTCTTTTAGCTGATAAGGACTCTGTTTTATTACCCCGCCTTTCAAACCAGAACTGTGAACCTTATATGAACATAATATAGCCAGAGTGCTTCTCACTTTCCCGATTGCGACATGGTTTCGAACCTCACTGCCGCCGACGTGATTATATGTGCTGCGAATGAAGAGGGCGGCCGCCGTGGTGTGGAGGTAGTGTTGCCGGCCTACCACACCGAAGGTCCATGGTTCGAGCCCTGGTACAGGTAACATCAAAAGTGATTTGAAAAAAGTTTTTCAAAAACGGGGTCGCCCCTCGGCAGTGGTTTGGCAAACTCTCCGAGTGTATTTCTGCCATGACAGGCTTCTCAGCAAAAATTCGTCTCCTTTGTAGATGCCGTTCGGAGTCGGCAAAAAACTGTAGGTCCCACCAATTTGTAGGGAAAATTCAAATCGGCACACCACAAATTGGAAGAGAAGCTTGGCGCAAAAATCTCTTAGGAGGTTTATGATGATATACCTGTTGTATATCGCGCCATAAAAAAAAAAAAAGAGAGAGAATGAAGAGTATTAAAGCAAAGTATTTATTTTCAATTCATTGTTTCTTATTCCACAGATGAGGCCATATTAAGAAAACCTTATCCCTAGCATTTAGCCCTTGCTGATCGAAGCCACAGGGCACACCTTGCAAATACAACATCGTCACATAGCTACAATATTTGAAGCACGGCCTTCATGACGAAAATTTTCCGAATTACCACTTACCATTTAAGTTAAAAAAAATTACATTTCTTTTTGTACTAGACCTAATAGTTTTTGATCCATGGCCCTTACCTCAAAAAATTAAAACAAGGCACTGTAGTGTTTAACTGGCGAATACCAGAATTCGATTCCCTTTAAGAATCTCTATCTTTTTTATACCTAGTAGTGCTGCGCACACAAGGTATATTAACTTTAGTCGCTTAACGGTGGTATATAACGGCATTAACGGATCGAGATAGATATTGACTTATGTATATCAAAATGTTCAGGACGAAAAGAGAAATTGATTAAGCCATGTCCGTCTGTCCGTCTGTGAACACGATAACTTGAGTAAATTTTGAAATATCTTAATGAAATTTGGTATACAGGTTCCTTGACACTCATCTCCAAGCGGTTGAAACCGGATGATAGCCACGCCCACTTTTTCTACATAGAATATATCCGAAAATACAAAAAAAGTTATTATTCAGTACATAATACTCTTATAAAGATAAGATTTGTTGTGTACTAATGGTAATTAATATTATTAAACATTAATGTGTATTAATCTTCAGGCAGAAAATAAAGTTCTAAAGAAATGTTTGAAAATTGCGTGGTACCGCCCACTTTTGATTAAGTCAAATTTATAAATAATATTAATCATAAATCAAAAACCACACATATTTATATTAATACAAGGTATGTGCCGGAAAAAAATGGGCCAAATCGGTTAAGAAAAAGATCATAGATATATTTAATATATCTAATTCATAAACATAAAATGCTTGTAAGGATGAGAAGGAGAAGAGATGGGCCCATCAATACGTAAACTGAAATAATAAGGATGAGCTGAGTCGACTTAGCCATGTCCGTCTCCCCGTCCGTCTGTCTGTCTGTCCGTCTGTCTATTTAAACGCAAATTTTTCAAACATAAAATGTGCATGTATTGGTATTTTCAAATACTGTGGTTAGCAGTGGTTGGTAGCTTTTTATACTCCTATACAAATAAATTAGTCGCGGGCGCCGTGGTGTGGCGGTAGTGTTGCCGGCCTACCACACCAAGGTTCGAGTCCTGGGACAGGTAACATCAAAAGTGGTTTGAAACAGTTTTTCAGGACGGAGTCGCCCCTTGGCAGTGGTTTGGCAAACTCTCCGGGTGTTTTTCTGCCATGGAAGGCTTTTCAGCAAAAATTCAACTCCTTTGTAGATGCCGTTCGAAGTCGGCAAAAATTTGTAGGTCCCGCCAATTTGTAGGAGAAAATTCAAAATGGCACACCACAAATTGGAAGAGAAGCTCGGCGCAACAATCTCTTAGGAGGTTTATGATGATATACCTTTTGTATATCGCGCCATGCATTTATATATTTTTTAAATTAATTTACCCCTCAAAACATATAACAGAAGTGTTTTTTTTTTAAACCAATCAGCTGGCTTTATAATACGAACGGAAAAGAATTAAAATAGAATATAGATTAATAATAGATCACTATTATGCATATAATATTCGATTCCACCCGAACTTAGACTTAGTATATCTATATTCTTCTTATAAATTTAGACAAGGAAGGAAGTCTAAGTTCATGTGTAACCGAATATTATATACTCAATAGTGATCTGTTTTATTGTATAGCACTACAAGCAGCACTGTCCATTTTGCAGTGGGTACTAGCTACTTGACTGAATATTTTGTTTGTTTGTTATCCAATTTGTTTAGCATGAGTATAGTTTACATCAATGTTAACCAGACTGCCAATTTTCGTTGAAATATCTTGATAAAATTAAGATAAGCGGCACGAAAAAATTTCCAAAATGGTCGCGATAAGGTCCCAGAAACAATCCCGAAATTCACAGAAATGATCCTGATATGATACCGAAGAAGTCCCGAAAGCAAGTCGAATTAACCCTGAAAAAGTTCCCAAATGGTTTTGAAAAAATCAAGTGATACCGAAAAAGTCCAGAGAACAATACCGAAATGATCCTAAAAAAATTCCCGAAAGGGTCCCGTAAAAATCAAGTAAACCATCGCGAGAAGAAATGGTCTTGAAATTATCCCGAAAAAGGCCGGAAATAAACTCGAAAAAAAAACCAGAAATGATCCTGAAATTATGAGGAAATGATCTTGCAATGATTCCAAAATGATGACGAAAAAAGTCACAAATGATCACAAAAAAGTCAAGAGAACAGTTCCGAAATAAGCCCGAGGAAGTTGAAATGGTCCTGAGAAAATCAAGTAAGCAACCCCAAGAAGATACCGAAAAAGTCCCAAAATATTTTTAAAAAAAATTTCCGAAATGGTCTTGAAATTATCCGGAAATTATCCTGCAAATGATTCCAAAATGATACCGAAACAGAATGATCGCAAAAGAGTCACGAAATAGTACTGAAAAAATCAAGTAAACAATTGCAAAAGAGTGCCAAAATAGTCCTTAAAACAATCCTGAAACGATCCCGACAGAGACCCGAAATAATCCCGAAGAAGTCCTGAAAGGGTTACGAAAACAGTCCAGACATGATCCCGAAAGGGACGCCTAGTTATCCCGAAAAGTCCCGAAATTATGCCCAGAAAGTACAAAAACCATCTCGAAATGGTATGAACCCTGAAAAATTTAGCTATTTAATAAACTTTTTATTACCTAAATTCTACTAGCGTACCCGCCTACATTTTTTTATTTCCGTTACATCAACTAAAAGTGTTGATCTACTACAAAAAAACTTCACACTCATTCTTAACTTTGCATCGCCGCTTAAAAAGTTAACTTCAAAATTATTTTGCAGAGATATTGGCTATTATTATTGTCTATGATTCGTTTAAAAACCTTTTATCTAGAAATGGGCGTGGTGCTAAGCTGATTTAGTAGATTTTTTTCCAGAGCATTCCTTGTAAAAAGGTAATGTATGTATGTGCGAATTTTGTTATGACATTTTCAACTGCTTTCGATTTCTTATTAACAATATTTGTAGTGGCTTTTGCCACGCCCATTTCCGGAAATTTACAAAAAATAAATAGAATGCTTTAATTTTAAGGTACACCGAATGTAGTCATTATAGGGGTATTTTTTCGAAATATGGAATTTCCAAAATATTCGAAAAATTGCTATCATCCGATTTCCGAAACGCATTACCGTTAAGCGAATAAAACTAATATATAGTACTTTGTGTGCTTAGCACTACTAGGTATAAAACACAACAATTTCTTTTTAGCAGATGCTAATGCATACGTAGACAATATAGAAAGAAAAGCATTAACCCTTTTTGGCACTTAATTTTTTTTGTGTCCCTTATGCTGAAGCTTAACCACATTCATGAGCTCGCTTTTAAATTTGTAAAAGCATTTTATTTTCTGAACTTAAGCAACAACGGCTTTTCATGCAAATTTTCGCCATTTCTATTAAAATCATAAACAACCTTTTCAGCTACATCAAATTTATTGGGCGTCAAATAAAAATGGGGTTAGTCAATTGGGGTCAACAACACACGCGCTAATAAAAGGAGCAAATGATTCCACTCAAGTGCTGTGGTTGAGCACTTAACATATGAATAAAATTTCAATTGAGCCCATTAAGACTCGAAAACACATAAAATTGTATTCTAGATATTATTAACTTGATTTGTGGGTATAAACGAGGGACAAGAGGTACATTTCGACTTAGAGTATGGATTTATTGAAATAAAGCAAAATTCGCGTCATAACAACAAAGAAAAATGGCAGCTGAAATGCGATGGAAATAAGGTCGACAACACGGCAGGGATAAATAGCACTCGAAAGCGATAAAAATTTGTTTATGATGGCGAGTGAAAGCTCTTGCAAATTTTGTATGGCCGTCTAAATATGGGAACGTAAATAAAAAGTAAATTCAAGTTAATTGCTGAGCATGGCAAATGTCAACGCCAGAAGCATAAATCAAAAAGGAAGCTGAAGAGATGGAAATATAAAGCAAATGAGGTATGATTTGTCATTCAAGCGTTTAGTGGTGTGGTTAGATTAGCTTGCGTTAGAGGAGGTTATAGGTTATACAGGGGAAGGGGTAAGCTATAAAAACGACGTTAACAGAAGTATGGGCAAAGAAAAATGTTGGAAAATTCAGTTTCTCCTATGTATTAGCCCGTAACGGGGCATGTTCCAGCATGAAAATAGCCAACAATCTACACTCATTTATCAAATTGAGACACAGGGCAGTCATAGCTGCAGCGTCCTGGATATGCACACTCTGCGAGTTCCCATAATCGACACAAACTAGTACCTTATGTCAGCCAAGATACCTGCACAACGCTCGGCCGTCATCTTTAGAGTTCAAAAACAAACGATTAAAACTCCTTTGTTTGGTTATCATATCTCCAATCCTCTTCCCCTCTAGAACGCGTCTCGATTATTTAATACTCAACAGATCGCACGATAATGGTTATGAGCTCTTCCACTGTTGAGTTGAGTTTATAGTGATCTCCGGCCCTTATCCTCAAAATATTAGGGGTCACATTTGAAACCATGCTGAATTTCGTAGCTCATTCAACCGCAATTGCCAGAAGTACACTGGTTGGCTGGGCCACGCGAAAAAACAAAGCAACGCTGTTGGCAACATACTAGGTAATGGGCCCGCCGTTTCTGACCTAGGAGATGTCAATATGCTCATCGAAACTAGCAGATGCAAATTGGGAAAACTGGAGACATCCCGTGAGAGTCCTGAGGCAGTGTTCCAGCACGACTGCAACTTTTTCCGACGAAGATTTAATGATGAATTGTATGAGCTCTATGCTGACATCGACATTGTCCACCGAATAAAAACCCATGTAATGCGGATGGAAGAAGATGCTCCGGCCCGGAAGGTTTTTTTGTCGGAACCCACCTAGGGAAGCAGAGGAAGAGTTAGGCCCCACTCCGTTGGAAAGACCAAGTGGAGAACGATCTGGGATCCCTTGGCGTTTCTAATTGCCGTCAACTGGCAAAGGATAGAGTCAGGTGGCGCGCTTTGTTGGAAGGTCAAAATCGTTTAGACGGTTAAACAAACAGCTATTAAGGGCTGTTGACCTATATATGTATGTTTGTATGGAATGCTTTATCGGGTTCATAACCTGATTCGTAATTTAACAATGAGGACAGATATAAGCGCCATAGCTCAAGTTTTTTCGGTTAGACAGTTACCGGAAATCTATTAGCCTTTGTCTTGCTCCGGTCTTTAAGACTTACGTAAGATTTATGTGTGGTGAGCAGCTTAGCGGCGTCAAACTTTTCTGACTTCACTGTTGTTGCTGTTGTTGTATTAATGATATTTCGTCCTACTTAATCGGCACGCTGCTTACCTAGTTATATTCCCAATGTCTTCCAGCGAAAGTCTGGATAAATCAGAGATCGAAATCAATGCAGAGTGAATCGTGTCTCCTTCGGTAGTACGCACTTCTCTACGACAAAAGTTGGTACTTATGAATGTATCACGCAATCGTCGGACGGTAGCTGCCAAAGGAGTTTACAGGCTCTGTTGGTTCAATTCCTGTTTAGCTCCCAGCATTTTTGCCCAGCTTTTTGGATGATGTGAATAATGCTACGGTGTTACAAAGAGACATCCCGTCACTTCTAGCAGGACTGCAACTTTTTCGGCATCTCGTAGAGGCCCATAAATCCTACGAAGAACTTTGCTGTCAAATACTCCAAGGGTCGACCCATTTGCAGCTGTCATGCCAAGCTTCTGCTGCATGTTTCAAGAGGGGTATTATGAGGTACTTTTTTTTTTTTTATTTTTTTTTTTTTTTTTTTAATTCCCAACGGATTAGCCACCATATCCCGCCCGACCGGCGCGAGGGGCGCATCCGCATAACGCGCGGATTATTCGTTCGTGCCGAGTCGTTGAAAGGCTTTGGTTTGTTAATCGTCGAGATCTAAAACTGCTCAGCTACAGAGAAAACCTCATCAGCTAAGTAAAGTAGATATAGGATAGATTATACATTAAGAAATAACTAGGTAACAGAATAAAATTATTGTTAAAAGTTAAAATAGAAGTCAAAGAATAAAAAACAATTAGTAGCTATGAATTTAGGACAGAAAGGATTGATTTTTTTATGCTGAAAAGCGAGTCTGAAATATCAAATCTACCAGAAAGAGAGTTATAATCTTGACACAAACAGCGAAAAGGCTCATTTAACTGAAAATTGGTTCGGCACTGTTTTAAGACTAGAGGTTTAAAATGCCTTGAAGGACGAGACGGTACATTGAAGTTCACTTCACTTAGAAGAAATGGGCTGGAGAGTGAACGATTTAGCAATTTAATCATAAAAATAATTCCAAGCATTTCCCTCCGACTAGAAAGTGTGTGTAGATTAATGAGTTTTAAACGATTCGTATAGGGTGGCAGATTGTACGAGGGATCCCAATGAAAATCTCTTAAGGCAAATAGTAAAAATTGTTTTTGAACTGATTCAAGGCGATCTACATGAACCTGGTAACGCGGGTTCCAAATTATAGAACCATATTCAAGTATCGGTCTGACTAATGTAGTGAAGAGGGCTTTAGAGAGTGGTTTTTGTTCGTCGAGAGAGGACTTTGCTTTTCAATTGACTACTCAGTCCAAAGTAACATTTATTGGCCAGGGTAATTCTTCGCTGGATTTCTAAGCTGACCGAAGTGCTTTACTTATGGCTGCCAACAGTGGCGTGGGTGCCAAGGCGCGAATGCGCTGACTCTTTGCATGGTGACAGAAGGTACTTCGTTTTGCCCTTGTTCACCTCTGAAACCATTACCACCCGGTTCTTGAATTGAATCTATCACACACGGGCGAGCTGTTCAAACATGGAGGCAAAGAGTAGTTGGAAATCTTACATCAACTCTTATGCGAAATATGGGTAGACGAGCGCATGACTCCATATCGTATATGATGGAGTATTTAGGATTTTGTATTAAAGACCAAAGCCTATCTTCGATAAGCTGCTTGGAACATATCAGAGCTGTCTCATTATAGTAGGTCTACTTCAGACACATGATAAGAGCATCGACACATATAATCTCAATGTCCATTTCAAAGCAGCTTTTCGAAGTGTGAAATGGAGTTGCCTGCATGCTGCTGTGTCTGATTCGAGCTCACTTCAAAGCTTATACCAACAGCTCCCTTAATAATATAAAGGGTTTCTCCGAAGATTTTTTGATCAATATCAAGAGCTACCCCAGAATTGAAAAAGGCCTCTCCAAGTCATTCGAAAACAAACCATGCTTCCGACAGGTCAACTTCATTTCGTTTTATTTCTTCAACTTGAAGCAGGGTTAGACATTTTGAGCAGAACCAACCAGCATAGGTACAATCTATTACAATAACGTGCAATTTCTCACGTAAGCGCCCTAGAGAATGGGGCGGATAAAGAAGAGAAAAAAGTTTCTTTCGTTAAGGGAGAATAAAACGTTTTTTTTGGCAGCCACGTCATTAATGAAAGTGAGAAATGTTAGGCTCTTAGGAACTTCCCCAGTAGAGAAATCCAACAGAAAACTTGTCGAAAGAAGATGGGATGGCTCTTGCAGTATTTGAGAGTCTAATTATACGAAAGATATGGAGCCTTCATGTAAACAACAACTCCATCGCAGTTGAAGAATCCGCTGGCCTCTTTGGTATTGCCAATAGGCGTGAGTTATCGCTGGAAGGGTAGGACTAGTGTCCTGTGTTATTCAACGGGCAAAATCGCGAAAGCCTTTAAGCACCCAACAATGATGAAAATATACTCAAAGAAATCTCAGTGAAATTTTGTATTTCGACTTTCTCTCGCTTTTGCTCTTAAGTTTACTATGAAAGCGAGAATACTGCCCAAAATGATAGAAACGATCATTGATAAAAACAACAGACAAGTTACAGACTACTTACAACAACTAAGCAAACAACAATTTTTCATAACCCTAAAACATCCTCCCACTCCTCTCCTACCACAACTTTTCGTGCTTAATACCCTTACATTGGAAGCGGGTGCTTTTTCATATGTAGCTTCATGTGTTTTTTCTTTTTATTGAAACAAAGCCGATTAGGATTATGGTTTTTCGGTTTTTTGTTTGTGAAGATACTGGTGTGGCGTAGGGTATTATATCAAACAAAAAACTTAATACCATATATTTTATGAACTCACATTGTTCATTTTGGATTGCGTTGATTTGCGCAAAGGCTTTTTGTCATTTTGGACGAAACAGCTCACTCAATAGCTCATTGGTCCCAATTTAAATACGAACGGACAAACGGGCGGTTATTCATGTCAAGTCAAAGAATTTATTTGGGTGGACTCAATAGTCTCTACGTGACAACAAAATATGAGAGAGATATGAACAACTTGGTGGCCTCTTATTAAGGTTGCTTCTGGAGATGTGTTTGTATGTATGATGGATTGAGTTATGTTACAAAGAATAGGAAAATATTTGTTTGTATTCGTCCTAATGGAGCTAGTCAAAAACGAATAGGCTTAACTGCAGGGCTTATTCATGTGCTTTTTTCTAGCACATTTAAAAGACCCTGCAAAAAAAAAAGTGAGACTTATCTCTAAAGAAAGCGGCTCGCGATTAATCTCTTTAGTCTAGACTTGGCTATAATGCGCCAAGCAGATACAATACGGCAATACGTTGAAAAAACTGCCAGCTAAGTAGAATACGAGTGTTGGCGTGCATAACAACAGATTCGAAAGATACGGCAAAGTCAATTTTGCTGTAAATTTTGACGTATGAGGCATACGTCGACCGACGGAGACGTACTGTATCTGCTTGGCGCATAATTTAATTGACATAAGTACATTTTTATTTGTTAGCATACTCATAGGGATGTAAGCGAATTTCAGTTTTTGTTGCATACTTATAGGAGTTTGGAAGAAAAGTGGATTAGTCCTTTAGTGAACAATCCAGCCCATACCAAATGATCAGATCTGGCTCATTGACTAACTGGTTTTGGTAGCCACAACCCGAAGACAAGTTCTTAACGGAAAATAGAGCAAAATCATTTGCTAGCTAGACCATGCTGTGCCAATGAATAAAGATGCTCCGCTACCAGACGGAATCCTTATCGGCACCAGCCGTTGGTAGCAGAAGAAGAGGAAGACTACCACTCCTATGGAAGGACCAAGTGAAGGCCGATTTGCGATCCAGTGGTGTTTCCAATTGGAGCCAGTTGGAAGAAATAACTGGCGACCATTTAAAGAAGAAGATATATGTGAAACCAAAAGAGCTGCAAGATTAAAATTTTGCCACAAGATTTATACAAAGTTTAAATATATTAAAACAAGTTTTAAATGGGCGTGGCATAACCATGTTTGTTTGCGTTATTCCTGCTTCTAGCCTTACTTTTATTTTGTTTGTATGTTTTAGTAGCGAAAAAAACTCTTCGCAGGTTCTGGGGAGTATTGCTGAAGTGACAATCTTATGGGATATAGACCCTGTATACTCCGTTACATGCACCTTGTGGACCAGTGCGGCTTTCTACGTCATGTTTCTCCTCATTCGGTAAGAAATGAGAAGATGGGTAATGAGTGGTGAGAGACATCATATCCGCAGAGAAACCACCGAGTTGCACGCCATTACCCTCTTACTACCGTAAAGCGAAGGGGTTTCTCTTCTATTATCGAATTTGATTATTTCACTTTCACGATATTTGGTGGCCGTATTTCCGCTAATTATACAGCAAAAAAATAAGTTAATTCGACTTTCCATTTAAAGGGGGACTGGTGAATAGAACGTAAACAAAAATCAAGTAAGATGCCGGCTGTTTTTGGCTGTGCCGTAGCCTTTATACCTTTCATGAATATTAACCAAGACTTTCAGTTTCCGATGGTTATTCTCAACTAGTAAAAAGTAAAGTGAGAAGCGCCGTTTATCGGAACAATCGATTGTATGGGGGCTATAGGTTGTATTGGTCTTGTCAGTTGCGACACATGATGAATACTCGTATATGATAAATAGGAGGCCCTATGCCAAATTTAATCCAGCTGGCAGCCGCCGTGTTGTGGCGGTAGTGTTGCTGGCCTACCACACAGAAGGTCCAAGAGTCGAGTCCTGCGACAGGTAACATCAAAAGTGGTTTGAAAAGGTTTTTTCCAAACGGGGTCGCCCCTCTTTAGTGGTTTGGCGCACTCTCCGTGTGCATTTCTGCTATGAAAGGCTTCTCAGCAAGAACTCATCTGCTTCGCCGATGGCGCTCGGAGTTGGAAAAAACTTCTGGATCCTACCGATTTCAAAAGCAACACACCAAAAATTTAAAGAGATACTCTGCTGAAAAATCTCCTCGGAGGTGCGGAGGTGTATGATGATAACCTTTTCTAGTTTTTTCTGCCAGCCTAGCAGTATAGTTCATTATCATTCATCATCCATCATCCATTTGCAGTAAACCATCTAGGTGATTTTTTCCTGAAAGGTTTTGTACTTTGATTCGCCCCATTGCTGCTACAGCTCATCATTAAACTTGTTTCAATACAAGTATGACGAGAGACTTCTGAGTGGGATAAGCAGACGACATTGCAGCAGTCATCACCGCCCAGAATACAGAATAAGCACGCAGGAAGCTCAATCAGGTTATGATACGCACAAAAGAATGGCTAGACCTACGTGGCCCCAACTGGCGACAGAAAAAACTGAGCTGATACTCTTGACAAAAAAGTACATACCGTTAGAGGTTGGTTTCGAAACCCTCTCCGGAACTATAACATCAAAGAAAGTAGTTAACTATTTGGGCGTAAGATTAGATTCCCGACTAACATATTGGGCACAAATTCAGCATGCGGGAGAGAGAAGGCATGCAAACAGTTATCGTTACTAAGTAGGCTAATGGCAAACATCGGCGGTCCTATAGAAAGCAAGCGGAAGCTACTGATGGACACTACGCTGTCCACTCTACTATATGGCTCCGAGCTATGGGCAGACACACTTCAGATAAAGAACCGCTGTAAACTCCTAACATCTGTACAGCGGACAGCGCTTTGAGAGTAGCCTCTGCTTATCGAACCGTATCAGGACCAGCCATTCAGTGGATAACCGGAGCGATCCCCATCGATCTATTAGCGCTGCAAGGAAGAAGATTATAAGAAGCAAAGAAGCACATGGATGAGGAGCTCATAAGAGTCGCTCACCAAGAACTCAGCGAGGAAACGTTTAGACTTTGGCAAGAGCGCTGGAAAAGTGAACACCGAGGCAGATGGACAGCAAGACTTTTCACTGACGTTAAGGTATGGAGCATTAGAAACTTTGGCGAGGTTAACTACTACGTTACAAAAATGCGCTCTGGGCATGGGTATTTTAAAAAGTACTTATATAGAATGGGAAAAGTGGAGATGCGAAGTGCGTATATGGAGATGGAGACGAAGACGATGCTGAACACACATTCTTCAAATGTTCAAGCAAGACTTCAAGCACAACTTGATGGGACCATACCAGCTTCACCCAGGATATATCATATATCGACCAGACGCCAAATCACCTCGAAGACTATGCCAAAAGATGTTGAGTAACTTCAAAACCTCGGACAGAGCATTCGAAACCAAAGCAGGCTTCATACAAGCCAATTCCCTGCGAAGCGTTTACAGGAACCGATACAGAAATATAAGACAGTAAAAACTTTCAGACCAAAACGCAAGCGACAACGAAACTAAATTGGATCCGAAGCCAGAACTTAAACCGTGATTGAGCCTACGAAATTCAAACCGAAATTGATGCTGCAAAGCGGATCAAAGGCGAAACCAAACCTGGTGCCGATTTAATAGAATTTCAACTACTTTCACTCTGATGTACATGAAAAATGCAAATACTAAACCAACTTAAATCAGCAATTTCATCTTCAAAAGCTAAATATGAAATGTTACCAAGCCACTACTGCAACAGCCATAATACAGAACATAGAAATAGATCGTAAATTCTAAAATAAGCAATTCAAAATAGTTTTATGTTAATTCAAAATTAGCATCATAAGTAGCCGGGTGAGTGTTTTTTCTGCGCTTAAACCTAATCAAGTATCCATTTAGAGAAATATATTTATTTTCATTTATAACTAAACAGGGTGAACAAGAAATTCAGTTTCTGTAAATCTTTAATTAGGAACTAATTTCTTACAGGTGGCAACACTGCGACGACCATACTTCGGAAATTCACGTCGGAATGGCAAATCTCTAGTGAAACTATTTTCGTAGTTGCAAAAAAAAAAAAATTATTTGGTACGATATAACTCCGAGGAGATTAAGGCGGGGCTTCTCTACAAATCTGTGGTGCGTACTTCTAATTTTTCTTACAAGTTGGCTAGTTTTTTGCCGACTCCGAACGGCATTTGCAAAGCATATGAATTTTTGAGAAGCCTTCCATGGCAGAAATACACTCGAAGAGTTGGCTAAACCCTTGCCGCGGGGCGACCCAGTTTTGAAAAAAAACTTTTCAAATGACTTTTGATATTACCTGTACCAGGGCTCGAACCGTGGACCTTCGGTGTGGTAGGCCGGCAACTCTACCACCACATTACAGCGGCCGCCCGTCAAAGAAAAAATTCAGATTGAAAATATATGACAAAGAGTTTTCCTTCAAGTAATTCGGTGTTGTAGACCAGCAATACCGCCATACCACGGCATTCGCCCGTAACTAATCGTATTTAAAAATATATAAATATTTTTAGTTAAGTGGCAGCACTTAAATGAAGCATTTTTAAAGTTAAAATTTCTGTGTGCGAAGGTTTTGGGGAGTGCTGTCGAATTAACAGTCCTTGGCCGGGTTTGAACCCGGGACGCTCCGGTACTCCCTTCCGGTACTGCCCGACTGTCGTAGGACATACTAATAGAGAAAAACTACAGAACTCGAACTAGTTGAGCCGGTTTGGCAAAATAGTATTTGACTAGTATCAAACTAGTAGAATTGACTGCATTTCACTTATTGATATTTAACCAGATGAAGCCCCTAAAAACAAGCAAGCAAACCAATCCTTATTTTACGATTGATGGCTGGGAATTTTTTGGGTTGTACAACTAGGCATGATATGACGATGTTCCACCCTGCGGGTTAGGGGGTTAGAGTATGACGACCAAAATCCGCAAAAGGGTAATGATGTGCAACTTGCTGGTTGATATACGGATATGATGCCTCTCACCTCGCATTACCAACTTTCTTCTTCCTAACGGAAAGAGGATGCCATAACCTTCACTGGTCATACCAAATCGCTCTTGCGACAGTCGGGCATGTACCCCAAGGGAGTACCGGGTTCATAACCGGCAAAAGACTTTCACGTTCGACAAATCTTTACGGCTTCTACTTTAGGGTTGAGGATACGGTTTAAAATATCGCTATGGTCACTATTACTCTAGGGCCACAGTTTCGGCTTCTAATACTGTTTCGGTTCCCCTTAAGTTTTTTCCACGGTTAAAGATACGGTTACGGATACAGATACGGCTAGACCTAAGTATAACGCTTTTAATATTGTTTCGGTTACGTTTTCATTTCCGGTTACGCCTACTATCATGGTAAATGATACAGACAGTGTTGCGGTTAGGATTCCGCAGTAGATTTTTTATATTATTAGCGTTACAGTTGTGGTTACGGTTAAGTTTTAGTTGTGGTTCTGATACAGTTACGTCTGCGGTTACGGCTTCCTTTCAGTTATTGTTGGGGTGTTTTTGATTTATTGTTATTAAAATTATGAAAAATTGTTTCACTTTTCTCAAAAATTACTTTTTTAGCGTCGCTTGTTGCCGTAGAATATATGGTGCACCCTGTACACTTAAACTTTCATATACAAACGTGACCACAATGATACATATCAACGAAAGTGAATTATAAGTCTGTGATAATTGTATGCAAATAGTGTGCCACATGTGTAAGTACCGGTGTATGTGCACGTATGTGTGTGTGTGAGTGTACCTGCGGTTGAGCACGGATATGCTGTGGGAAATTTATGTTAATGCATTGTTATGCAAAAGAATTGTAATAGTTACGATTTTGAGTCATTTGCGGTTTGCAGTCGTTGGTGCTTAATGGAATTGCGCTATAACTTTGTGTTTTTTGTTGTTGTCGCAATTTACAATATATCCTGATTTTGTTTTTGTTTTTATTGCCGCCATTGCTCTAGTTATTAATGTGGTACAAATCTGCTGTAATACGTCCGCTTTTTGGTGCGGCACACACACACACACCTGCACACCTGCACAATTAACAAATGCTTTCCTATGCTCCAGAGATTGTGCGCCTGTTGTTATGCAGTGTAATTTTGCTATTTTGCTTGTTTGTTGTTTTTGCATGCAATTAAGGTTGAATGCAAAATTACGTATTATAAGTCAAACGAAACAGCTCCACACACACATCATATCAACACAAACACAAAAATTAGCACGCAATGTCCCGCAAAACGCAAAAGAAGCTGATTAGCGTCGCTGCATTCGTGAATGACAATCGGATATAGCGTTATAACTCACTATATGCGTGCTTTCTAGCTACCGTGTAGTATGTGGAATCGACACGGCACTGTGGCCGGGTTTGGAACTTTTTAACGAGCGTAGTAGATTTACTACATTTTTGAAGGAATGTGCGAATATATTTTGATCTTTTATATAGATAGAAACAAATCGCTTACGAGTGGGGTAGAGAATTCAGTATATACTTCGATATTCAGGCCACCCAATTAGCTATATACCTAGGCCGTTCGCTGACTTGCAAGCATCACGGGCATACAACCTTTATATCGATAAGTCTGCTCACGCTGCTTTGGAATCTATTAATAAAAACTTATTATAATATGGAAAAATTTGTTGAAAAGTGACACCACTACAAATTCCAAAGATGTATTCACATTTCTGTTGACGCCATTGTACAAGGTGACGCAAAAGTAATCCTCCTATCAGAAAATGCTATAAATTTTGCGATTGGCCCCTAAAGTCAGTTCTGTTTTGACATTTGTGTAGTAAACACATGCGATATAGACGTTAATAAACAATGTTACGCTACACTCCTCCAGAACGCGGAATATTGCTGACTATTTATTTGACCAATAATCGGTCGGTGACTTTGGCACAACGGCCGTCCAACGCCTACTGGTGAAACACTGCGACGTTTAGCCGCTCGCCTCGAAGAGACTGGCACAACACGAGATTCTGCCAGGCGTGGCAGACCCCGGAGTAGCCGTTGTGCAGAGAATATTGCTGCTGTACCCGAGCATGTCATGGAAGCGCCGTCGACATCGACCAGACGACGTGCCACGCAAATGGGTATCAGTCGACGGTCTTTACACCGAATTTTGGTACAAGATTTGAAGATGTTTCCGTACAAAGTCCAGACGGTGCATCAGCTGTTAGCTGCTGACGGCCAATCGCGTCTAACATACGCTCAAGACATCCTTAATCACCACCAAGAGGAAGATGATTTTTCATCAAAAATAATCATGAGTTATGAGGCCCATTTCCATCTTAGCGGGTACGTAAATAAGCAAAATTTTCGCTTCTGGGGCACTGAAAATCCGCGTGTAACCCACGAAGAGCCATTACACCCGCTCAAAGTCACTGTATGGTGTGCTGTTTTCGCTGGAGGAGTCATCGGACCTTTTTTCTTCGAAGACGTCGCGGGCCAAACGGTTACTGTGAATGGTGAGCGCTACAGAGCAATGATCAACGAGTTCTTTTTGCCGCAACTTGATGAATTGGGATTGGAAAACATGTGGTTCCAACAACAGCACACACTGCACGTGCCACAACCGATATGCTGAAGGATGCATTTCCCGGGCGCCTATTCTCCCGTTTTGGAGATTTGCACTGGCCAGCAAGATCGCCTGATTTGACCGCTCCAGACTTCTTTTTGTGGGGCTTTTTGAAGTCGCGGGGTTATGTCAACAAGCCTCAGACTCTTGCAGCTCTTAAAGACAATATCCGTCAAGAATGTGAGGACCTATCGCCGGAAGTTTTGGCCAAAGTGATGGAAAATGCCATAAAAAGGGCTCAAATGACAATCAAATGTGGCGGCGGCCATTTACATGGCATCATATTCTCGACTTGATGTATAAAAAACTCAAAGACCAAGTAAAAATAATCCACAAGAAGAATCAAAGTTTTTCATTTTTTTTTTTAATTACAGCCAAAAAACATCGGAAGCTTACTTTTGCGCCACCTTGTATTAATCGCTAATGGGTATCGTGAGAGCCGCTCACACACACAAAAAAAAAGTGATTGCTCACGTTGAAGCTATGAATGAGACCTCATACCCTGCTAACCAGCAGTGGATAAAAATCTGGATAAACAGCGAGTGGCGCTTACCAAAAAACTGGATAAAAAAAGTGGGCAATTACGAGGTGTGTTCAAAAAGTATCGCGAATTTTGTGTTTTTTCAAAAATTATTTATTTATTCATGAATATCTATTTTGTCCCCTTCAAAGTAATCCCCATGAGATATTATACACTTGTGCCACCGGTTTTTCCAATCTTCGAAGCACTTCAAAAAATCATTTTTTTGTATCTTGTTCAGCTCCTCCTTCAATGCCGTCTTTATCTCGTCAAGAGAAGCGTAACGTCGTCCTTTCATGGGCCTCTTCAGTTTAGTTAACAAGAAAAAGTCACAGGGGGCCAGATCTGGGGAATACGGTGGCTGCGGCATCATTAGTGTGTTGTTTTTGGCCAAAAAGTCGCGCACAAGCAACGATGCGTGAGCAGGGGCGTTATCGTGGTGCAAAAGCCAATTTTTGTTCTTCTTTGCACATCTTCTCGGCCTTCTGAGAACATTTTGTACCACCGATAAACGTTGCTTCGGTCCAAGGTAGCTTCTCCGTATGCCACAGTCAACATTCGGAATGCATCCGCGCACTTAATTTCGTTTTTCACACAAAATTTGATACAGGTTCTTTGATCCATTTTTTTGAATAGGTAAAAATCGAAGACGATCCAAAACACGTGCAAGCAAAGCAGCTGTCAACAATTAACTGAACATTCAAAATGGCCGAGCTTGTCGGCATAAGTGAGAGACATGAGTACCAACATAACGCCACAAAAAATTCGAAATTCGAATATACGTAACCAGCGAAAATTCAAAATTCGCGATACGTTTTGAACACACCTCGTATGTTCGGCGAGGTTCACTTTTTAACCATGTTGAAAATGTTTTTCCGTGTATGTGTAGGTGCATACTTTAAGGCACTTCTTGTTTTCCATACAAACTCCAAAAAAATGAGTTGGTGTTAGTAAAAATTTGTAAATATGTGGAATCACAGTTTCACCACGGTTAGCCATGGTTGGTAGGGTACTTCACGCAGTAGTTAATTTTTATAATTTTGGTACTTTTCAAATGTACAGGCAGTAAAAACAACAATTCAATTGAACTGTTGGTACACAAAATTAATAAAAAAAACAATTAAAAACCATAAAATAAAATGAAATAAAATTAAATTAAACTAAATTAAATTAAATAAAATTGAATAAAACTAAGCACCTCCATGTCAACAGGTGCAGACGTGTAATAAATTTATTCATCCTGAAGACGATTACCGTGTGTAATCGAAATATATCGGTAAAAATAAAGTAAAAACTTTGTAATTTTATTAAACTTTCCGGACCTCAAGCCAGCCTAAAAATACACCATTAAAATTAAATAAAATAAAATAAAATAAGTTTAAATTAAATCAAATAAAATACAATTGACGTTTTTCTGGCTCTAGGTCAAGTAAAATATGTAATAAAAACACACAGGTTTTCTTATTTTATCCAATATATTTGGGTTACTCTAGGGAACTGTAACAATAAAAAATTTAATAACAAAAAAGCACATACAACAATAAACAATTTGGTAAACAATCATAAACATGTACATACAGGGTGGCTAATGAAAGCCGCTATCAAAAAAAAAATTAAATAACTTTTTTTCTATTTAATGAATCTGGTTAATTTTTTTTTTATTTTGCAGATTGACTTTTACATTTAACAAAAATAAACTGGGACACTGAAACAAGAATTTGGATTGTCCGCCGCTATCACGCACTGGAGTCCGTAGTTTCGGTTCAAAGAGAGTATAGGCGCACGTTTGGCGGCAATCCTCCGAGCAGATGGACCATAATAAGACTTGTAAACAATTTGGCGAGCATGGGACAGTCAACAGAAGACCTTACCATCAAAACCCTTCAGTTCGAACGGAGGAAACAATCGCTGCTGTAGCTGCTGCCATACAAAACAATCCACGTGTTTCGACAAGAAGCTTATCTGCTCAAATGGGTGTAAGCAGACAGTCATTACAGTCAATTATGCACAAAGATTTTGACTTATTCCTATATAAAATTCAAATGGCCAACAAACTGAACGCTGCAGACTTGCCGATTCGCTTGGAATTTTGCCAGAAGATGCTTCAAATGGTGGAAGAGGATGGAAACATGTTGAACTGTCTTTTCATGTTTGACGAGGCCCATTTCGATTTAAACGGCAACATAAACAAACAAAATTGTCGAATATGGAGTGCTTCCAACCCACAGATACTCCACGAGACGGAATTGCATCCACTCCGTGTCACAGTGTGGTGTGCAGTTTCATCACGCTGCATTGTCGGGCCCTACTTCTTCGAAGAAAACGGTCACACCGTTACGGTTACTGGAGACCGTTACTTGAGCATGTTGAGAGAGTTTTTCTATCCAGAATTACGCCGAATGAGAATTTCTTTCAACTCTGTGTGGTTTCAGCAAGATGGTGCAGCTCCTCATATAGCCCAACCTGTTATGACAGAATTGCGACGAAAATTTCCCAATAAGCTGATATCCAGAAACTCCACATTCCGTTGGCCACCCAGGTCGCCTGACCTTACTGCACCTGACTTTTTCTTGTGGGGTTATTGCAAATAGGAAGTCTTCAAAGCAAAACCAACAAATTTGAATGAACTAAGGCAATCCATTCGAGAAACAATTGCGGCTATTCCTGTCTCAACTCTCCAAGCAGTAATGAACAACTTTTTGGTAAGATGCCGCACATGCATCGACGAGCAGGGGGGGCATTTAAATTCCATTATTTTTAAAACTAATTAAGCTATATTTAATAAAATTTAATGAGCTTTAAAATGAATAAAAGAAAAATGAATTCCATCCACTGAAAAAAAAATTATTTGAGTTTCTTAATCTAGCAAAATTCATCAGCCCCCCTGTATATAGACATTTACTAACGAACAACAAGACAGTACGAAACTCTGCGTCTCAGCATCAAGACGTGCAAAAATAACGTATTTACATGTTTATGATTGTTTACCAAATTTTTTAGTGTTGTATGTGCTCTTTTGTTATTAAATTTTTTATTGTTATAGTTCCCTGAAGACGGTTACCGTAGAGAACCCGAAATATATTGGCAAAAATAAGAAAACTTTTGTTTTTTTATTACATATTTTACTTGACCTCGAGCCAGCAAAACATCAATTTTATCATACAAAAAGGTCGCCAAAAACTTTGATAAAATCAAATAAAATAAAATTAAATTAAATTAAATTAAATTAAATTAAATTAAATTAAATTAAATTAAATTAAATTAAATTAAATTAAATTAAATTAAATTAAATTAAATAAAATATTGCTTTTTTATACCAACAATTTTTTCCGAAATGGATCTATAAGAAAAGCTATGGCAGTTGTCTCTAAACATTTTTCCTAATCTATTCAATCAAAAAACTTTTAATAATTAATTAAAATGATTATTAATAAATAAAAACGATAATAATTTTCATAAAAATTCAAAAAAGTGAAAAATTATTATTCTTGGTTTGAGCTCGTTTCATGAATACTTTAAAACAAAATAAGATAAAATAATATAAAATAAACTAAAATAAAATAAAATAAAATAAAATAAAATAAAATAAAATAAAACAAAATAAAATAAAATAAAATAAAATAAAATAAAATGAAAATGAAATAAAATAAAATTAAAAAAATAAAATAAAATAAAATAAAATAAAATAAAATAAAATAAAATAAAATAAAATGAAATGAAAATGAAATGAAATGAAATAAAATTTAAATAAAAAAATAAAATAAAGTAAAATAAAATAAAATAGAATAAAATAAAATAAAATAAAATCAAATAAAACAAAATAAAAAAAAATTTAATAAAATAAAATGAAAATGAAATAAAATAAAATAAAGTAAAATTTAAATAAAAAAATAAAATAAAGTAAAATAAAATAAAATAAAATAAAATAAAATAAAATAAAATAAAATAAAAAAATAAAATAATTTTTGTAAGTTTAACGAGTTCAAGCCCAGTTGATAATAATTACTGGTTAAATATTATAATTTTTGATTAGAGGAAAATTTGAAAGCAACAAACATATACAGGCTATAGTTATACTACTAACATATACAGGCTACAGTTATAGTTATAGTTATAGTACTATAACTATGGCCTGTATATGTTTGTTGCTTTCAATTTTTCCTCTAATCAAAAATTATAGTAATTAACCAATAATTATTATCAACTGGTCTTGAGCTCGTTAAACTTACAAAAATATGTAAAAATGAACAGACCATAAAACCAACAACAAAAATAAAATAAAATAAAATAAAATAAAATAAAATAAAATAAAATAAAATAAAATAAAATAAAACAAAATAAAATCCAATAAAATAAAATAAAATGAAAATGAAATGAAATGAAACCAAATGAAATGAAATGAAACGAAATGAAATGCAATGAACTGAAATAAAATAAAATATAATAAAATAAAAAGATACAATAAAAACAAATGAAATAAAATAAAATAAGACGATAAAATAAAAACAAATAAAATAAAATAAAAGAGAATAAAATTACTTTTGATTTTTGGCGACCTTTTTGTTATTAATCAGTTTTTCTAGCTGGCTTGAAGTCCAAATTGAAATAAAAAACACAAGGGTTTTTTTTATATATAACCAATATATTTCGATTACACACGGCAATCGTCTTCAGGGTGAAATTTTTTTTACACGTGTGTATAACACGTGTGTGATAAACTCCACGTTAAGTGATACACACGTGTAAAAAAAAAATGTTTCACCCTGAAGACGATTGCCGTGTGTAATCGAAATATATTGGTTATATATAAAAAAAACCCTTGTGTTTTTTATTTCAATTTGGACCTCAAGCCAGCTAGCAAAACAGAATAAAATTAAATTAAATAAAATAATTGATTTAAAAAATTCTTTCACAAATTTAAAATTTTTAGTACGCTTCTAGTTCCAATTTTTACTATTGCATACATAATATGTATGTATGTATATGTGCATTTTCTATTTCAAAAGCAAACAAATTAACATTCAGTCATCTCTCCTGGTACCTCTGGCTAACTAAGTCTAAGGACTTTTCGATATTCGCTTTAAGCATTTTCGTCCATTTTAAGTCCGTGCATTTGTGGATGTGCACATAAAGCCACTCATATAACCACAAATGCAACAAATACCACTCCTGCAATCATTATTTTCAATGAAAACCGAAGCACAAAATTTGAAGTCAGCAACAGTTTCGACTTCCAAATATACAACCTGTTGTTTATGAATTAGTAACAGCATTGTGCTCAAGCTGAAGTATCTAGAACAACAATAACATCCTACGCAATCCCACATAACAATCTTATTTTATTCCACAGAAGTTTTCCAAGAAGTGACACTGCCCACAAATCACTTCACCACATGCTGCCAGGGTTTGTGAAAAATAAATTTTTCAGGTTAACCGCCTGAGTAATTTCAATTGAAAGCATCATGGAAATCCAAGTTCCCTTGCACTTATTTTTAACCACTTTCTCCTCACCTTTTAGGCTGGAGCGTATTTGTCAATTTGCATGTCATTTCCATAAAGTTTTTTGCCCCACTCTCAACCTCTCTTACTTCAACACTGTTCATGATTCCCAGAAATACATTGGGGCAGGTATGATGAGAGCCTTAGGTAAACAAACTTATTAAAGTTTTGAAAATAACAAAGACGAACTGCCCAAGTAACTTGACAGGGGGTGAAAGTCCCGTCCTACTACCTTCATACTCATAAATTTAAAGGTGTATATACCAACCTAGCTTAATCTCTTGAATCGGGAAATCTCTTAAAACACTCTTTTAAGAGTAACGTCGTTCTGTCGTGTCAGTGCGCTCGACAGTCGTTTCTTCGCTCCGGCAACTGGCGCCTATTGGAAACACCACGTGATTGCAGGTAAGTATCCACTTGGTCCTTTCAGCGGAGTGGTGATCTCCCAATGCCTCTACGTTTTTCGTTCATAGCCAACGGAGCCGACCGGTTTCAAAACTTCGAACTGTGTTTGGTGTCTGTCATTACATCTTCTGCAGTACTCGCCATGGTCAACGCGTATGGGTTCATAAATATTTCAAAGAACCTTTCTCCCGAATACCTACAGGGCCTGCACAGCAGATGTAGTCATTGTCTTTCTGCCCCATACAATAGGGTGGGTATCATAACTGACGCATAGAGTGTCTAGAGGGTAATACTTCCGCCTCTGATTGTAGTTAAAATATGAGGTATTGCATGCAAATCCAAGCCGTACGGCATTGTATCCAATTCACCTGCCATCAGGTATTAGCAGCTTCCGTGAAAGGTTTCATTGACCCCATGAACTTTCGCGTCGTTTAATTTATCTTGAGTTTAGCTGAATATCGTGTTTCGTTGTATGCAATCCACAAAGTCATTCACCCTCTGCAGCACTGCATTCTCTTCTACACTGTATTGGGCTCGTCAAGCTTGGTCTATGATATCTGATCCTTAATAAATCCCAAAAGTGCGCTTATGCAGCATCAAGAGCGGACCTTCGCCTACGTATCTCACCGGCCATTTCGTTTCTCTCTATGTTACAATGCCCCCGTCACAAACATCCAAAAAGCGATTTGTCAGCTCACTAAGTTAATGGCCCACTTTATACAAAATACTGGCATTCCGCATTATGATCACTGCCGAAGTTGCAACGAGACGACTTCCAAAGGGACCGTTGATCATTTTCTATGTAAATGTGTCGTTCTATTCGTAACAGGTCTAAAATCCTTTGGAGGATCTTTCTTTGATAATCTGAGTAGGGACTCCAAATATGCTCGAGTTTGTCAACAACTCTGGTTGATTTTAACATGCATACATATTGCTCTCAGTAGGTTCGACTAGTTTTTATGGCATTATAACGGCTTCTAAAAAATTCTTGGCAGGCCTCTACAAAATCAAACCAAAAGCGATGAAGATACCACTCATCAATGGTTGCGAATGCCTACCTGGATATTCGAAATGATGGCTAGCCTCCCACCAGCACTATTCCTGGTGAGCAATGAATTGTAAGATTCATGGAAAGCCATGATTTCTGAATGAAAAATGCTTGCTAAATATGGAAGTCGCACAGATTCGGGCGAGGCCAGTATTGGTGCTAAGATTCCTGCAACTACCTTACACACAATTTTGTACTCATCTAAGAGCCACTGAAAGTTGAATTTCAATCCGAGTTCCCTTACAAATGCTTATGAGAAGGTAAGAGAACGAACGGGTGTGAACTCTGGACTTTATGGATGGGCCATCGGTAAGTTAGCAGACCAAAAGTGCCTCATAAGAGCAGTAATGATTTCTGTAAAATGCGTAAAGTCTTCTGATGTGCCAGCTCTACCAACCACCGTCAAAAATTGAAACTGTCACTAAGTTCAATTCTGCTTTTGCTTGTTAGATACCATTAAGTGAAGACACCCTGTGTTTGAGATGCAATCCTGCCGTTCGTGCCCATTTGCCAAGTAACAGGGAAATATTAAACCTTCAATTGTCAGCTCATTCACTAGCACATAAGCTACACTTCTTGTACCAATAACAGCTGCAATATTACCTTTTTCTTAATCATTCCTCGAACAGTCGCACCATTTCAATTTCAGTTGGCCATTTTGTTTTTGATTGCCTTACAATATTGTTAGTGCGTTGCCGTAACAAAGCTCTGCGATTTTCTGTGTTCAGCTGATCCCTACTTACTGCTCACTTTGTTGATGGACGCATATCGTGCTAAACAGCTATACAATTGGGTTCGGTATTTCAGTTTATTTTTCAAATCATACCTTGATCACACAGACACTCACACACTTGCACTGCCTTTACACATTGTACATGGAATACGTTTATGAACAATAAAGTTCACCCTTTTACCGTTACCTGGGCTCTGCATGTTACCTCGCTCCAGCCTTCTACACCCACTTTCCCGCTCTCCACATTCAAATGGCACTTGTGCCGTTGCCTGCATTTCCTCTGATGTGTGCGTTGTGTAATTTTCGCTCAACTGCAGTTGTCAACATTAAATAGTCTCATATGTGTTTTATGCCTTTTTTGTAGCTTCGCAGCTCTTAATTTTTTTCTATACCCGACTGTATAATCAGAAAAGTATTGCTTTGGCTGCTGGAAATGGAAAGAGGATTGGAAAAATAAGAGAGCTGGAAAGGAAAAACTGAGGGAGAAAGGAACAGGGGGAGAAGCAAAAGTGCAGGGTAAAATGAAAGAGAACCCCTGCCTCTCCGGAAGGTAAAAGAATAAGGAAAGGAAAGGGAAAGGGAATGAAAAAAAAAAGGAATATGAAAAAAAAATTGAAATAAAAATATTAATTAAATTAAAATTAGTAGTAAAAATAAAAATAAACATAAAAATAAAAGGGAAAATAAAAAAAGAGGAAAGAAAAAGAAAAAAAAAGGAGCAGAATAAGAAAAAGAAAACGTAAAATAAAAAGGAAAATAAAAAGAAATAGAAAAATAAAAACAACAAATAAAAATTTTAAATAAAATTAAAAGTAAAAATAAAAATAAAAATTAAAAAAAAAGGGAAATAAAAAAAAAGGAAAGGAAAAAGAAAAAGGAGAAGAATAAGAACAAGAAAAATAAAAAGTAAAACAAATAAAAAAAGGAAAAGGAAAAAGAAAAGGAAAAATAAAAATAAAAAAAGAAGAAAAGAAAAATAAAATAATAAAGTACAAGAAAAAGAAAAAGTAAAAGAAAAGAGAAATAAAAAAAAAAAAAAAAAGAAGTAGAAAAATAAAAAGAAAAAAAGAAGAAAAGAAAATAAATAAAAGACGAAGCAGAAAAAATAAAATTGATATCTTACTATGGTAATAATAATGAAGAGAAGACGAAGAGGGATGCAGTGAGGCCGGTGTAGACTGCGTCGACAACAAAGACCATAACCAACCGTAACAGTATAACTCTAATCGTAACTAAAGCTTCTGAGGAATCCTGCCCGCTGCTGTAACCATTGTACCGGTATGGCAACAATACACGTATTCTTATACACGGTTCCGTGTTTTTCACAAATTGTCAAGAAAAAATAAATGTATCAGGTTTTTTGAATTTAGCATCAAAAACTAGACAAACATTTATTTATTCCGGTCGGTAATGACTACGGCAGTGTAGTCCGCGTATTTGACTAAGAAAGTATCTTCAATATTTTTAGGTTAAAGGTTTTATCGTAGGGGGTATTCCATAAGTTCGGGCTAGGATTTTAAGTTTGTGCTGCGCTGTGCGTGACATTGATGCTCCGCGGGCCCTCTTAATTTGCGTACATAAGTCTGCGGTCTCTTATATAGCTTCCTATTCCGCGCTGGAGGCAGCATAGGATGCCATGTAAGGTCAGGTTATGGTGCTTGCCCTAATCTTAGTAGAAAATCACATTTAGGCCAGCTACGGAGGTACTATCGAAAGTAATTACGCATTTTGTTCATTTCATATTTTTGCGGAGCCAACTTTACTGGGCACTTCACATATGACCAATCCTCCGCGTGGTTCAATGCGGTCTGAAGAGTTGGCATATGTTTGACCATTGTCGCTAAAGCTACTTTACAAGAATCAAAAAGTTTTCGAAATAGTTATCGGCAAGTTTTTTAAAATTCATAAATTTTCGCTCAATCTTTCACATTTTTTTAAAATATTGAATACAGTACCTCAACATTTATAAGAAACTGGATTTACAAAAATATCTCTCCATACTAAAGGCCATTTTCTCAAGGTAAACAAAGATTTTCTATACAAAAAATGCTTTTATCAGGCAGATAAATTTTGAAGTTTACTTGAGGAAACGGCCTAAAGTTTTTAAATTTGTACTAATGTTCGATTTTCTCAACCGTGCAAACGGCCCAATTACTGACGAGATTTCTCAAATATTGTCATGATTGCCTAGTAAGTCAAATAAGATTCTTAAAAAGCAGTGATCAAATATGCCACGGAGAATATTCGCTTCCACAACTCACAACTAGGCATATGTCATAGAACTGCACCCACACTGGAACTTCCGCACATACTTTTATTTCCAACATGTTTTCTCTATTTGTATTCGTATGCACAATGTCAGCTGCATTTTACTGCATTTGACAGGCTTTTCTCTTCTCCGGCATGCACCATCGCTCTCATCATCATCTGATCTGCACTTTTCATTGTTCATCTGCTTGTCATTCTCATTGAATGTTCAGCTGTCTTTTCATTTTACCATTTTTGCTTTGCATTTGCCTATTTGTTTGTCTATTTGTACGGTTCAACTATGTAGACAACCTGTTATCTGCTTTTGTGTGGAGTGAGCAGGCTCGTGTGCAATGTTTTCCGCTTGTGGTTGAGTCTAATTTTCCATGCAAATTTGAATTTGATTACTCGTGGTTGCAATTGTTTAACGCTTAAGCACGCACACAAACATTTAGCCGACATATGCAAGCGCTTTTAAATGTTACTCAGTTATCGCGTTAGTTTTCCTGCATTTATTTAAATTTTTCACATTCACTTTGTTCTTGTATGTATGCTTTTTAGTTGTTACAATGTAATAAGTAATGTCATTCACTCACGTGAATTTGGATGCAAGCCAACAATGTACCCAGTAAGATATAGTGCTACATAGCACTGAGGAACCGGATCAATGCATCTATGACTACCGGGTCCTAGTACCGAATTATTCTAGTTTTTGTTTTCGACTTTTCTCTTTTCCGTCCCTTTTCTTTCGTTACTATGTTAAAAAAAGAATCTATTTGTATTTTTCTTTTTATTTTTTTTATGTACTAGTAAACCCGGCCCCCCTTCGCTGTGTCTCAGAACTAATGATATACTGAGCCCAATTTTAATCATTTTATTTCTTATACCAAATAAGATATAGAACTTAATTACATCGCTTATTGCAGCAATTATTATCACCTTTCGTTTGATACCCATATTGTACTAAACACGCTTTGGGTCACCTTGGTCCACATATCGGTCGATATCTCTGAAACTGGTCGAGGTACAGCACTTGTAATCCAGAGAAAAAAATTCCCTTAAACATATTTCAGTTCTTGAGTGAAGCGCGATCCCTCATACAGACAGACAGAGAAAACTGTTGATTTGGCTTCTATTGGCTTAATAATGATTTCTTCTACAAACCTCGACCTGTTACAATTTCATTATACAGGGTGGCGCAAAAGTAATCCTCCTATCAGAAAATGCTATAAATTTTGCGATTGCCCTCTAAAGTCAGTTCTGTTTTGACATTTGTGTAGTAAACACATGCGAAATACATGTTAATAAACAATGTTACGCTACACTGCTCCAGAACGCGGAATATTGCTGACTATTTATTTGACCAATAATCGGTCGTGGCCAAACGGTTACTGTGAATGGTGAGCGCTACAGAGCAATGATCAACGAGTTCTTTTTGCCGCAACTTGATGAATTGGGATTGGAAAACATGTGGTTCGAACAAGACGGTGCAACAGCGCACACTGCACGTGCCACAAACGATATGCTGAACATCGGAAGCTTACTTTTGCGCCACCTTGTATGTAGAGATTTTTTTTAAATTTTCGATTATTTTATTTTAGTTTGTTTTATTTTATTCAATTTCACTTTAATTTATGTTTTTTTTTATTCTATTTTATTTTGATTTGTTCTGTTTTCTTTTATTTTGTTTTATTTATTTTATTTTTCTTTTAATTTTTTCATTTCATTTTATTGTATTTTATTCTATTTTATTTTATTTTACTTTATTTCATTTTATTTTACTTCATTTTATTTTATTTTATTTTATTTTACTTCATTTTATTTTATTTTACTTTATTTCATTTTATTTTACTTCATTTTATTTTATTTTATTTCATTTTATTTTATGTTATTTTATTCTCTTTTATTTTATTTTATTTTGTTTTACTTTACTTTACCTTACTTTATTTTATTTTATTTTATTTTATTCAATTTCACTTTATTTTAATTATTGATTTTTATTCCAACAATTTGTTGGTTTTTACGGCCTATATATTTTCAAGTATCATGACTATGAATGCGCTCAAGGCCGCTAATAATTTTTCTATATCGAAAATTATTATTGTTTTTTATTTTTTAATAATTTATTTAATGAATAGAAAAGAAAACTTTTTTAGAGACAACCGCCATAGCTTGTCCTATAGATCCATTTCGGAAGCTGCTAGACTTCACTCATCAAAGAAATTTTGGCACGCACTGCTAACCATTAAGCTAACAATACGCTGGTTTTTCTGTCCTCTAAACTCCTTATTTTTTTCACTTTACCATATACATGAACAACAGCGCCATCTGGCAATCAGTTTTTGATCATGATGGATTTTTTTGCAGAGCTGCTTTGTTGTCACAGGCTGCTACCGGGTGCTCACGGTTTTTTTTTATTTTACTTCACTTGACATTATTTTATTTTTATAAAACAGCTTACTTCCAATATTGCAATTGTGCTTCCTGATAATACCTAACAAGAAAAATGTTTTATTTTATCTTATCTTATTTTATTTTATTTTACTTTATTTCGTTTTATTTTACTTTATTTTATTTTATTTTAATTTATTTTATTTTATTTAACTCAATTTCACTTTATTTTATTATTTTTATTTTAATTATTTTTTTTTCTTATTCAATTTCACTTTAATTTATTTTTTTTTTCTGTTTTTTTTTTTATTTGTTTTTTTTCCTTTAATTTTGTTTTATTTCATTTTATTGTATTTTATTCTATTTTATTTTATTTTACTTTATTTTATTTTATTTTATTTTATTTTCTTTATTTTATTTCATTTTATTTTATTTTATTTTATTTTATTGTATTTTATTCTATTTTATTTCGCTTTACTTTATTTTATTTTATTTTATCTTATTTTATTTTATTGTATTTTATTCTATTTTATTTCGCTTTACTTTATTTTATTTTATTTTATCTTATTTTATTTTATTTTATTTTATTTTATTTCATTTTATTGTATTTTATTCTATTTTATTTCGCTTTACTTTATTTTATTTTATTTTATTTTATTTTATTTTATTTTATTTTATTTTGTTTTACTTTACTTTACCTTACTTTATTTTATTTTATTTTATTTTATTCAATTTCACTTTATTTTAATTATTGATTTTTATTCCAACAATTTGTTGGTTTTTACGGCCTATATATTTTCAAGTATCATGACTATGAATGCGCTCAAGGCCGCTAATAATTTTTCTATATCGAAAATTATTATTGTTTTTTATTTTTTAATAATTTATTTAATGAATAGAAAAGAAAACTTTTTTAGAGACAACCGCCATAGCTTGTCCTATAGATCCATTTCGGAAGCTGCTAGACTTCACTCATCAAAGAAATTTTGGCACGCACTGCTAACCATTAAGCTAACAATACGCTGGTTTTTCTGTCCTCTAAACTCCTTATTTTTTTCACTTTACCATATACATGAACAACAGCGCCATCTGGCAATCAGTTTTTGATCATGATGGATTTTTTTGCAGAGCTGCTTTGTTGTCACAGGCTGCTACCGGGTGCTCACGGTTTTTTTTTATTTTACTTCACTTGACATTCTTTTATTTTTATAAAACAGCTTACTTCCAATACTGCAATTGTGCTTCCCTGATAAAACCTAACAAGAAAAATGTTTTAAAAATATAAAAAATGCTAAGTGCCAGAGGCGCTCCGTTGGCTTGAATACTCAGTTCGGCACTTCACTACTTTTAATAGATATGCAAATGAAATGCTGGAACTGGTGTTCCATCTTCTTTTTATAAATATTTTTTCAGAATTCGAATCGCATTACTACGTGTACATATATTATTAGCCATTAGGCAACAGTCTTGGCAAATGAAGGGAATAAATTAAACTTCGTGGAGAAAGTGTGGTATATTACTGCACTGTATGTATAATGGGGATGGAATTTTGTTCGATTTTCACAATACCTTTTTCTTTTTCAAAACATATCCAAAAATCGCACTGACTTGATGTCTATTGGGTGTACACTTAACAATGAATCTCCATAAAGTTCTATCAATATTTTATTTACTATTAGAAAAGGCTTATCAGTACTTAATTAGTCATACCCCAGCACTAGTTGATATATGCATTTATAGATTTTTTATTCCGAAATATATTGTTATTCATACATATATTTTATAACAATATTTTGGTCGTAGAAAATATTTATCGTTAATTAAAATTATATTAAATGTAATACATATGTATTTGTATATCTTGTGGACCAGCAAAACAAATATTACATATTCACCATTAGTTGTATTGCTGGTCCACCAGATACACAAATACATATTTACATGTGCATAACATATTTCCAATAATTTGAAACAAGTCATACAAATCCCGTCATTATTTTCTATTTATTATTCCATATACTTTATTAGAATCAGCTCAATATAAACAGAACTATAGTAGGCTTATAACATATTTGCAATGCACCACAAACGACTTATTGAATCGAACATACTAGCTTCGATTTATGCCATGATATTAAATAACAGTAAACATTTGAGTGCTATTTTTAATATTGGGAAAACTCTGCTAAAGCAAATGTGGCTAGCGCCTACCATCTATACTTCTGTGTTGCAGCTGCAAAATTTTTGGATCTTAAGAATCCAGGGTTTTTCGGGATATAATTTTATAATTTCGGAGTTCCAGTATTAGTATTCGCTATTCTCCAATAGTTTAGTTTATTTATTTTAAATAAAAGTTATTTTATTTAGGGCACTTTAGTTCAGAGTTAGTTCGAAAATTTGTCAAGTTGACGCTAACTCTGAGTTAAAAATATAAATATTTTTTTTTGTGAAAGTAAACCTAATATTGGTACCAAACAAAATAATATAGAACAAATTTTTTGTTTTCAATCGAATTGTCAAGGGATCTTTTTAAAATAATTGCTGATGCTCTGAGGGGAGAGTTCTTAATAGATTCAGGTTTTTTTTTCAAAGAAATTATTTATGAATTGATAAATTCTTTTCTTACTTTCATAGAAATTAGGAGTATTATTTTTATTATTTTGAGAAATATTCTGAAACTATCCTTACGACCATGTTCACTTCACTACGGTACTTCATTTCAAAAGCATATCGGTATTTTGAGATTATTTCTTAGTCATATTCAAATAATTTTAAAAGTCAATAATGGTCCGAAGAGATTTCCAATATGCCCCGAAATTATTCCGAACTGTTTCCGATAATTAACCCTTCCTTATTTCTAAATAGAAACTAAATAATTTCAAATGGTGCCGAAAAAAATCTTGAAGCAATCCCGAATCCATCACGAAATGGTCACAAAAACAGTCGTGTCAAGAGCTTAACCCTAAGTTATCACGAAAATAAACAATTAAAATCTTGTTTCAGAATAGTTTAGAATTGTGTTTAACACCCTACAAGATTTTTTGGGTTTTTGCAGGTACCATGTTTCTATTACTTTGCATAGGTATTAATTTTTTTCACCATTTCCTATAAATATTTTGAGATCATCTCGCAATTCCCTTCACTCAATTTTAATAATTCAGAAATTGATTCAATAAGGGCGCCCAAACTAACGCAGTTAAGATTTTCAAAAAATTAAAAATCGTTTTCGAAAAAATTCAGGTAGTTTCAAAATAATCCCGAAATTATTCCGTCATAATTTCTAAATATCTTAAAAAATAATTCTGGATTAATGCTGAATTGACCTTAAAATGGAATGAAAAAAAATCGAAACGGTCCCGATTGGATCACAAAATGGTACCAAAAAACATGTAAAATTATGTGGACAATAATCCCAAAAAGACTTCGATATAAAAATGTGAACAATTCATAAATAATTAACAAATGATAACAAAATAATCTCGAAACGTTCCCAATGTGTTTTCATCGCATTATGTTCTTTTGTAATTTTTTCTGAAAACAAGCCATATAGTACCATTTTTAAACGTCTATTGGAAGGATTTTCGAAAGCAAGGCTAAAGCCGGGTTGTCTCCGAGCAAAATTTAAGCTGGATGACGAAAGACCAGCGCAAGCACCGCACTCCCCAAATTTCAGTATAACCCTTCACCCAAGATATCCTTTGTATAAAAATATAATTTGATGGTTATATTATGCCTTTAGTGAGGTTTAGTATACAAGACAAGCCAACTCTCATGCTCAACCAAAGTTATTTTTTGGAGCTATTCCTTCAGGCTCAATATTGGTATTGTGCTCGTATTACGTCTCATTGAACTCAATTTTAAAGAATTGTAAAGGTAGCGTAGACTGAAGTGCCATTGAGGGCACCTGGATGTCTGCATTGCTTATCTTTTGAGTGTTTCATTGTATTTGTGTTGCATTACAAAAGTACTTTTTTATGGGAACTTTTGATTTTAAGTAGTATTAACTGAGATATAATAAAAATTTTAAATTTTTTTTTGAGTTAATCTTCAATCATTGTAATCGGACGAATTGGTGGCAAACAGAATCGCTGCTAATAGCGAAATATAAAAAAATTTTCAAATACAGTGGCTCAAAGTAAAAATCATACAGTTGGCTTTTCTAATTCGTTGCAAAAACGTTTGCAGCTAAATTTTGTTTTTCAATTTCATATAAAACCATAATAAGTTCTTTAACAGAAATTGCATTGGTGCTTTTCAGCTTTTGCAAACATTCCAAAGTTCTTGGAAATTTTATTAGTATGGATAAAAATTTTCATATGTTATTAAATTCTTGTCACATAAAAGGCCAATCACAAGACTTTTAAAAATTTCATTGAGTGTTTGCGATTTTCTTCATGTTTAGCTTTTTCTTCTTGAGTGACTTGTAGAGTGTTATTTTCGTTCGTCGAGAGAGGACTTTACTTTTCAATTGCCTACTCAGTCCGAAGTAGCATTTGTTTGCAAGAGTAATTCATCGTCGGATTTCTAGGCTAACATTATTGTTGGTGGTAATGCTGGTTCCCAGGTAAACGAAGTACTTTACTATTTCGAAATTATTACTGCCAACACTGGCTTGGTTGCCAAGGCGCGAATGCGCTGACTCTTTGCATGATGACAGAAGGTACTTCGTTTTGCCCTCGTTCACCACCAATCCCATTTTCTCCGCTTCTTTTTCTAACTTGGAGTAAGCAGAAATTACGGGACGGTTGTTAAGGCCAATCATATTTAGCTTTTCATAGTTCTTAAATCTGTATGGAGGCAAACGCCATATAAAAAAAAATTGCCAAAAACCAACCACATTTTGTAAAATCGTAAAGCTTGTGTAACTGTAATTTTGAAGTCTACAAAAATTTTCACGCTGTTTTTAGAAATTTCCGAGAATTTTAGGAATTTTCGCATGAGCTTGAAAACGATGACTCGAAGTTTTCTTAAAATATCTCGCTATATTTGTTTATGACGTTGACAAAAGAAGTTTAGTTGAAGACGAATAAACTGGACGACTTTCACTGTGAGTCACTGTATATTTACATTCATTCTTTACGATAGCAAAGAATTTCACAAAGGCGCTTGCATTTGTTGTAGCATGCTTGAATGGATTCCTACAAACCAATTTTCGCACACGCTCAACAATCATATGTATGTATTTAAATATTATGTTTGCATGTACATGTAAACTAAACTACCATTACATTCTTTTATTCTTTATATATTTTTGCTTTACACAATTTCCACAACAATAATACATAATGGAAAAGAGCTTATATAATAAATTAAAAATTAAATTACTCATACGACACGTTGTACCCAATGAGAGTGCACTCACGCATAAACTCACGGTCGCATAAACATACAAATAACAATAACCAACATATTGCGTATATTTTGAAGATGAAAGGCTGCGTCTGTGTATGTGGGCTGTGTGATTACCTTCTTGTGCTTGAGAGCATACAAACATCACGAAATAATGAAGATTGCATTTGTACAACAACACTTTTTGATTTGATTCATTTGTTGTGAGGAGTTGCGCTGAGTTTTGTGTTGAATTGAGTTGAATAGTTCTGCTTGATGTTTGCTTTCAACATTTAGTATTTGTTATTGATAGCCCAACTAGCACAAAGTATACGTTGCAAAGTAGTTTCGACTAATTGTGTGACTGATTTGCCACTAGTCACGGGAACGTAATGGGAACGTAGCGTGCTAGCGACCACGAAGTACCACAAGTTTCCATACGGTAACCGGGTACGTTTTATCTACGATTAAGTTACGTTGCAGCAACGTTGTTACGTCGAAGTTATGATTCTTAGGGAACTTTTTATGTATTATATGCTGCTTATCATTTCTTGCTTCACTTTATTTTAAAATTTTGTCTCTGTGTTTATTTTTTTTTATGTTCAGTACATTGTTTTTTTTGTTATATTTAGTTTAATGGTGGCAAGTACACAATGGCGTACTTTCGAAAAACTTACTTAGAAGTCACGTTTACCAAATACATGTGACTTTAAAGTTCGTGGTGGCTGCCAGTTGTCACCAGACCGCAACTTTGAAGTAGCAGCAAAGTAACCACTTCTGTAATTTTTATACTTGCATTTCATGTTACAGTACCAAGTTGCATGCACTTTGAAGCGAATTGGTTACTTTCCGAAGTGAGTCTTGCAGCTACCGTTGCCACTCCATGGTGTTGGAACTTTCACATTCAACTCTGTCTGATAGCAGCACTAAGCGTTTCAAACATGCTATTCTATTCAACCAACTCTATTAATTTTTTTCCACCAGTTTGCTGCAATTATAACAAAGCTTCTGCTGATTTTGAGTTTATTTTGAAATTGTTACACTAAAGCGCAACTTTAAAGTAGTGAAAGGAAAAGTGGCTACATCTGCAAGTTATACATTTAGAGCTTCCGTTTCCCCATCAAGGTCTTTTTTGAAGCCTAGTTGTTGTTCTCAATGGAAAAGTATTACTAAGCTAAACATTCGACTAGTTTAACCCAATTAAATATCTTTAAGAGCTCCCGTGGTCAATCCGTAAACCTGGAAATAGTCATTAATCTCAGGTTAATACTTGCATTGAGCGGAAAGTTAAATTGTGAAAACATTCTAATCTACACGATTAGCTCAAATAAATATTTTTTGCGAAAAGTTTTGTGCAGCTGCAACGAAGCTAGAAGTCACGTTCACCAAATATATATAAGTTTAAGTACTAAGAACTGAATAACACTAAAGCACAACTTTAAAGTAGCATTTAGGTAGTCACTTCTGTAAATTTTACATTAAGAGTTCTCGTACTGCATTTAAGTTTATCTTGCGGGTTACGGGTTAGAATATGCCTGAGCCATGTATGGCTGTAGTTTTGGGAAGTTGTATTTTAGTAGCGGGAGTTGGTTGTTTGCCACTCTAAAATTATGAAATTTCGAAAGTTAACTTACTTGTAAAAAAAAGTTCCCAGAATACCTGAAATTCTTCCTAAAAGTAGCTTAACTTTGCAGTGGTCGCTACGGATAGAGACTTTCAAGAAGATTCTGCAAAATAATCAAATTACATTGCTATTCATCAAATACGTCCATTAAATATTTGTAACGTAATATTTACCCATCCAAGTACCCAACGCTTCTCCTATCAATTCTATGCTAGTTGGGATATGCTCACTGCACTACTTTTGTGATGTGTTTTGTAAGCGTTTGATGTGAAATCGCACAAAAATATTGTTAGTTCTGTGTCGTCGTTTTGGTTATGAGGACTTTTTTGTGTGTAAGTGTGTGTGTGAGTATTTCTATGAGTGTGTGTAATGCTCTTGAAGCAAAAATTCAATTTCCATTCATGCGAAAATAATGCAAAATACAATAAATAATGTATTATTACGAGTATTTCACATATTTATTCGCAATATCTATATAGGGGAGTATATCTAACACAGCAACAAACTAACTACGCAACCTACTTCAAAACTAGTATGAGTTACAGGTCAAACTACTCAGGCAACTACCCTTTTTCAGGTCTTTTCAAGCTGCAGTACTGTCGCTACATGGCGTCATCCTGAGAAATAAATCTTTCCATAAGCTCAATATTTAAAGGGAAGCCGCTAGGGAATCAAAATCAATGACCATATTTGCCAGTATAGAAATTTTTCGTAAAAAATTTAGATCGCATAAAATAATCCCAAAAGTATGCCGAAAACGGTCCCGAAAAAGGCACAAAAACAGTTAGAAATAATCCCGAAAACATCACGACACAGATCCCTAGCTGATTCCGGGCAGTCCCGAAAATTATGCCGAAAAAATCTTAAAAATAATTTCGAAATGATCCTGTAATGATTCCAAAAAGTCGGGAAATTATTTTTAAAAAATCACGAAATAATCCTGGAAAAGTCCCGTAATGGTCCTGAAAAGGTGAAGAAACTAATCCTGAAATAATGCCGAAGAAGTCCCGAAATGATCCCGCACACAATCAAGAAATTATCCCGAAACGGTTCCAAAGTTATCCCGAAAAATGCACGAAATAATCCCCCAAAAACAATCCCGAAATGATCCGAACCCTGCATGATTCTGCTACAATTAACTATTTCCTAAATTCTACTACAATATTTCCGTTGCATAAATGAAAAGTGTTGATCTACTCCAAAAAACTTCAAATTTCCCTTTAAATAAAAACTTTGCATTGCCGCCTATGAAGTTAACTTCAAAAATTCTGAAGTATATTTCCGCTCATATAAATATGCGAACTTCTAATATATCGTTATTCAATAATTCGAACACAGGGCGTCTTTGAACAGCTTTCAAGGAACAACGTTCTTTAAAAAACAAAAATTCGATACAGTTCGATTGTGACAAAAAAAAAATTCCGAGATAGAGGATTTTTGTAAAAAAAAATTCAAAAAGTGATTTTTTCTCAAAGTTCCGAATAGGACCATTTTTGAAAAAAAAATGTTGATACATAAGTTTTGAAAAATAAACTCAGATATGCCACTCTTTAAGCAACTTCCGACATTCTGCGAACCAATACTCGTGGTTTTTACGAAAACAAAAAAAATTAGAAAACCCTTTCTATAAACAACTTCGGAGTGCAGAGGTTCTGAGAGAACGTATTTTAAACAAAACCAAATTTGAAAAATCATGAAATAATATTTTTCTTAAAAAAATTCCGAGACAAAAATTTATAGATGGATTTAAGAAAAAATCTATAATGAAGCGTTCAAGGAAATCCTAAAAAGGGTGTTTTTTGGGCAAAACATTTAGATTGCGCATTTTCAACAAACTTAGATCATAGAAAGGTCTTGAAATAACCAGCTGAAATAAAGCGTTCCTTCAACAATTTCTGTAATACACGGTTTTTGAACAAAAAATTTATTTTAAAAATAAGATATTGCGTTCTTGAAGCAAAGTCTGAGTTTGATCGCTTCTGAAAAAATACTATAATAAAGAGTTTCTGCAAAAAATTAAAATTCTAATATGGGACGTTTTCGAAAAAAAGTGTCTAAAAAAAAGTTCAAGGGAATGATGAAAACTTTCGTTTTTAGAAACAAAATTTGAATTTAGTAACCTCAAACAACTAGCGGCATAAGGCTTCCGTGAAACTAGTTCTGAAAATTAGACTTTTCAAAAAAGGTTTAAATGGAAAATTTATGAAACAAGTTCTGAGACAGACCAATTGAAATAACTTTAAAAATTAACTCGATTATCTGACTTGGAAAATGCTTATCATCTATGTACAATTGAAGTAGTACCAATTTAGCACTAATTCTCAACCAAAACTTTCGATGGGTAGTTGTCCTGCTTTCGATACCTTAGCACGCACAAAATTCATAAATATTGACAGCCGGGGTTTATTGCTTGATTGCATATTATAATCCTACAACATGAAATATGTACAGTTCTGTTCAATATAATAGTAGTGAAACTAAATTGAATATCGTTCAACGAAACAAAAAGGAGCTGTGTTTTTAATAGTTTTCATTTAAAATATAATGAATTCTATAACAGAAACCACATCAGAAAAATTTCAAAGTTTACAGAAAGTTCAGGAAAATAAATTAAACTTTTAAAAATATACATCAAAATTTCCAGGCTTTTGGGCAGAATTTTTAGAAAATTTGTGCGTACGCAGTTTTATAGCTCATCCAATATTATCCCAGTAAATGTGCAAGTTAGAAGTACCTCAAAATTTCTCCTGAATTTTTAGGATGTTTTTTGTCAAGGATGTTGGGTATTTTTATACCTTTCATGAACATGAAATTGTATTATAACTTTGGTCCGATGTTTGTAAGTATGAGAAGAAGAAGAGATAGGCCCACCAGTAAGTATATAGAAATGATCAGGGCGATGAGCTGAGTCGATTTAGCCATGTCCGTCTTTCTGCCTGTCTGTATGTTTGAACGCAAACTAGTCCCTCAGAAATCTCGCTGAAATTTGGTACGGGGCCGCCTTTTTGTAAAACCAGCCGCCATTTTTATAGAACCAGCAAGATCGGACCAATACAATGCATAGCTCTCATTCAATCGATTGTTCCGATAAATTGGGTTTGGGCTTTGTATCTTAGAATTAACAGTTTTGCAGTTTTGTACTATTTTTAAGTAAGGATCGGAGACTTTGAACCGTGATACGTATTCATGAAAGTTATAAAGTCTTCGGCACAGTCGAAGATAGCCCTTTCCTTACTTGTTTACATACAAAATTAATTTTTCTTCATGCGTTGTGTCGAAGAAATCACTCAACACTCTTGACGAAAAAAATTCTGAAAATTCAAGGAAATTTTTCAGCGAGTTCTAACTTACACAATGCTATACTGAATTTCATTGGGCTACAAAACTGCGTATTCAAAAATTTTCCTGAACTTTGTGTAAACTTTGAAGTTTCTTTTTATATGATTTTTATGACTGCATTCGCTATATTTTAAAAGGACATTGTTAACATCACAGCTACTTTTTATTTCGTCGAGCGATATACATTTTAATTTCACTACTATTATATTGAACACAGCTGTACATCCGGATTTGAATATCAAATGTTGTCTTTGTATGTCGCAAGCATAAAAAATGTTTAAAATTAATATTAGATTCATGCGATATTGTTATTGAATCGAATGTGTTAGAATATCGCCTCTGGGCTTAATAGAAATCATATTTTGTTTCAACTGTTTGCTTTTAGTAACGAAATTAATAGAATTTTGTCGGAATTCGTTTGATACAATTTTCATTTCTTGTGTTTGGAGTTTTATTATAAATTTAATAATATCTTTCGAGCTACTAATGTGGTTGAAAATGTGCAGAAATACTTCGAAAGTTTTATAAAATGCATTGGAATTAAAAAAAAACAAGTTTTACAAAAGACCCTTTAATAAAAAAAATATCCTTCATCCACGAACTGTTCTACGGATTGAATAAGAATAGACCAGCATTTTTTATTACGACTCTAACTATATTGCCGCCAAAATTTTTCTTTTTGAGACAAGTTGCTTTAAAGCTTCGAATGTTCGAAGTCAGGATGTAAGTCATTGAAATCAGCACCATAGAGTTATATACCCTACTTCCGCGATTACCGTAATGCCTGCAGTGCCGCAAAAGGCAGTGGTGCGATGCAGAGAATATAGTCGAACAAATGCATGGCTGAAACTTGGCATCCAAGTGTTTTCTGCCCAAAGCTCAAGAAAGAAAATCCCGCAAGCTGCGCCAGATACACAGAAATCATCATTACATTAATTGGGCCCATATGCGGCTGTGCTCGCTGCTTCAAAAAACGCGCCATTGGGTTCTTCTTACGACAATTCAAAACGTGTCATCCGAGATCTGTTTTTCTAAATCAGTGGTATCCTCCCTTTTCGTCTGCTACAAATGTTTGGTGTAGATATTAACAAGATTAATTCAATGAAATGGTATGGTTTTTGAATCCCCGTTTGTTTTCGAATTGTTCGAAGGGCTCGTGGCCAACCCTCGCTAAACTGTGGGTATATACGCTTCTGGTGAAACATATTTCGAATCGATTTGGTTTGCCAATTCAGAAGGATAGGATTTCTGTAGGACTGGTCCGCAGCCATGCTCTATATGTCCATTATTCTACCGAATTTAAATAGAGCAATAAATAATCAAATCTCTGCACGCTGCCTTAGTTCTTGTTACTACTAAATGTAGGTACTTATATAAACACAGGCGAGTACAGGTGAATTTTGCTACATTAAGAAACTCAAATAATTTTTTTTTCATTGTATGGAATTCATTTTTCTTTTATTCATGTTAAAGCTCATTAAATTTTATTAAATATAGCTTAATTAGTTTTAAAAATAATGGAATTTAAATGCCCCCCCTGCTCGTCGATGCATGTGCGGCATCTTACCAAAAAGTTGTTCATTACTGCTTGGAGAGTTGAGACAGGAATAGCCGCAATTGTTTCTCGAATGGATTGCCTTAGTTCATTCAAATTTGTTGGTTTTGCTTTGAAGACTTCCTATTTGCAATAACCCCACAAGAAAAAGTCAGGTGCAGTAAGGTCAGGCGACCTGGGTGGCCAACGGAATGTGGAGTTTCTGGATATCAGCTTATTGGGAAATTTTCGTCGCAATTCTGTCATAACAGGTTGGGCTATATGAGGAGCTGCACCATCTTGCTGAAACCACACAGAGTTGAAAGAAATTCTCATTCGGCGTAATTCTGGATAGAAAAACTCTCTCAACATGCTCAAGTAACGGTCTCCAGTAACCGTAACGGTGTGACCGTTTTCTTCGAAGAAGTAGGGCCCGACAATGCAGCGTGATGAAACTGCACACCACACTGTGACACGGAGTGGATGCAATTCCGTCTCGTGGAGTATCTGTGGGTTGGAAGCACTCCATATTCGACAATTTTGTTTGTTTATGTTGCCGTTTAAATCGAAATGGGCCTCGTCAAACATGAAAAGACAGTTCAACATGTTTCCATCCTCTTCCACCATTTGAAGCATCTTCTGGCAAAATT
>OX465288.1:43317761-43550261 GCA_949987695.1 Merzomyia westermanni | reverse complement strand
ATAAAATTAAAATTAAATTAAACAATATAAAATGAGATAAAACAAAATGAAATAAAATAAAATAAAATTAAATTAGATTAAATAAAACAAGTAAGAAAGTCTAAGTTCGGGTGGAGCCGAACATTATATACCTAGTAGTGATCTATTGTGTCATCCCAATTTACGCAGATCTATTTTAATACTTTCAGTTCGTATTTGCGTTCAAATAGACCGACGAACAGACAGACAGACGTATCGAAAGACTGATTATTTCAGTATACGTACAAACATTTCATGTTCATGAAAGGAATGAATATCTAAAAAGATATACAACTTCGCTTTTGCAGTGGGGTATTAACTACTTGCACGGATATTTTACTTTTCATCCTGAAGTTTTTATATATATTAATAAATATATATCTCGATTCGTTTGTGTGCGTAACAAAAATAAATATAAACAAGTAAGGACGGCGCTGTCTTCGGCTGTGCCGAAGGCTTTATACCTTTCATGAATACGTGCAAACTTAAATACCCATTGTTTAAAGTTCTCTAAAACTTTGTCAGCAATACATTTAATTTTCTTTTATAAAGGGTGGTTTTTTTAGGGGTATAGAACTTCGAATTGAAATAAAACACAAGAAAATCGTTTTAAGGTCCATCAATTTGGCTTTATTGGAAGGATAATTTTATGCCATTAATGTTTAAATATGATTTCGGGCATGTGGCCGCCGCGGCTGGCTCGAATAAAGCCAATTCTACAGGTCCAATTTTCAACCACTTTTTCGAGCATATGGGGCCGTATGTCGGCAATAACGCCACGAATGTTGGCTTCCAATTCCCCTAACGTTTCTGGTTTGTTGGTGTAGACGAGCGACTTCACATATCCCCAAAGAAAATAATCCAATGGTGTCAAATCACACGACCTTGGTGGCCAATTGACAGGTCCATTCCGCGAAATTATGCGCTCATCGAATGTTTCCTTCAATAAATCGATTGTGACGTGCGCTGTGTGGCATGTAGCGCCGTCTTGTTGGAACCACAACTCATCCACATTCATGCCATCCAATTCGGGAACAAAATAGTCGGTTATCATGGCTCTATACCGGTCTCCATTAACGGTAGCTGCCTCTCCAGCATTATTGCGGAAGAAGTATGGCCCAATGACTCCACCAGCCCATAGAGCACACCAAACAGTCAGTTTTTGTGGATGTAATGGCGTTTCAAGGGTCTCATGTGGATTCTCTTCACTCCAAATGCGGCAATTTTGCTTGTTGACGTAGCCATTCAACCAAAAATGAGCCTCATCACTAAACAAAATTTTGCGATGAAAATCAGCATCGAAATCAATCTCATTTTCGGCCCATACACCAAAATCACGACGCATTGCATGGTCTCGCGGCTTTAATTCTTGCACAAGCTGGATCTTGTAAGGTCGCAAGCCAAGATCTTTGCGCAAAATCTTCCATAAAGTTGATGGACAAAGCTCCAATTGCTGTGCACGGTGGCGAATCGATTCATTCGGGTCCTCTTCAACACTTTGCTCTACAGCGGCAATTGTTTCTTCGGTGCGCACTGTTCGACGTCTCTGCGGATGCGTATTATCACATAGAGTAAACGTAGTGCGAAAACGATCCATGGTTAACCGAATTAATTGCTCTGATGGACGATTATGTCGACCATAAAATGGACGGAGCTCACGGTAAACTTCGCGAACTGAACCATTATTTTCGAAATAAATTTGCACGATTTGCAAGCGTTGTTCTTTTGTCAACCTGTTTATGATGAAATGGCAAACCAAACTGAACATAAATGACATTAGAGTTGCCAGATTTGACCACAAAATGCCAGTTTTATCTCTATTCGAAAAACAAACCTGTAAAAAAAACACCCTGTAATAAGCTTTATTTGTTTAAGGGAGGCTTTTACTAGGACTGTGCCTTTACTCGATTAATTGAGTAAGTTGATTATATGGCATATATATTATTTTTTATATATAACTTATTTTTTCAGGAAATGTTTTATGGTATATTAAAAGATATTTTGCCAAGTTTCACGTTTTTAACTGCGAAAATGAGGGAGAAATGGTCCAAAACCTCTTATGTGAACGATCGGTTGTATGGGATATATACTATATATAGCTCCGATCTTAGCGATTTTTTTACCAAATTTTTTATTATCTGTAAGCAAATATCTCACCAAGTTTCAAGTTTTAATATTTCAAAAAGAGGGATAAATGGCCATAATCCTCTTATCTGAACGATCGGTTGTATGGGATATAAACTATATAGAGCTCCGATCTTGCTGACTTTTTCACGAAATCTTTTACTATCCATAAGAAAATATCTCACCAAGTTTCAAGGTTTACTCTTTAAAAATGAGAGAGAAATGGTCACAATCCTCTTATTTGAACGATCTGTTGTATGGGAGATATATGCTATAGTGACCCGAGTATACCGGATCCGACAAATGTCTAATATAATACAAAAATACATCCGTGTGCCAAATTTCATCGAGATATCTCAAAAATTGAGGGACTAGTTTGCGTTCAAACAGACGGACGGACGGACGGACAGACGGACATGGCTGTATCAACTCAGTTCATCGTCCTGATCAATTTGATATACTTAATGGTGGGTCTATCTCTTATATTTCTAAACGTTACAAAGATCGGACCAAAGTTAGTATACCATTTCATGTTCATGAAAGGTATAAAAAGGGTGTCTTTTATAGGCGCCGAAGTTTTTTGGTCTAAATTAATGAAATTTGGATATATGTGTCACTTAGTCAACATCTACATCATTTTTCAAAATTGGACGGTGCCACGCCCACATATTTTGTGTTTTGTTTTGCTCTTGAACTTTCACGATATGTTCAGAAGTTCGCTGGGCACGACACAGTCTGTATATAGCTTTTGGAAAATCCCCCAAGTTATATAAAGCTGCAGTTCGGTATAGTTAGGAGTTTGTTCAAGTTAATGACATTTTATATATAGATCTGTTCTATGTATTAAAACGTTAAAACAACGTCTACCGGGTTTGCTAGGATATTATAAAATGGCGAAAGCAAACAACGAATTTCAGCATTCTTTTGTAAAACTGAGAGACTAGTTTGCGTTCAAATAGACAGACGGACAGACAGACAGATGGACGGAGAGACGTGAACTTTTCTCTTCTTGTTCTCATACTTACATACATTTAATGTTTATGAAAGGTATGAAAATCAAGAAAGATATATAACTTCGCTATTGCAGTGGGCTATTAACTACGTGCCCGAATATTTCGCTTGTGTGTTTCCCGATTTGGCTAATTTTTGGCAGGAGTATGATACATACTACTGAGAAGCAGCTGACCAATTTTCATTGAAATATCAAGATCGAATTATAAGCGATTGCCTTTGAAAATAGCAGAAATTTTATGCTGAAAAGTGGGCGGCGCCACGCCTACTTCTTCAAAATTTACAAAATTTTTTTGCGGCCGAGTTTTTCTTGAAAAGCTTATTATGTGTGCAAAATCTGATTGATATAACTTGCTTAGTTGTAGAAATATCGCTTTTTAAATTTAAAAAAAAAAATTTCAGAACTATGTTCAAAAACTGGGCGTGGACTTTAACCGATTTCACCCATTTTTACAGCAAACAGTAACCTTTATATATAGAACATTATCACCAAATTTTGTTTCCACAAATCAATTTTTGGCGGAGTAATGGCATAAAAAGTTTTGTGGAATAGTCCACTATAAAAAGGGCGGGCCCACGCCCATTTTCGAAAATTTTAGGTTTTTGGATTTCTTTGTTTACGGAAACTTTAAAACTGAAATATAAATGATGTAAAGCTATTTTACGCAAAGTTATTGCCTATTTAATATATCTACGATCCTCTTCAAAATCTTTTATATAAAAGTGGACGTAGACCTTAACCGATCCCGCCCATTTCGCATACCTGGAACATTCATTGCATACCTGGAAACCTGCGTGCTGAATTTCGTTTCGATATCTTGAACGGTTTCTGATTTATGATTAATATTATTTCTAAATTTGACTTAATCAAAAGTGGGCGGTGCCAAGTCCATTTTCAAAAATTTCTTGAAAAATTTATTTTATGCCTCAATCTCAATATATTCATCAAATTTTATCCTTATAGGTGTTAATACACTGTACTGAGTAATCACATTTTTTGTGTTTTCGAAAATATTATATAAATGAAAAGTGGGCGTGGCTATCATCCGATTTCACCCATTTTAAATAGCGCTCGGAGATGAGTGCCAAGGAACCCGCATACCAAATTTCATTAAGATATCTCAAAATTTACTCAAGTTACTGTCTTTACAGACGGACGGACATGGCTTAATCAATTTCTCTTTTCATCCTGAACATTTTGATAGATATAAGTCAATATCTATCTGGATCCGTTAATGCCGTTACGTACTGCCGTTAGGCGACTAAAGTTAATATACCTTGTGTGCGTAGCACTACTAGGAATAAAAATAATATAAGATAAAAAAAATCCCGATACTGTAAAAATCGCAAACATTGGCATCACTAGTATATATTTATGCGTTTTTTTGTTTTTCTTAATTTAGCCGATTGCATTAACGGAGGATGGGGCCGTGTGCAGAAGTCCACGCAAGTGAGGAAAGTTTCTGATCGCCATTCACCTGGGAATGGCCAGAGCGATTCTTTTGCAGCTCACTACTTCCGGGCTTTGCGCCCAAGTATCCTCTGGGTAACCACCGAACCCCCGTTTGGTGGTGAGCTAAACGTGAGAAGGCGACAACCTGGTAAGGCCACTCCAACATAATCGGTTTAAGGGCTTGCTGGGGGGTTCAAACAGGAGCGTCTGATCACCATGTGGTGCGGCTGCTAGCGGGCGTCTGTCTTGGATCAAGCGGCTCGCTACACAAACGTGTAATAATAAATTCAACCTCAAGTGAAACGGGTTGTGCGTTGGGTTTGGGACCCACCACATAAAACAACGTTCCAATGAAATTCAACAACAAAGCCTCGGATATGAGAACCCCCTTTTTAGATGACAACACCCGCAAACGAAATAAGGGTCATGAGATAAGGGCATGTCCGGCTGGGTAAGGTCCTGAGGAAAGGAAAAGCTGACATCACCGCCATACAAGAGATGCGATGGACGGGGCGAGGAAACACGACCAAAACACCTTGCAACATCTACTGGAGTGGGCATGAAGACAAGTGCAGATTCGGCGTGGGATTTGTGGTGGGAGAGAGACTGCGTCACCGAGTACTGTCGTTCACACCCGTGAACGAGCGTCTTGCCGCAATCCGCATAAAAGTACGATTTTTCACCATATCGTTTATCTGCACTCATGCATCGACGGGAGAGAAGGGACGACGTGGAAAAGGATGCATTTTACGAGCGCTTGGAATAAGCATACGAGCGCTGCCCCCACCATGATATCAAAGTCGTGCTTGGCGACTTTAACGCCAGGGTGGGTAAGGAGGGTGTATTCGGCCCCACTGTCGGGAAGTTCAGTCTCCACGATCAGACTTCGCCAAATGGATTCAGGCTGATCGACTTCGCCGGTGCCCGAAACATGGTCATATCCAGCACTAGGTTTATGCACAAGAAGATCCATCAGGCTACATGGCTGTCCCCCGATCGAAAAACACGCAACCAGATCGACCACCTTGTGATAGACGGACGGCATGCTTCCAGCGTTTTAGATGTTCGCACAATACGAGGACCTAACATCGACTCTGATCACTACCTAGGAGCAGCCAGGATTCGTACCCGCCTCTGTACGACAAAACAGGTGCAACAAAAAACGCAGGGAAAGCTGGACGTCGAAAGGCTGCAATCGCAACAGACCGCCAATTATTTCGCAGATCGCCTCTGACACCTGCTCTCCGAGAGCACAATTCAACCTAGTGGAATGCATGAGCAGTGGGATCATATCTCAGGAGCACCCCGTACCGCAGCCGAAGAAGTAATTGGATTCCGGCGAACGCGAAGAAACAACTGGTATGATGATGAAGAGTGCCGCGCTGCCACGAAAAGAAAGGACGAAGCCTACAAGGCAACGCTGAGATCGAATGCAACGAGGAGTGTGTGTGAACACTACCGCGAGTTGAAGAGGGAAGCGAGGCGGCTTTTCCGGGCGAAAAAAAGAGAGGCAGAAAAGCGTGAAATAAAGGAGCTTGAGATGCTGGCCAACGGGAATAATGCCCGAAAATTCTATCAAAAAATTCGGCGAATGACAGAAGGTTTTAAACCCGGGGCAAACTCTAGAATATGGAGGGATCACTTCTCTGCCCTTTTAAATGGAGAAACTGAGCAAGAAACCAGAGAAGATGTCGAACCCGAGCCCACAATCGAAGATGATGGAATTGACGTTCCACAACCCGACTATAATGAGGTGCGAATAGCAATATCCCGATTGAAAAACAATAAAGCAGCTGGCGCTGAGGGTTTGCCTGCTGAGCTATTCAAACACGGAGGCGAGGAGCTGGTAAGGCGGATGCATCAGCTTGTATGCAGAATATGGTTGAATGAATGCATGCCTGAAGATTGGAATCTAAGTGTCCTCTGCCCAATTCACAAGATGGGCGATCCTGCCTACTGTGCCAACTATCGCGGAATCAGCCTTTTGAATATCGCATATAAGGTCCTATCAAGCGTATTGTGCGAAAGACTGAAGCCTGATGTGAACAGACTGATTGGAACTGGACTGAGCTGGTAAATCTACCATTGACCAGATTTTTACAATACGCCAAATCTTGGAAAAAACCCGTGAAAAGAGAATCGACACACATCATCTCTTTGTTGATTTTAAAGCCGCTTTCGATAGCACGAAAAGGAGCTGCCTATATGCCGGTATGTCTGAATTTGGTTTCCCAGCAAAACTTATACGGCTATGCAAAATGACCTTGAGCAACACCGCCAGCTCGGTCAGAATTGGTAAGTACCTCTCCGAGCCGTGCGAAACTAAACGAGGTTTCAGACAGGGTGACCCCCTATCGTGCGATTTCTTTAATTTAATGCTGGAGAAAATAATACAAGCTGCAGAACTTAACCGCGCTGGAACAATATTTTATAAAAGCGTGCAACTGTTGGCATATGCTGACGATATTGATATCATTGGCCTTAACAATCGCGCCGTAACTTCTGCTTACTCCAAATTAGAAAAAGAAGCGCAGAAAATGGGATTGGTGGTGAACGAGGGCAAAACGAAGTACCTTCTGTCATCATGCAAAGAGTCAGCGCATTCGCGCCTTGGCAACCAAGCCACTGTTGGCACCAATAATTTCGAAATAGTAAAGGACTTCGTTTACCTGTGAACCAGCATTAACACCAACAATAATTTTAGCCTAGAAATCCGACGAAGAATTACTCTTGCAAACAAATGCTACTTCGGACTGAGTAGGCAATTGAAAAGTAAAGTCTTCTCTCGACGAACGAAAATAACACTCTACAAGTCACTCATCGCACCCGTCCTGCTATATGGTGCAGAAGCGTGGACACTAACAACATCTGATGAGGCGGCTCTGGGAGTATTCGAGAGAAAGGTTCTTCGAAAGATTTGTGGACCTCTACGCGTTGGCGACGGCGAGTACCGAAGAAGATTTAATGATGAGCTGTATGAACTTTATGCAGACGCCGACATAGTTCAGCGAATTAAAACACAGCGGCTTCGCTGGCTAGGCCACGTAGTGCGAATGAGCGAAGATGCTCCAGCCCAGAAGGTATTCTTATCGGCACCCGCCGGTGGAAGCAGAGGAAGAGGGAGACCACCACTCCGATGGAAGGACCAAGTGGAGACCGATTTGCGATCCCGCGGTGTTTCCAATTGGCGCCAGTTGGCGCAACGAAGAAACGACTGGCGAGCTATGTTGGACGGTCAAAATCACCCAGGCGGTTAGATGACCATTTAAAGAAGAAAGATTAACGGCGTCAACTTTGTGGTATTAGTTTTTCAATAGACATGGGCAAGGCAACGGAGACGATTTGACTGTCAATAGAATTACAAATTGCATATGGATGTGTTTGTGTTCGTGTGCATGGTAAATATGTATAAAGTAAATTGTCAACAGGGAAAACGGTAACTGGATTAATGAAAATGTTAGGTTATAAACTAATGCCATAATGCCAAATAATAAATATTTCGATTGATTGGAAAGCGCTCGATCTCAGCATTTTTTATAAATTATTTATCTCAATATACTTTCAAGACATTTTCATCTGGAATGATTTTGAGAACCATAGAATAGGTTCCCTGTAGAACTAACTGGAAAAGCAAAAATAAAGGAATTGGAACGAAAATATATGAGACGTTTTTGGAAAGAAAATGTGTAGGTAGGATATTGTTCATAAATCAATAATGTTTTACTATTCAAAGAGTGGATTCAAAGGATGGAAAGCGTTTGCCACTATCGCTAGTTCTAGGGATCACTGACGAAGTACTAATGGTTTCGAATTCACAAGTAGCTAGTGCAAGTTCAAGCCCAGAGATTTTTAATGCAAAGTTCCTACCCGTAAACGTTCACAAAACAAAGTAGCTGGCAAATAAAAAATTTGTTCCTGTAGGAAACTCAGCCAACGTTTGTAGTTACTTAATGATCAGTTCCCCAACATAAACTCTATGTCGAGTTCAGTCGTTTTTTTAGAGAACCCTTTTGCTTTCCTCTTAAATTACTGAAGATACTCTCTGGGTTTTCCTAAAGCTACAACTTTTCCTATTGTAGTTCTTTGGAAGCCGTTATATTCGATTGCTCTAGGTTACCGAAAGTTAATTTTTAAGTAGCCCTTTTTTATTTTAAGGGATATGAGTTCTCGAAAGGTTCATTCCTTAATCATCATCAGGGAAGAAAGTCCTGTTTAGAACCTTACAAGCAGACAGTGCCGTATTTAGAGCTGATCGTTTGGTTGGTTGGGGTAGCGAATCCCAACTGCCTCTAATCATCGCCAGTAAAAATTATTTTTAAAGGAACGCCGAATATTTTAACCCCATTGTGAGTTTCCCGTCACACTTTATCCAACACGTTGCGTACATATCTTTAAAAAGCTCCCAAAGCTTAAAACATTGAGCCCTGAATCTTTCCAGCAATGGGTTTCCGTAAGGTTTCATTTTGATATGGCAGTGGCCTTTTGCAGTTTCACAGGGTCAGGTGTGCCCCGCTTCTTATATCACAGAAATGCATTGCGCGTTGCTGTCAAGAGTCCAATGCTCATTAAATGTCAAAACTAATATGAGTATGCCCTTTTCTCTTAATAAAAATTACAGCGTTCTTCTGTCAATGTGGAAAGTTAGAACCCTTGAAAGGTCCCAGAAGCGCAAGGCCTTTAATTGCTCCATGTTTCATGCCCACTTAGAGGGGAATCCGCTAAGGTAGATGTATCTACTAGTTCCACCATTTCTTCCAGGAATTTCTTGCATGCCTCCTGAGCAAGCGAAGATTTTGGGCTGTGACACACTTCATGAACTCGAAAGCGTCATAGATATGGCCGTGGCTAGGAACATTGCAAAATTTCGGCCCCCTGTTTGACTTACAACTATGGATCCGCCAATGAAAACGAAAACGTTGGAACTCTGTGGAGATCGCCATCTTCCCATTCCTCCCCATTACAAACGATAATTCTATAGAAGACTGTATTAGGACAGATGCATTCGGTTCTTTTTTCTATATAGAAATCGCTAACAACTATCATAAAAATCTTGTAATTTCTATAATAGCCTACGACATTAAGCAGATAGCCCTATGCGCCCCTGAGTAATCGAGACGTAACTCCAGTTCCAATATTCATATCCTTCATTTTCAATCTTTACAGATGCTCAACAACAACAGCAACAACAACAATTGAGTAGTAAACATCAACCAAATGGCACTATCATGACAGGCCTTGGCCCACAACAGCAACAACAACACATACGAGCGCCACGGCCACCTATACGCACTGCTTCCTCAGCGCCCACGAATAGCAGCAGTGGGGGTGTAGGTGTTTCCGCTGGTGCTGGCGCCAATATCGGTATGCTTAGCAACCTCGTCGATCAAACACCATCGAATGGCAGCAGCAGCAGTGGTGTTAGTAGTGCGACCTCTAGCAAAGGACACTCACATCATCATTTACATACACACCCACATACGAATACGGGTGTTGACAGCATTGGCATGACAACGACAACGTCGACTGGGGTTAGCGGTGCTAGCAGTACACATTTGCAACAACAAGTGCCACAGGCAGCGATGGATGAGATGCGCGTCTGATAGGTGTCGGTGTTCGAGCTGGAATTATAGTCGTCTTGGTGAGTATTAAACTCAAGAGCTTTGTATTTTTTCGTTTTATTTTGGGGATATTGAAAGGGAAATGGTTATAGTTGTTGCAAATAGACATAAAATCATCCAGACAATGTATAGCTCTAAGTTGTAACGAAGCTCTAAGTCTCTCTATCTCTATGGCGCGATATACAACAGGTATATCATCATAAACCTCCTAAGAGATTTTTGCGCCAAGCTTCTCTTCCAATTTGTGGTGTGCCGATTTGAATTTTTCCTACAAATTGGTGGGACCTACAGTTTTTTGCCGACTCCGAACGGCATCTACAAAGGAGACGAATATTTGCTGAGAAGCCTGTCATGGCAGAAATACACTCGGAGAGTTTGCCAAACCACTGCCGAGGGGCGACCCCGTTTTGAAAAACTTTTTTCAAATCACTTTTGATGTTACCTGTACCAGGGCTCGAACCATGGACCTTCGGTGTGGTAGGCCGGCAACACTACCTTCACACCACGGCGGCCGCTCTAAGTAGCGCTTACAATAAAAAGACAAAAAATGTATTTTCAAACCTCCGGACTGAAGCATTTAGGGATCCCATTGTGCTTTTTATGTAACATACAGAGCTCTAGTCAGGTGGAAGGCACGAGTGAAGGCTGGAAAAGTAAAGTCAGAAACGGTAAGCAGTCCACCTCAGGAAGGGTTAGATGTCATTTTTCACCTGGTAGATACTATATAAGTTAGCGTGGCAAAGGTACTAAGACGTGTTAAAACTGACTTAAGGGCCGACATGGACTATTCATTGGCTCCAGGCATAAGTGCTATCAAATTTAACTTCAGGACCTCAAATCCCTCAAAAAAAATGCTTAAGCAACTCTCGATTCACCTGCTACTGGTGTTCAGATACTGTGGTATACCAGGAAATGAGATAGTAGACGAGCTTTCTATAGAGTTTAGGTATGCCGCTTGCGACCATCAAGTTTGTAATCAGAAATACCTTCCTCGAATAAGCCCCCGACAGATGGAAAACATCAATATCTGCATTCATACTAAGCTGGTTGGGCCAGAGATTATTGCGAGTAGTTTGGAAGACTTACTTGACTTAGCAGGGAAGGACTTGAGTTACTTTTATGTCTTCTCATGGGCCACATAAGTATGTATAGGCATCTACGACGATCGGTTGGGCATTCTCTTCAATAGCTTTTGCAGAACTTGCAGAGACGAAGAGGAGCCTGAAACAGTGAAGCATCTTGCTCTGCACTGTGGGGTAAAAGACTGAAATACATAGGCTCCTAATATTCCAATCACCTCGGCGAATTATCTAGTCAAAGAACATTCTCCACTTTGCGGAGTCCACAAGATGGTTTGAGTTGGAGGTAATTAGATGCATGTGGTATTAGAACGGGACTTAGGGACCTAACGTTGTGACATTGACTTCTGGTGGCAGAAGTTACGATATCCTTCGAGGATAGAATGTGAGGATTGTAAATAAGTTACAATCAAAAAGGGAAGAGAGCTGGGATATACTCTGAGAATCTGCAAGCGAGACATTTATATCGACTTCCCGACTCATGCAGTCCAATATAACGATCCTTGTTGACAGCCGAGCTGCCTTAAAGGCATTACAATTTCACGTGACGAAGTCCGATATGGTGCGAGGGTGGTGAAGGCTCTGGATCTTCTCAAAATATCTCTCTACTGGGTCTCCTTGCACAACTATATTGATGGGAGGGCATTAGTGGCTAAAGTGGACAGAAAAGTCTCCGAAATGAACATTAACGAGGTGGAGAGCTCCATGTGACCACCATTGGGATATCTCTTAAGTAGAATGGAATAGCATACTCTTACGAGAGCAAAGTTACTATGAACGATATGGCGATAGCGTATGCCAACAAGTTACCAGAAGCAAGAATGCAGACAAGGCGACTCAGATTTCTGAGGGCATGCTTTTTCGACAGAGCAGCCATAAGTGTGCCCTCCTCCACTGCACCCACTGAGAACATTCATAATGCACATAAGTTTCTCCTATTGCAAGTGTAGTCCCTTTTGCGCTCTCTTAATCTAACTTAACTTAATATTGGAGGTTGCTATTGTTTTCCCCTTCGGTTATTGAAATTAAGTTCATGGAACTATCAACATAAAAAAAATATAGGTGAAAGAAACAATAAATCTAGTCTTGTGAAGTCTCCCCACCCAATCCTTGCTACCAGCGAATATCAACCTGCCGTTGTCTCCCTCTCCTCCCGATCTATAAACAGTTCTATTTGTCTCTGCTTTCTGCTCCCTTTTTGTGACCATCTTCTTTTCTAGTTTTACCTTTCCCTGTCTTTTTAACTTCTTCCTTTTGTTAATCTCATTCACTTTCTCTTCTTACATCTCGCTATCCTTTTGTTGCTTTTTTCTCGCTCTCCTTCTTCTACTCTGAAATCAGATTTCTAATCCATAATTTAAATATGATCGTAATACGCTGATTAACAGAATTTTTAGAAATATCTAGAATACAGCGCCAAATATCAGATTTTTCTTTATAAAAGCCATTATCGGACCATAAGTGTTATAACAGGATTAAAATATCTGCACCTATGTCAAACAAAAATCTTGGAAAGTTTAAAGTTGGCCCCATTTCATGGAAAATACCTGCAAAAATAAGTTATGCCTCAGTCCCTTCAAAGAATTTCAGTCCAAGTACTCGCTAAGGGTACCCTTTGAACAATTTTTAAGTCTGAATAAGATAAGTGGTAGAAAAGTTATCGGAGCTGGGCGCTACCGAAATAAAAAACACAAAATGGTTCGACTTTTTGCATATCCAAAAAAGGAAAAATTCTAGCTCAAATCAATGATACCACAATGAAATGGGCCACCTAGCCTAGGTGCTAGCAAACACCTTTCAACTCACAAACCGTGTCTCTAATGGAAAAGTTTTAATTTAGTGACTTCAAATGACACGAACTTCTTTTAAGGTACCTTTCCGCTAATTAGGCCTTTAACTTAACCCATAGTTATAACCATAACATACCCAAATAATTGCTTATTGGTTTAAACAATTTCTTTTAACATTTAATTTATTTTTAATTTTTAGATGTTATATACTGACCCAGCAAACATTGAGGTTAGAGGGAGATTAGAAAACGACTCGAATTCTAATGTATTTCTCTAAGATAGAAGGTTAGAGAACGATTTGAGAAACTGTCGAGAATCACAGCATTCTCTACAAAAAGGGAACTTAGTTCCCTCTATATAGAGAAAAGGGTTAGTTATCTAAGCGGATTCTAACGTGAAATTCTAATTGGTTTCTAATGAGAATATTCTAACTGAAAGGCGATCAAATCCAATTATTCATATTCAAATCAATTTTGGTACATTTATTAATTCATATACTTTTGACACGTTTTAAGCTTAGTACCTGGGCGACCGAGCTTTGCGGCATTTTCATAGGTTGCCATTCAACTTGGTTTGCTTTAGATACTCATCAGTAAAGATATACTGGTTGTTTGTATGTAAAATCTTACTTACCATCAGTGGAGCCTTTCAAAAAGAGATTTTAAAAATATATATTGAAAATAGAAACATGTTTAGTATTTTTTTTTTGTTAACACAGTTTGAATACACATAGTTACTCCTTGATGGCTGCTCCAAAAAGTTCTCCCCACATTTTCGGCAAGTTTTTACAAGATTTTTTGCTGAATTGTATGGTTAGAGGCTTTCGATTGCTATCAAATAATAAATCGAGAAAGAATAGTGTCACATGGGTATACTTTTCGGTTGTGGTTCATATATCGATCCACATTCTTTGACTTCTTTATTTTTCAAGAGAGAATTATCCATAACTTTTTATATTTAATACATATGAAATCCAAGCCAACACTTCCAGGCATACCATGTTCGGAGTACGTCTCTGATTTTCTTTCGAAAGCATTACTTTTAACGTACATATTTGGTCGCTTAACTCTTGAAAACGCCACATATAACATACCATGCATGAACATCGATGTATTTAGCTCCACTCCGACAATCTCAAAAGTTATGCCTAGCGGCCCCTTGGATTGGTGTGAATCTCAGTAAAATCAGATAGGTGGCAACTCCGTAAAAAGATCCAATGTGGCTACACTTAGATAATAATTCTAAAAATGTGGTATCCTCTGAACATACCAAATTTCATCGAAATCGGTTTATCGACTTCGAGATATTGTCGATATACAAGAATAGCTCGTTAAAAATTATAAGATATAATATTATAAGATATCATAACAATAAGTGGCAACCCTACTTAAAAATGGTTTTTTTTTTCAATACGCAGGGAAATAGCTTTCGTTTGATACCCATATTGGCTTGTTTTATTTCATTTAAAAAAATTGAGATAGGTGGTAACCCCGTAAATATATCCCATCTGGCACCACCTAAGTAAAAATTCTTAGAATGTGGGACACTATGTATGTACCAATTTTCATCCAAATCGGTTAAGCGGTTTTCGAGATAGTCTGGATATACAAATATACAAACTTACAAATATACAAATATACAAGAACAGCTCGTTTAAAGTTATAAGATATATCTAATGTAAATAAAAATTTTATATCTGATTTTATATTAATTCTTTAATTTATACATAAATATGTAAATATATTTTTATATATGTAAATATATACATATTCAGTCATATAACATGCAATATTTAAAATTTAAAAATTAAGTCTCAATTCACAGCTTATACCTAATGTAAATAAAATTCAAAGATTTCATGTCTGTTTTTTTGCTAATATGTACATCCACATATGTGTGGTATCACATCCAATATTTAAAATAATAGGGCGATAAGGTTTAAAAATAAAAAATTAAGGTACAATTCATAGGTATGTAAACTAAACAAAAACCCAAAATCTAACTTTAACTTAAATTATTTACATTCAGTCCTCTGCGTTTCCAGTTTTGTTTTCTTTGTATGCATTTTTTTTTTATATCGTCCTTTGACACGTTGAAAGAACCCTATAGATGTTCGTTCGAAATCTGCATCTGTTGCTTGCGGAAGTTTGGATGAAAATGTACCTAAATATAAAGCCAAGGTATTAGTGATATAGAAATTTCAAACTTAGAATTATTATACTTTTTAAAGCAGACGTCACACTAAGTGCTGTCACAGCCTTTTTATACCTTTCATGCACATGAAATGGTATATTAACTTTGGTCCGATGTTAGTAACGTTTAGAAATATAAGAGATAGACCCACCATTAAATTGATCAGGACGATGAACTGAGTTGATAAAGCCATGTCCGTCTGTCCGTCCGTCTGTCCGTCTGTTTGAACGCAAACTAGTCCCTCAATTTTTGAGATATCTCGATGAAATTTGGCACACGGATGTATTTTTGTATTATATTAGACATTTGCCGGATCCGGTATAATCGGATCACTATAGCACATATCTCCCATACAACCGATCGTTCAAATAAGAGGATTACGACCATTTCTCCCTCATTTTTAAAGATTAAAACTTGAAACTTGGTGAGATATTTGCTTACAGATATGAAAAACATTTGGTAAAAAAATCGTTAAGATCGGAGCTATATAAAGTATATATCCCATACAACCGATCGTTCAGATAAGAGGATAATGGCCATTTATCCGTCATTTTGGAAGATTAAAACTTGAAACTTGGTGAGATATTTGCTTACAGATATGAAAAAAATTTGGTATAAAAATCGCTAAGATCGGAGCTATATATAGTATATATTCCATGCAACCGATCGTTCAGATAAGAGGATTATGGCCATTTCTCCCTCAACAACAATGCGTATTTAAGTTTTGCACGTATTCATGAAAGGTATAAAGCGAAGACAGCGCCGTCCTTACTTGTTTCCGTTGGTTCCTTTCCAACAAATCTGCTGCGCAACAGCGTCCGTTAAAATCTTTCGCCAAGCATTTTTCAGGAATTTTTGTGCTGTATGTCCCATTACGGTGGATAGTTCATCTTTCTAAAAATATACATTGTTGTAAAGTTTTTGTTAACATTTGTACGTATGTGGTTGGAAAGATGGGAATTTGGTTAGAAGGTGGGATATAGGTGGAACTCTGAAGTTGCAAAAAAGTCAGCCGTTTGGTGGTTGGTTTTGTCAGTGATAGTTGTTAGTCTGTCGGTAGTAAACTGTTAAATAAAGGTTTCGTGCTTCATGTTTAATATATATTACCAGGCTGTCAAATTTGCTGCCATGCTCCTGCACATCCTTTTCGAAGTTTTGAAGCTTGTCCAAATCATAAAAAGGAGTTTTTAGTAGAACCTCCCTTTTACGGGATTTGCTGTGATTTGTTCTCTGCTTTGTCTCCTGTAAAATGCGAGTCATAGTCCTCTTCACTGATTTTTGGTTGTTTTCTATTTCTGAAATACAAAATCATATTAATTATTGATAAATAAAAAAAGTATAGCTAATTTTTACACTTTGGTACTTTTTGCTCCGAAGTTTTTATTTGCTCCAAAACTTTCTTTCCGAACTCTTCAAGATCGGAAAAAGAAAGTGCCTTTTAAAAACTTTTCAGTTTTCCTAAATTTAAAATATTTACCCTTTTTTATTACAGGACTGTTGCTCGTGGCATCTTCAAAAAATTGGGTGAAATCCATTGTCTATCTCAGTCTGTCTGTGTAAAAAATTAAACGTTCCTTTAATCATTTGGCCCTATGGTAGTTATCAATAAACAAAAAGATTGTTGTATGTGTTTTGACACGCGAATTCAATAGCCAATTCGTCGACATCATAGCATAACAACCATATTGAGCGTTTATATGTGTAAGTTAATGAAGGAAAAGTGCAAAAAAATGGAGATTACTATCGTAACTATTAAACTTTATTATTTTTGCTGAAACTTCCTGAAGCTTATGTTGAACCATCCTAGTTGAAAACTGCAAATTCCTAGTTGCTTTTATATTTAAGAGTCCTGACCGTAAAGGTGTCTCAAAAAAATCTTCCAAATTCAAAACTTATTTACCCCAAAGCATGGCATTTTTATTAATGGCCTCTATTTAATAAATCTTGTCCATTGCGATAATAAAGTTGTCAGGTGCCTTGGGTGAAAAGTAAAATTTCGGGAGTTCTACGAATGTTAGGGGCCCATTTTTAAAACTTCCTGTTTTTAGCTCTAGAAGTGTGCCCTATTTCTTTTTTGAGCACATGCTTTCTTCAACCAAGCGATTATATACCTGTGCGGCGACATGATTCTGCTTCCTAATTTTTCTCTTAAGTTTTGATAAATAATTTTCAAACTTAAGGGCACTGAAACTTTCCAGAGATCTAAAATGTAAAGTATCATTTGCTAGGTGTATTAAGCAATGAAAATTAAAATTTGAAAAATCCTCATCATAATACTCAGGTAAAAACTCTATAAAATTTGTCCAACATTTCTCTCGTACAGTCAACGTACTTAACACAGTCAGCTTCATTTAAAAGAATTCTAATGCTAAGAGCAAAAACCAGAAAGTGACTATATCTATCCAAAATTTCTTTCAATAGATATATTCCTGTATAAAGTAAGAAAGACCTCAATTCGGTGGCTCTGGACCTTTCAAGTTCTTTTAATGATCTTGGGCGTCTAGCGAATTCTCTCGGAACTTGGTTGTATAACATCTGTAGTCTTGAATTTACTAACTTTTTTTTGCTGATTTTGAAGTGAATAAGGCTTTTTACGTTTCTTTAACCAAGCCATCAATAATGTTTTAGTAACTCCAAGGCATACTACATGCATGTAGTCCAAAGCAAATGTTTTCACAATATCTATTGGAAGTTTTTTAATCACTATAGGTTGCGAAACAACATGATGGCCCTTATCTACCCGTGCGCGGAAATCTGAATCGGTTCTTAGTTGACAATTTTCTTTCATAAAAACTATTTTATGGTTTTTCAACTGTCCGTTTTGGGTGCATTTTGGGCAACAGAAGTAGCCAGAATGACTTTTAAGACCAAGGACGTATGCTCGTGCTCGTGCGTCACATATAAAAGCTCGGCAAGTCACAGAATAAAGCTTATTGTTAAAAAGTAGTCCATTTTCCATTAACAATAGTAGTTCCTCAATAAATTTACTAAGAAAGTCGTTGGCACTCGCTGATTTGCTTTCTCAGCAATAAGCTCCAATAACTCTTACATATTCTGACCCGTTTCTTCTTTAAATGGTCATCTAACCGCCTGGGCGATTTTGACCCGTTTATATTAACTAAGATTGGCCATATCTGCAAACTAGAACTTTTGGCCAGAGGAAGTACCTCAATGTTAATATTTAATTCCAAGCGAATATCATCAGAGTCGTTGTTGAGTAAAAAGTCGATTGAAGAATTTTTAACACCATAGCGAATGTATTCTCCCGAACCCATTTGGAGTTTTGGTGCGTTTTTTGGGGTGCTTTTCAGAGTCCTAGGACAAGATGAATACGTTTCCAGTCTCTCAGTTCTTGTATCAAGTCGGTATGTCCATTATCTGACGCACTATCATCCGTATCACTATCGTCCTCTTTACAGTCGCCAGTCCTTGCTGTTTCTTCAAAATCTTCACAACAACTTATTTCTGCATAATTTAGCTCTGTGTTTCTAGGAATTATGGCCGCAGATGTGGGTTCTTTTCGATGCCAATCAAATAGCATATTCCCAATTCCTTCACTCTCCCTCTTTAACTTTTTTTATTCATTTTAACTTACAATTTTTGATTATATAAAATAAATAAAATGCTTTTGCAAGTAAATATGTTTTCCCACACAACTTTCACAATTTTAATTTCTTTGGTATAACACTAAGGATGAGTATGCACTAGGGTGGCCCTTAGTTGTATGGAGTAAAAAAAAAGTTTATGGATTCTCGATCGCACCCCCTAGAAATATGCGAATAGCCCAAAAACTAGTATATACAAAGTTTTGGGTCAATCAAAAAAGGTTTAGAGGTTGCGCAAGAAGCTTGAAATCCTGAAAAATTAAGAATTTTTGCCATTTTTATGTCTCAGACTTCCATATTTCAAAGCCACACTATCCTTTACTGGTTTTCCATACCGTAATAAGATCTGCATTTTATTACCTTTCTAAAATGACCTTAATCTTAAAAGAGTTGCAGAGTTACAGAGCAAAATATAAATCACTTCCCAAACAAATATGAAAGTAAATTAAATGTGTTGCACGTGCATTCTCAAGCGTCGCATGCTCGTGATATACCGTTATAACGGTTCTAATGTCATTAAAAATTATATTCTGTAGTGCTAAAAGCTAGTGTGCTAACGTAGTCGCAAAAGTGAGTACAGAGAAATCGTGGCGTGTAGACAATTTAATTTGCAAAATATTATAAAAATGAGTGAATATAATTTTCGGTCGAAAATTTACTTAATTGGAACGTCAAGCTCTCAAATTCTTGGTGCAAGACTATCATCAAATAAACAAGTGTTATCAGTTTTTTTCATAATCATAACATAGTAAAAGTATCAATTCGTAAGAGTGCTAGATTGACTATAAAAGAAGTGTCCGTATTTTGGGAAAAAGCAAGAATTCCAATTAGAGATGAAAAACACTGCATTGACAAGTTGGAAAATATGCACAGAGAATGGCAAGCTATTGGAAAAAGTAAAAATCGGTCTAGTGAAAAGCAAAAACAAAAAGTAAAGCAATTTAGTGAAATGTTAGATGATTTATTTGATATTGCTCATGCTAATGCATTACAACTAATTAAAATTGACACCGACAAAAAGTTTTTGATAAATCAACGAAAAAACGGGCGACCAGGATGTTTTGGTGTTGTTGATACCAATACAAGTAAAGACGTCCAATTGTTTCGCCGGTTTCAAGAGAATTGGAAAAATATTGATAAAAACAATTTTAAAGACTTGCTACAAAACAATGAATTAAAATTACGTTTGAATGATAACGTAGATACTATTTTAAATTTTTGTAAGGAAGAGATGAAAAAGAAAATAGTTAGAGATGACTATAGGGAATTATTGAAATTGACGTCTATATGTCTAGGAGCAAATAACGGCATAAAATTTCGTGTACCAGGTCCCACTCATCATGCGCGGTGGATGTCTAAGGCATTATATTGCTTAAAGATCTATTTATTTCGTGAACAGTTCAAACTAACGGAATATGAAGAGAATTCGTTAGCAAGTATATGCGCATTTATTATAAGATTCTACGTTAAGCTTTGGTTTAACTGCACCAATCCGTCTAAAGCACCTCTTCAAAACTTATCTTTTATTAAAGAAATTCACGAGTATAGAAATGTTAATAAAAAAATCTCTGAAATTGCAATAAAAAAATTTTGTAACAACCTCTGGTACCTGTCTGAAGAATGTATTGCATTGACATTATTCGACGATGACGTTTCTTATGCCATGAAACAAAATATTGTGGAAAAAATTAGAAACATCGACAACTGCGACAAAGAAACGGAAAATTTAAAGAAGGTACATGTAAGATCCAGTGAAATCAATGAATTTATAAGAAAAGAACTACATGATTTTGTAACAGCAAATACAATTGATTTTTTTGTACGATTTGGGATTTCACCTCAATTTCTGCAGGTAGATCCACTTTATTGGAGGGATACAGAAACCTATCAAAAAGCTAAGGATATTGTTATAAATATAAAAGTGGTTAACGACACAGCAGAACGTGGAGTAAAACTTATGGAAGAATATAATAGAATACTAACAAATGACGAACAAGAAAACCAATGTTTATTACAAGTTGTAACTGATTATAAAAAACAATTTGATTCACATAATAAATCATCTTTAATTAAATCATAAGAAATAATATTATATTCCATAAGTATAAGCTAAAGTTTTACAATATATGTAATGTAATACATTAATATCTTATTTTCAAAAAAGCTTATAATAAAAAACAAATAGAAACAAACTCATGTACATATACTTATTATATACCCATTCTTGAAGCCATGACACCATGTTTGAGACATTATTTATTTTATAACTTTTTTATTATTTGACCAATTTTTGTAGTTTAAGATTTATTTCAAAAGAAAATATCTGTAGAGACTACTAATAACAAGTTAAATTACCTTTCGCACATAACAAATGAAGGGTAGACTAAATTTAAGAAAATGTAAAAATTCGTAATTTTTGAGGATTTCAAGCTCCTTTCGCAACCTCTAAATCTTTTTTGATTGACCTAAAACTTTGTATATACTAGTTTTTTGGCTATTCTCATATTTCTAGGGGGTGCGATCGAGAATCGGAATACTTTGGAAAATAAGGGCCACCCTAGTATGCACCCCTTACAAATAATCGGTAACTGTGACATTAAACGCATCATCGCAATTCTAGTGTTTCTCTAATCGCTTTCTAATCGACTTCTAGCCTAGTTCTCTAATCTGATTTTCGATTAGAGATGCATTACAGAACTATATTAGAGTTCTAATGTAAAACTACAATGTTTCTCTAACGTTTGAGACTGTGTTTGCTGGGGAGCTATTATTTGTGGAATTTTTTATATTTTCCTTCTTCACATGAAATTGACATCTTCTCTAGTGTTAGGCATCAATAACTTACCTTTTCTTAGACTAACGATCGCCCAGTGTTGAAATTCAATCACAAAACTTTATTTCATTTTAATAACTTTTTACTAATTAAATTCGCCTTCTTTCTCTTCCCTTACCTGCTGTTCCTTTCCTTCCGTATATTTTTGTTTCCTCTTCTCTCTGGAGTCCCTATTTTTGTTTTTTTGTTGTTTTCTATTTTATTTTTTCCTTTTCTTGTTCACCCCGTCCTTTCCTTTCCTCTCCTTTCCTTTTATTTTTCTTTCCGCTCCTTTCCTTCTCTTTCCTTTCTTTCCTTTCCTTGCCTTATTGTATTTTATTTTATATTATTTTATTTTAATTCACAAAAACCTAACCACAAAGAATACAAAAACAAAACTATGGTGGTGAACACTCTTTATGAGTAATCATAGCATATTAAAACAAGTAATAGCATGGCGGCCATTTTGAAAATCGCTCCTCTAAAACGTCAAAACAGCACAGTGCATGTTAAAATGTTAACAAACCGATTGAAAGCAAGTTTGGCAGTTTAAAGTAAATGAAAATGAAAAAAATCGAATCAGCTGTTGAGTTTATATTACCTGTATTGGTATGCCATGTGAGCAATCAATTATTTTGTTTTTGTGAATACTGTTTGTATTATCAATACAGTTTACATATTTGCTCAAGTTTTTGCTTGCTTAATCCCTGAAAAAACTGAAATACTCCGTAGGAGTATCAGAGTACTACAACACTTATCCTCCTTCATATAAAAGAGATGGTCCAATTTGCATGGCAATGTCCTAGGATTGGATCACCTTCTCCAACACGGAGTACTCCATTTATTTTCTTCTGAATACTTCATGGAGGAAGATTACGTTTACTCACACCCCAACGGCCCTCTAAGCAAGAGCGCCGCTGACACTGGGCATCGTAGCCAGTGATCAATACAATAAGAACAACTAAAACAAAAATGCATAACAAGTTTACTCACACAACATCGGCTCTATAGTGGGAATAGGTGTTTTTCATTGATCCATTATCAACTCTTCGCACTCACAATGAGAGCTGATCACACGAGTAATAGCATGACATGTCTACTCGCACAACTACGGCTTTATAGTGTGAATACATGTTTAGCATTTGTGTTTGTGTCATATTTAAACAAATTTTTCTATACTATAATTAATTTGTTTAAAGGTTTTTTGATTGGCGGCACTGCAGTTTGGCCATACCTATCCATACATAATTAATTGTTAATACCTTAGATGTATAGTTTGGCCATAAAGTGGGACAATTTCCCAACAACTTGCGCATTTATATTATAGATTAGCTAAATTAATTGAAGCTTATATAACATATGTCCCTTTATTAAATATAGCTTAAGTCATTAACTTTCCTTAATTTAACATAATCGGATCTTAATATAGCTTACCTTTAACTTGACATAACATAATGTAAAATAAATTTCACCTTACTTTACTTATTTTAACTTCATTTGACTTGACTTAACTTAACTTAACTTAGATTTACTTAACTTAACTTAACTTAGAATAACACAGGTTAACATGACAGAACTCAACATAATTTAAACCAAATCAGCAAACTTTTATCAGTCACCTAACGTATGTTAAATTCAAGACTAATACTCCAAACGAAATTAACATAAGAACTGCCACCACTTCCACTCCAACACCAACATGCCACACAGCTGAGCAGCTCACTTACGCGTCGCAACTAAGTAACTATTATGGGCACATCAGCATTGTCTCAGAAAATGCATTCATAGTCGGTCTTCAATGCAGCAGCACGTATGAGCTGGAAACTCTTCTATGCATACGTTGTGTATTCACTACCAGCACTACCTTCATTGTTTTGAATGCAGCTCACTTCCTTCCTGTTTTGGGAAAATCGTGTGTATGTGAGGGGCTGGTCCTGCCTGCTTGACTGACGGCTGTCACTTAACGAGCTTTAGCTGCTTGTATTCATTCACCGTCACGCCTAAATTTATGCAATGCATCTCACTTGAATAATAATTTGAAATGGAAATTTTGCATCGTAAGGACCAAAAAGCATAAATAGAAAGTGTCGGCCACGTATTAGGTATGAATGTGTGTGTGTGTCAAACAGTACACTGAAAAAAAGATAGTGCTACCAAACGCCAAAGCGAGTAACCCGCAATGACGCACTTTCGTCTAGACTGATATATATATTCATAAGGAGCTAAGGCATGATCGATGAGTCAGCACACTTACAGGAGGCGAAAGTAGACCTGCCCGACGGTAATTGTAGGAGAATAAAGCTCCTGCCAACCATCAATGGTTACACATCTGGATAACAGTGGATCTTCGTTTAGATGTGAGCTTTCAAAGCCTGCATACTTTTAGGTACTTGAAGTTTTCTATACAGATTCCATAAATATACTTTGGTGCTAGTATTCGTAACAAAAGCAATGGTTTTGGAACCCAGCTTTCACATTGGCATAGGTTTTAAGCTATCGTTGCTAGGGGTAGTTCCGTCCGACATTACCTATTAATAGGGCACAATTAGTCTGTTCTCGGACATGCCCAAACAAAGAATACAAAACTGGCATTGGTCACATGCTCCTCTCCGACCCATCCCGGGCTCAGCCTCAGCTAAACGCATTTTTTGCAGTGTACCTAGAGCGTCATAAAGAGGCTTGTGGCCAATGCATTAACATATCAATTCAAGCAAAATTTACATATATACATGTACTCCTAAACAGCTTGTGTAGTGCAACACATTTGCTCAGTTGGCTAGCCAATGTCATCTTTGTGCGTACAGTTAGGTGTACAGTTAGGTATGTGCATGTGTGTATGCTAAGCCATAAAATGCATATGCTTTAGACGCTTATGTTTCGTCATACTTACCTTTAGGGCGCGCTTTGCTTACTTCCGACAGATTCGAACATTTTGCTCGGTTGACTAAAATCCCAGTAAAGTGCCAACCAAAATCACGTCACTTCTTCACACTTTGTCGACATCCTACTTCCACCCACGCAGCCTCCTACTCCTTCTAGTATGACGTTGTCTTGTGGTTGTTTATCTCTATCCTCTTAACGTTTAAGCTCGTTGACTTGCAAAACAAAGGAAACCTTTGAGAAAAAAGCTTTGCCGAGAATGGCAAAATTATGATCATCTTAGGGTTTTCTTTTCCGCTTTAACACACCGTTAACTCTCACTTGCGAGCACGGTTGCATATAATTTTCTTTGTAAATATTTTTTTTGTCCTTTTCCCCACGCCTTCTACTTTACATCGTTGCACATTTTTGCCAAGATATGCACCTGATTTGCGCCATAGAACTATGATTCATCTCTTGGCATGAAAATTTAAAATTCATTAACTTAGATGGAGCGGAAGAATGCATGAGTGTGTTGAAAGGCTACCTTAGATTTTATACCCATTTGTTGTGGCATTTATAATTGTTTTTTAGCACTTGAGGCGATCTTCCGTGCAAAAATGTCTACGCCTAGTCTCAAAGAAAGTAGTCTCCGATTAGTACTAAGAAAAGTAGTTCAAATGCCAATAGCTTGAAAAAAGTGCGAGCTTAGAAAATTCATATCTTGCATCATTCCCATTGTTTCCTCCCGTGCTTCAGATCAACCACGGTACTCAACGCTATTTAGACTCATACAGGTCGCTGGAGAGCTCCCGAATAACACGCACAGCTAACACCTTTAAGAGAACAGTTAAACAAGCTGAGTCGGCCAGTAGAGTAAGAGGCTCAGAATATTACAGCTGAAAGGTGTGTCAGCCGTACAGGAGTACTAAAATATACTCACAGAGGCTTCAATGCGTCGAACATATCATTTCCCTTCCCTTCGCGTAAAAGCTCGCCGGTTCATGAACCGGGCGTACCGGTTTCAAAGAGGCTTTAGAGTACGTTTCTGCGGTTACAACAACAACCGCTAATACACATAGCATGCATTGAGACGTAAAAACCTTTTGCAAGTTAAAATATCCGAGTCTAGATATGATCTTTCATGCTAACTAGCAGCTAAACCTTTTGTATAATGGTTTAACAGAATGTTTGAGGTTGCACAAGTCACAAATTGATTGCTGTTCCACAAACTTGGAAGATCCTTTAATGGTCTTCATATGAAAGGCGGCCAAAATGCGTCACATAGCTAAGACTACAGGAAGACCAAACGTTAATACATATCCCTGTCGTAAAAGATTCGTTGGTATCAAACAAATTGCTCTGTCATCAAATCGGGCTAATACCAGAAACTTTTAGTACCCTGGAACAGTCCACAACGCTAACACTCTTTAAAACTTTTGACTGGTGTTTTTTCCGTTAGTCAAACAAACCTAATGTCAGTCCAACGCTCCCTCAGCTAATTAGTGGTTTATCTGGTAAAGATCCGACTGCAACCGAATGCTCTACAGTCTAATACGTTAGGCTTACGAGTACCCAACCGAGTCAAGAAATAAGTGCGAAGGTTAGTTTGGATATGGCTTTGCACTGGGACGCATATGAGATGATCCATCTCTGAGCTTTAAAACTACTTGGTTTTCTGAGTAGCTGGACACTATCTTCATAGCGAGGCAAAAGTGCTCGGTGTTAAGGAGCATATAGAGATGTTGACTAGGCAATTCCTGTTCAATTGCTGAAAACCACAGCACCCGAACAGGCGCCTGCTAGGCGAAAATCCGCCTCCGAGGAGAATAAGCACTATGATGAGATCCGTCATCATATCTTTTCGCCGTTTGATCTAAAGGTGCATCGACAGGCCCTGAAACTCATCCACACAGAATCGGTAAACTCCTTTGTCAGCTCTCCAACGAATGCCGTCATTCAAGCACAAGCTCCACCTGTTGCTGAAGAGGAACGCGAACTGACTAGGGAGGCACGAGTCATGCTGGCCCAACTTCGTTTTGGGTACTGTAATAGGTTAAACTCCTCATGATACTAACCATCTTTTCATCTGCTCAACTGAGCCGACTCTTCACACGCAATTTCACTATGCTCCAGCACTATTGAAGTAGCGAGGTTTCTAGGACTATCGTTAGAAGAGCTTGATGACTATGTTAGGTAAGGGAGGTGACGACTAGACATTCAGACTATCGCTACAAGAACAACAACAACAGTACCTGAAAAAAAAATCAAGAAATTTCCCTCCAAACTTCCGTTCCAACTTCTATCAATCCATGAACCAGTTTAGTGGTCCACTTTCCCATATGAATACCTCGCCCCATTCCTCCTTCGAGAGAAGTCTGATATTGAGAAAGAAAAAGCAACTGTGACTGGAGCAGGTAATGTGTACGACCAAGACTAAAGTCGTATGTTAGTGCTTCCAGCTTATCCGAAATATATAGCGGCGGTATATTTGGCATAACATTCAAAGCCAAGGTGGGATTACTTAACTATTCTAAAAAAAGTTGATCATGTCCCTGAAAATCGAGGGCTGTAGGCTTTGGTATCACGGTCTTTTTGGAATCGCAGTCTGATCAATTATGTTTCATAACAGTAGATATGGGGTCGCAGGTCACAGGAAGAAGCGGCTAAACACTTGCTGTGCATCTCTGCTGCATTTTCGAGGTAAAGCCTCCGGTAAGCAGGCATGGCACAACTATCAGATCTTGGAGCAGCAATTACCTGGACTACACAGGACAGAGCTATTTTATAACATACTAGCAACCCGCCCCGGCTTCGAACGGAAATAATAAATTGAATTATGCGAGAGATTCGTACATATGTACTTACATGCATACGTACCGAGTTCTTTCACCATACGATCTAATTCAACATGAATGAGGTGGGGTGAGATTCCCGCATAGCTTCTAATGTTTCATTCGGTTGACAGCGAACAAACACACAAACAGCTTTTTTTGGAAAAAGTGCTGCTTTTGTTTAAAGAATCTTGGTTAAATAAGATATGAATCAACTATTTTTTTTGATGCAGAACGAAAGTAAATATTTCAAAGTTTAACTTCAAGTAAGTTTCATTTTAATCGGTGGATTCTTTTATGATTTATGGCTGTGTAAACAAAAAATTTATGGTTTTTTACCACATTCTGTCCGATTGCCACGCCCCCTTTATATATTTCTCCACATTATAATGACATAAACCTTCCTCTTCAACCAATCTATGTATTAAAAAAAACCGCATCAAAATCCGTTGCTTAGTTTTCAAGATTTAAGCATTCAAGGGGAAATACAGACAGAAAAAGTGACTTTGTTTTATAAGATGTTAAGAAGTTCTGGTTCGTGACCGGATTTTTTCATTTGTGCAAGGTTATATATGTAGTTCATTAAACTTGCTCACTGACCTTCCGTTCAACTAAAGACAACGGTAAGGAAGGAATGGTCGCACGGATCGGGGTATTCAGGAAATTGGTTTTTTTTTCGGAGCTAGACTCTCAAAACTTGAAACAAGGTTGGAATCGAAATATTACAATATTGCGACTTAACACCTTAATACTTGATCCCCTTTATGTAGATTTAGATTGCAAAGTTTAATACTTGTATTTTCAAACTGTTTCAAGGTCAATAAAAATTTATTTTCCTGTAATGTTGACATTACAGCTTTAGTAGACTGAAAATACTGAACTAAAACTATTTTGCCCAATCCTTGTACAAAATTTAATCGTCCGTGAATGGACTAATGTACACAGCCATACTTACAAGGCATCCTATTCAAACAAAATTTTCATTCACAAGCGCGTGCATTAGGGTGGCTTGATTTTTTTATTTTTTATGATTTAAAAAAATTAAATAAAAAAAAAAATTTTTCAACATTAGTTGGTTTTAAATTTGGATTTTTAAATAAATAAATAATAGTTACAGCGGAAAGAGATTGTTTTGTTCTAAAATAGTAATTCCCATGCAAAATAAAATGCATTAAATTCTTTTAATAATAACAATTTAAATTACAAAAGTAATATAGTCCACGCAAAGAAACTAGACCCTTAGCAATTAAAATTTCCAAAAATTACATAAAGTCTTTTTTCCTTTTCTTTATTTATAAATTTACCAGTTTTTTTTTTCTAACTCACCCTAACATACATGCATTCAACTTTTTTGAACATGACTGTACATGAACATTCATGTATGCAGAATATTTTGCTTATTCGTTCGACTTAATGCTCACAAACAAAAAAAGAAAGAATTTCGCCTTAATCGCATTGCATCCCTATGACAAAACAATAAAACAAAAGCGCAACCAACGTGGACGAGGAGCAACAAAAAAGGGCCAAAGCAAGCGAATTGAAATAGCAACTGAAGCGCGTAAAGTCAAGTTGATAAAGAAATCAGTCAAGAGAAGTTTTGTGACGGCAAAGATTCACTGAATACCAAATAGACAGAGGCGTAGTCAGGCTTATTTATTAAAAAGGGGTGCAAGTCTTTAAAGCCGAAAATGTCGAAGACGCTTGGTGTGAAGTTCTTTGTCAACTGAATTTGTTGTTGTTTTTGAAGCAGACTACAGTCGGTTCTGCCCACCGGTATGACTCGGATTTTACTTAAACAAAGACTGTTACTGCAATATGACCCTGAAAATAGCAGCCGTATCTTTCGTTATATGTCTCCGCTCTTAAATTGCAGACGTTAAATGTTTCCCATAATTTTTATAAGAAAGGAAGGATAGTTCTCATCTTATAATTTCTAATTACTTATTTCATTGAGACTAATTTATACGTGGCAGGTCCTAATCCCAGCGGATGGCTGCGTAGTTGTGAGAGACTTACACTTTTCTATATCAAGCTGCACCTCTCGCTTAGCAGACGTTGAAAACCTCTGTAAGCGATTAGGTACGGTGCTCCCACCGAGCTTCCCTCTCTGTGTGACACGATTCGAAGTGCCAAAAGTGCTGGTTACAGATTCCATTGCTGTACGGTTTATTTGAACACAAATAAGACCGTTATTAAGTCGAGCAATTTTTGATATAGAAGTTCTCCGTTTGAATTAACAATATCCTCTTCTCACCTCAGCAAGTTTACTTTTTGATGGAGTAGAAGCAATTTGAGACAGTAGGCTTCGGTCAACGACAGCACATTTGTATCTCCGATGGTGGTTCATAAATTATATTTTTAGAACCTGGATACTTCTGTTGACGGCTTCGGGCCCTAATTATGATAAAATAGCAAGGAAAGCACAGCTTTTACTGAGTTGGACCTTGTAGGTAGTTAATGGAACTCGATAGTGCTGAATGACTCCATTTTTCACTTATTTTGAGATCAAAATGTAGAAGGTTAAATCTATTTTCGGACAGAAGGTGGCACGTTTTTTAACGACAGGGCAGAACCTAGGGCTATCGAACAGAACACCTTCTACTTTTTCACAGAACTTTATATACATAGATTCGGCTTATTCTCTTATTTTGTAAAGTCAATACGAGACAGCGCTGCTGTTACTTGCAGTTGGTGCCAAGTTCTTCTAATAGTAATTCATCCTTTCGGGATCCATTTCGAAGCTTATGACCTATCTTGACCCGAGCTACATTTACAATGTCGACTATCAGATATGAGCACGTAATCAGCGTTCAGAGAGAGAGTTTATGTGGCCAAGTCACCTTCCACTTGTTTTCTCCTAGTTGAGGCCCCTCTTTCCCCCGCTGCCGGAGACGGGTGTAGTTAGGAAAACATTCTGGGCAGAGCTTCTTTGTTCGTACGCATAAGATGGCCCAAGCAGTGGAGCTTTAAGGCTTAAATTAACTAAACTATGCTCAGATCGGCATAAAGCTCGCCTGCCGTTTGGCGTATTGCCAAAGGAACCATGGCAAATGTATTTAAAAAGGTATGCTATTCTAACTCCATTTTCAAAATTCTTCTTCTTTATTTAAATGGCGCTTAACAATCTAAACAGTTTCATTTGGTTTCCCAAATGTCTAGATATCTACTCATATCCAAAATCTATAATTTGAATGTTTCACAGCTCAAAACCCACCAAGGAAGCAAGCTCTACCGTTTCCGGTATCGGGTTGGCCAGCCTTGTACGAAATTACAAAAAGTAGTTAGATATCTTATCTACTTTCCAAAAGCTTCTAGGAAGTGCCGGCGATTCGGGTTTTGCTCTAAAGCCGTGCTAAAAAAATTATTTGACCTTGCGAAAGTGAAAGGTCTCACTTTCATTATCTCCTCTGCAAGAAAGACTTACTTCTTAACCTTACTGCTTATCTAGAATGCAAAACTTGAGCTTGGCAGTGGGACAAGAAAGCCTCGACTTAGACTTTACCATCCTTCGTGCCACCGTTTGGACATCTACATACTTTCACTTCATAGCAGCTTCCCGATACATCGCCATAGTTGTTTAGTCTCTCACCCTGTGATAGGTATCTGTATGCGGGTAGACTGCCATATGCTCTGATACTTAGCATGGGTAGTTCCATACTGTAGCTTATTCAAAGCACCTCGATGCCAAGAAATAGTACCAAAGTTAGTATATTTTAAATACATTGTAGACACTTGTTGCCTCTAGGTTCGTCCATCTATCTCATCACGCACCCTCCTCCTACGACCATGTCGCTTAGAGCTAAAGTAAAGGTACAAGTGCACTCTTCTTTATTTGTTGTAGCACGTAACAACAGCAAGCTAAAACTGAAGTATCAGAAGCAGCGACAATAACAACAACTGCCACAACTACAACAAAAACAACAGCTTACCAACGAAAAGTCATGGCAAAAGTCAAGTATTATTCAAGAGGAAAGTTAAGTGAATTGGAATCGAGTTGACTGAAGAAGCGACTGATTCACAGAGCTAAGAAGAAGAACAAATGGTTGCGAGATGCGCTGGACTAAATTGACGATGATGCTGAAGCACTAGATTAGAATTCAAGCGTTGAGGTAGCTACGAGCGTGGATCTATTGTTCAAGAAAAAAGAGCAATAAATTTAGAAGTGAAAGTAGAATAGAATTAATGAAAATTTGGAATGACACCACGAAGCAGCCTTAATTTAGCCTAAGATTGTGGAGAGAGTAAGTGCCAATTAATTTAAGTGGACGGGTGAAATGTTATAGAACCAAGTTTCTTACAATTTGAATACGCGTTAGGAAGTTGAGATTGCAAAATCCACGAAATATTTGACTTCTCGTGACGGAAGGCATCAGCTTCTCTACGGTAGCTGTGATATAATTATTTATTTAATTTTGCCAGAATGTGGGTCAACGCTCTTAGTGGAATTTTCATGAGAGCATCTAATTGTGGTCATACTTTTCCAACCACTGCCATGGTACAAAAGGGTTAAGATGAGCGGGGGTTCAAGACTTTGTAACTTACTTCTTTGGAATCTTGGGGAAGAGGTGCCACCCCTTCTCAGAGAAAAAAGGAACATTCGCCATCAACAATCTCGCCCTCCACCAAAAACCTCTTCCTGACGGTATTAGTTCGGCAATGTTTCAGAAGCTGGATACAGTTAAACATAAGGTTGGGGTCGGCTCAAGAGAAATAGAGGTAAGGTGACACTGCCATTCCGATATCAGGTCCTTTTCCTTCACCTCTCATGGATTTACTTGAAGGAGCGCTCCGCAAGCTGCTTATATGGACAGTCAAATGCGTGTTAAACGTTTACCCTATAAGGACGAATCTCATACTCCTTGCAAGCCACAAAAACAGCAGTTTCGAATGCCCTGGGCGTAGAAATAGACAGTAAGCTTAGCAGGATAGGAGAGAAAAGGCACATGTAGCCTAGTTAGCGTGTAAAAGAATAGTCAGCAGACATTGGAGTTTGAAATCCAAACTCTTTATGTGTTTCTTCACTGCCGTAGTTAGACCCATACTAACTTTCGGGACGATTGTATGCTGGCCAGCCGTAGACAAACAAAATAACGAAACAAAACCTGAAATAAAGTACAGCGAGCAGCACACGGAGAGGTGATAGAATGTTGTTGTTGTTGTAACAACAAAGCTGCCAAAAGGTTTTGGGGAGTGCTGTCGAACTGAGAGTCCTTAGCCGGATATGAATCCGGTACGCTCCGGTACTCCCTTGCGGTGCTGCGCGACTGTCGTGGTAGCGATTTGGTATGACCAGTGGAAGCTTCTAGGTTATGTCACCCCTCCTTCCGTAAGGAATGAGAGATGGTTAATGAGAGGTGAGAGGCATCACATCCGTAGATCAACCAAAGAGTTGCACGTCATTACCTTTGTGCATATTAGTCGCCTCTTACGACCGGTATGCCTACCTAAACCCCCTAACCCGCAGGTGATAGAATCGCTAAGGTCGCTGACTCACGCACTTTACAGAATCTTTAACCAGTTACCTCACATACGTGAAACTAGCGCATGCATGCTCGACTGTTAGACTTCCAAAAGACACCAACTTACTTTCTGCCGCCTACGTTGAACTTCGACAAAAAATTTAAGGTAATGTCCCCTTTCAAAAAAGTACTGGCGGAGAAACTTAGTAAGCCGGAATATATCACTGACGCGTGGAAATGGACTGTGACGTGGGAGCTGGAGTGTTTTCAGAGCAGTTAAATGTCACGCACGCAGATCATATTTCAGATTCAGCTGATATCTTCAAAGCGAACGTTTTGGGGATAGAGAAGGTATGTGGTTTCTTGATCGAACACTAAGTAAGAGGATGCGAAATATGTATCTATACTGGCAGTCATGCGGCTGTCAGTAGTTACAAGAAGTTGCATTGAGGATAACGATGGAAAGCCATTGGAGTATGCGTAGTAAAAGTTCTTTGGAAGAATTTTGGTCCTTGCTGGATGCTATAGTCGTGTTTGGGAAGACTTACGCAGGTAAGCTGGCTTGATCATGTAACCCGAAAGCGCAATCCACAACTGTGATGGAAGGCATCGGATGATTTTGTGACCCTTTATTTTCCGATTTTGGTCTCTGGGAACTTTTTATATACAGCTCAAACATTTAATAGTGAGAGTCTACTGAATATCATTTAAAATAATTTGCTCAGCAAACCTCACTTTCTGGCATGATACTGACGTACTTAATTCTCCTTGTTCGCTCTTTATGAAGGCTGATTCAGCTCACAGTCATATCAGTTCGAATAAACGGGCAGAAATCAACTAAATACCCATGCTCTTAACCAATGAACAAGATGCTTGGCGTGCAACCTTCGAATTAACAGTCATTGGCCGGATTTGAGCCCGGTACGCTCCGGTACTGCCTTGTGGTACTGTCCGACTGTCGTGATAGCGATTTATGACCAGTGAAACCTTCTAGGTCATGTCACCGCTCCTTCCGTAAGGGTAATGAAAGGTGAGAGGCATCATATCCGTAGATCAACCATCGAGTTGCACCTTTGTGCATATTAGTCGCCTCTTACGACCAGTATGCCTACCTCGGGCATATTCTAAGCCCCTAACCCGCAGGGGCGGCAAAACCTGTGTCGCGCTGCTTACTTAAATATTTAACTCCTACCTTACTATACAGAGTTGAAGCTTGGAATGCTTAATCAATGTCCCGGAATACTTTGAGTCACTTCCATGACAACGCCGTGTGATTAAATTCCTTGACCTAATGGTGAATGAACCTGGCGACAAGTAATGAAAAACTAGGGAAGAATACGCAGGCTGCTACAACAAAAACAACCATCTCCACTTATTTATGTTTCAGTAAAAGTTTTGCATTAAATTTACGTAGCAAAATAATATATGCCGTCATAAATTCAACTCCACCCCCAGCAAAAGCAACAAAATTTTAAAATTCTGCTCTTCATTTATCTCGCTCATTCTGCCGACACTTCATTGTCACATTTTTACATTGTTTTAACTAAGTTTTCCGCTCCATAGTGCATTAGAACACTTGCATATTCAATTACAGCTGGAAAGAGAAAAATGTTAATCAGGTTAAGCGAAAGTGAAAGCTTGAAAATTCACAAAAGAGCGCGTATGCGGGAAACAAAAAAGAATAAAAAAGAACAACAAAGCTAATTTACAAGTGTTTGTGCTTGAAAAAATGAAAATACAAAATGAGAAAAGTAATAAAAAATTAAAAATTATAATACTTGTAATATAAATAAATTACAAATGCAGGACAATACAGCAGAGAATGGGTTGGATATATACAAGGTGGCGCAGAAGTAAACTTCCGATGTTCAGCATATCGGTTGTGGCACGTGCAGTGTGTGCTGTTGCACCGTCTTGTTGGAACCACATGTTTTCCAATCCCAATTCATCAAGTTGCGGCAAAAAGAACTCGTTGATCATTGCTCTGTAGCGCTCACCATTCACAGTAACCGTTTGGCCCCGACCGATTATTGGTCAAATAAATAGCCAGCAATATTCCGCGTTCTGGAGCAGTGTAGCGTAACATTGTTTATTAACCTGTATTTCGCATGTGTTTACTACACAAATGTCAAAACAGAACTGACTTTAGGGGCCAATCGCAAAATTTATAGCATTTTCTGATAGGAGGATTACCTTTGCGCCACCTTGTATAAATTTAATTGTGCACAAGCGAAATTATGAGCGCTCAAAAAGCACTGCTCGAGGTAATAAAGCGCGCAATCATAACAAGGGTGTTGTAGCGTGGTGGAGTGCAGGCATAGCCGTGAGTGTGTTTGAGTGCGCTGGCAGGTCATAGGTATAGTATGGTTATAAAGGTGTATGAAAACATACATGAATTAAAGAAAGATAAAACAAGTAACGGAGTGTAAGTTCGAGTCTAGTCGAAAATGATACGAGGTGTGTTCAAAAAGTATCGCGAATTTTGTGTTTTTTCAAAAATTATTTATTTATTCATGAATATCTATTTTGTCCCCTTCAAAGTAATCCCCATGAGATATTATACACTTGTGCCAACGGTTTTTCCAATCTTCGAAACACTTCAAAAAATCATTTTTTTGTATCTTGTTCAGCTCCTCCTTCGATGCCGTCTTTATCTCATCAAGAGAAGCGTAACGTCGTCCTTTCATGGGCCTCTTCAGTTTAGGGAACAAGAAAAAGTCACAGAGGGCCAGATCTGGGGAATACGGTGGCTGCGGCATCATTAGTGTGTTGTTTTTGGCCAAAAAGTCGCGCACAAACAACGATGCGTGAGCAGGGGCGTTATCGTGGTGCAAAAGCCAATTTTTGTTCTTCCACAAATCCGGGCGTTTCTGGCGGATTGCTTCGCGCAAATCGCGCATAACTTGCAGGTAATATTCCTTATTGACCGTCCTTCCCTGTGGCAAGAACTCATGATGCACCACGCCCCTGCAATCGAAGAAAACTGTCAGCAAAACTTTCACATTCGACCGAACTTGGCGCGCTTTTTTCGGTCTTGGTTCGTGCGCCAGCTTCCATTGAGATGATTGGGCTTTGGTTTCCGCGTCATAACCATAAACCCACGATTCGTCACCAGTTATGACCCTCTGGAGCAAATTTGGGTCGTCGCGGACAGAGTTTAACATCTTATTAGCAATGTTCATGCGATGCTGTTTTTGGTCACAATTGAGCAATTTTGGTACGAATTTCGCGTAAAAATCGAGGACGATCCAAAACACGTGCAAGCAAAGCAGCTGTCAACAATTAACTGAACATTCAAAATGGCCGAGCTTGTCGGCATAAGTGAGAGACATGAGTACCAACATAACGCCACAAAAAATTCGAAATTCGAATATACGTAACCAGCGAAAATTCAAAATTCGCGATACTTTTTAACCACACCTCGTATACTCAGCTGTGAGCTGTGACAAAAGTTTAAATTTGAAATATGATAAGTTTATCTAATAACAAGTGGGGAAATCGCAGTCTGCGGCTTTATACCTTTCATGAATACGCCTCACGCTTTTAAGTGCCCGATCCTTACTCACAATTAGTACAAACTTTGCAAAATTTGATGGTCTTACCCTGTTCATTTAAATATACAAATCCTTAAACCCGTTTATCGGAAAAATGTGTTGTAAGGGGATATACGATATTTTGTTTCAATATTGATGGTTTTCACTACACACATTACATATGTAATAAGTACTGTAGCTGCCAAATTTTGTGTTCCTCGCTATTAAATTACAAGAGTTATAGGCCAAACCCCGTTTATCGGAACAATCGATTGTATCGGAGCTATGCGTTGCATTGGTCCGATCTTGTTGATTCCGACAAATGATTAATATATTATAAAGTGGCTGCGCCATACCAAATGTCATCGAGATATCTCTAAAACTGAGGGACTATTTTGCGTACAAACAGACAGACGAACAGACGGGCATGGCTAAATCGACTCAGCCCATCTGATCATTTCGGTATACTTATTCGTGGGTCTATCTCTTCTTCTTCTCTTCTTAAAAACATCGGCATTTCATGTTTAAAAGAGGTATAAAAAAGAGGCTGTGCCACACCTATTTTTACAATTTTTTTCGGCTTTTTTTTAGAGCCACATTTTGTATTCAAAATAGAGCTCATATAAAATTATTTTCGCCTTTTATATTCATATCTGGTCCGTTTTAACAACTTTTATATAAAAGTGGGCATGGTCATGGACCGATTTCGCCAATGTTTTAAACGTGTTTAGAGTTATCTTATAACCTTAAACAAAGTATTCTTATATATTTGTTACATAAAAGACTTGAATGCAATTTGTTATGTATATGGTGCACTATAATCTATGGCTATATATCTAGGAGTTTCCACTAAGGATTGTTTTACAAAATTGTTAGCTTTTCGAAAAAATTTTTAAATAAAGTGATATATCCTTATATGCATACGTATAAAATGAAAGTTATTTTTCGTCGTATTTCAACAAAACTATTTCTTGGTAGTGATACCACAAAGAGTTGCCACCTAATCTTATTATATTTACTTTTTTGTATAACAACTATTATCTCGACAAAGATCTAAGAAATTTGGATCAAGTTTTGAATATGGGTAATTACATTTCAAGTTCTCCCGTTAAAGTGTTGCCACGCCCAATGTTTTTACAAAGCTGCCACTTATTCAAATTTTTTTTTTTTTTTAAGTGTGCTACTTAGGGTTGCCAGCTGGATTTTTTTCCAAATCCGATATTATCCCAAATGTTGTATGTAGACTATCTGTTAAAATCTAAGTTCTCTAACCTTGCCACCTCCGCTGTTTTTACGAAGTCAACACCTTTCTGAAAATTAAAACAAAGAGAGATATGCGAATGTGAGTATCAAGGGAATGATATTTTTCGTCGAACAAAAATACTAATTAACCCAAATTAATTAATACAATAAAGTATGAAACTAAACTATACCGCAACCGCAACCATATGCGATTGGGGTCTTTTGGGAAGCTCCGAAGCCAAGACAATACTAAGCGTGAGACTATCGAATATATTTCTAATCTTAACAAAACTTTCTCGTGCAATTGATGTCGAGAACTAGAGTTTGTTTCTCCTTACTCCCAGAACCGTTGTTGTTTGTAGGGACAAAAACAATCCCCGAAGGTTTTGGGGAGTGTTGTCGAAAGTGACCGTAACTTTCCGGATATGAACCCGGTGCGCTCCGATCCTCTGGCGGGAGCGATTTGTTATGACCAGTGCAACCTTCGAGGACATGTAGATCAACCATCGAGTTGCTCGTCATTACCTTTGCGCGTTTTAGTCGCCTCTTACAACCGATATGCCTACCTCAGACATATTTGAAACCCCAACCCGCGGGGGTCCTTCCAAAACTTGCCTTCCACTATTACTCCTCGCATTGAGCAGCGCAACTAACACATTATAAGCGTGTTTTCCCCTTTGGTATCAGCCACTGCAGCTGATGCTCTTCCTGTATTGGATGTTTGTTGGATTCGGATAACAGGCGTACTATAGCTGGTACCTATGTTATCGCTTGATTTGACGATCTACTGACTACTGTCTACTTTTTATCGAATCTATTTAATTTTTTAGTGTTTACCGTATAATTCCCGAGAATAATGTGGAAAGGGATGGTCCGCCCCTGAAAAGCCAGCATACCGACGTCAGCTGCTCCATAACGACCCGCTGTTCATTGGAAGTTAGGCACGCATACCTCAACACCGCATCTTGAGAAAATGTAAAACTTACCTCTTAGTTCATCTCACATTGGGACCCCTCCTCAGGACAGATTCTGTTATGATACGTAAGACTCTTCGACATACCATTACGACCAACAGTGTAAAGGTATCGGGCGTCCAAATATTGGTTAACAACATATGTAAAATTACCTTCATTAAAAGTTGGCGGTGCAACGATGCAACAATTTCGGCCTAAAAATTGGTGTTATATGCACGATTTGTATGCAAAATCCTGCACCTAAAAATATGTGCTTTTTGTAAGCTTGCCTAGTGGCGCTTCTAAAATTTTTAGAGGTTGGCTAGTTGGTTGGTTGGAGTGGCGAGTTCCATATGACTGCAGTTAGCGCTAATTCGCCATTTTGATACCACATCTCGTGACTTAACCAAGCTTCCAAGGGCCGTGGTGGGACTCCCGTCCTACTATATCCATACCGTTGAGTTCAAAATTCTTAGAAGCTCCCCGGTCTTAATATCACTAAGCTCGGAGAGGCTCCCGAAGGTGGTATTCCCTAGAAATGTCATTCTGTTCCGGCAATACGCTGGACAATCGCACAGCAGGTACTCCACCGTCTCTTCCGCCCCCGGAATGCCCAGTGAGCACCGCAACTAATCTGAAAAGGTCCCTTCTATTTACCCTCAAAACGGTCGAAGATCGTGTTTCGTTTCGACTTCTTAACACTCTGCAGGACTGCAAACACTTCCACTTATCCACCCACATGTGCAAGAACGTCTTTCGCCTCTGAGACATAAAAAGCCAATCCACGCAGTACCTGCTCGTCATCAATCGTGTTTTCTTATATGTAAAGATGCCCCTGCGCCCTAATTACAGAAACAATATGCCAACTTGCTACTGTCATATTCCATTGCCTGCACTGTCTAAACAGGCTCGATGTAATCTTTGCTTACTGAGACCCCGAAGAGCCGCCTGGCTGTAAGAAAATTGCTGTCTTATTACCAGTGATATCCGCACCCATAATACCCTGCATGCTGTATATTACGAATTGAAATGTCGCTGAGTCTGGAAGACACATAGATAGGCGCATGTCAGGGAATGCTGCAAAAATTCCCGCTCCTACTCCTCAGGCCATTTTGGATCCGTCAGTGAAAACTGAAATGTCAAAATTCTGAGTGAATTCCTTTTTTGTATAGTCCTTCCTAGAAGGGGAAATAGTCTTATAGTTTGTGTCAAAAACTGCCTTGGTACAGATTTAGTCCGTTTTAGTTTTGATATAGGAGTTGTTAATATTCAGCAGAATACGGCTGTAGCCGTATGTGCGCTATTTCCAGAGTCCCAACTCCCGAAGAATAAGTGCACCCTTGTATGCTGTTTCCTTGATAAAGGGAGCGATCGGTGGCGCATGTTGAATTCCACGTTCCGAGCCTCTCTGTGGCATAATCTAATCGCCCTGGTGGTCGCGCCACAAGCAGCTCGCTGAAATTTGCCTAGCATTTTACTAATGTGTGGTACATCTCCCCGCAGTACTAGTGAGTTGACGAAGTACGCTGTCTATAAAACAAAGCCAGAGCAGTGGAAGCTTAAAGAGTCCTTCTCCATGGGTGTGCTGTGACCACACTGGCTCCCACGTTAGCGCTAATTACTCTGGACCGAAGTGCCGTTTGTATCCAATTTACTATAGGGTGCTCGATACCAAGGAGAGAGAGCGAGTCTTCTATTGCCTCAATGTCCAAGTATGCAGCCTGAGTGAACTGTTTACTTCAAAGGGATGCTTTCACCTTATGCACCACCTCGCGTAGAGCTGACTTCATTGAGAGGCACTTGAGATATGCATGCTGAGCTGTTGACAACCCTGAATTATCCAATTTAAATAAAATAGGTCCACTAACAATCAACAGTGGATTAAAACTCGGTAATTTGTTTTGAGGGAGTTGACTTTTTAACCGTGTGGGAATTGTTTCTTCGTGTGGGTCTGAGGCCTTAGAGCATACTTTTAGGCATTTTTTGTCTTCCACATAAATTCCATAGATATATATAAAAATTCGTGATTGTGCTGGATACAGAATTTTCATCAGCGCAAAGTAGATAGGCAAACAATAAAAAAAAGATTAAATTTAATTCCATTATTTTAACATTTGACAAAAAATTATGCCGTTCATTATTGTCCATTTCGGTATTAAATTTAAACTCAAAACGAATAACTTAAATAACTTTTATGTATGCTTTCAACCCTTCTTGGTGAATTAGAATAAATAATTAATAATATAAACTATTCCTCATATTTTGATGTATATTGGAACGATTTTCCGTCATCCCTTGTCAAATTTGGTTTTAAGACAAACCGGTTTCGGAGTTGTGCCATCATCAGTGACGATATTCGTTCTCACATTTTATTTATATTATATCTTCATTGGAATAAACTCGCCATTGTCTTTGCATAAAAATATTTTTTTTTGTTTTTATGGCTCGATATAAATACAACAGCTATATCATCATAGGCCTCCTAAGAGATTTTTACGCCAAGCTTCTCTTTCAATTTGTGGTGTGCCGATTTGAATTTGCCCTACAAATTGGTGGGACCTACAGTTTTTTGATGGCTCCGAACGGCATCTACAAAGGAGATGAACTTTTGCTGAGAAGCTTTTCATGGCAGAATGCACTCGGAAAGTTTCCCAAACCCATGCCTAGGGACCACCAACTTTTTGAAAAATTTTTCAGACCACTTTTGATGTTACCTGTCTCAGGACTCGAACCTTGGACCTTCGGGGTGGTAGGCCGGCAACACTACCGTCACACTACGGCGGCATAAAAATATTAATTGGCATAAATTTAGGCTTTTTTATTTTTTTCTGCAAATAATCTGAACTCTATTCATGTTGCCATTTCCTCTCAGTCAAATATAGGCTATAATACAACTTAAGCAGTGACAAAAAATAAAATTTGAAAATATTATAAGGCTTCTGTTTGATGCGACCTTGATAGTACTGTTCCAAACTGAAATCAGCTGAAATATTTTCAACATATATATATGAAAAGTACTAAAATAAATCTCATACGCCATGTTTACGTACGTAAAGCCAAAGCTCAAGTGTAAATGCAACTTTAATCACCATTCGTTCTATGTATATTAAAAAATTACATTCAAGTTTACAAAGGCATTTGCAAATGTGTGCGTTTGTACCTACATTTTCTTTAAATGATGCTTAAAATCTTATTCAGCGTTAATTAAATTCGAGCCTAAAAGTAGGCAGCGTCTTTGCAATGAACAACGCAAGTGCATTAAATAACGAAAAGGATTTATAATGAGAAAAATCGAAGGAATTTAAGCTATCTACAGTACACAAATATAAAGTGAGCCGTTAAGTTTTGCAGAGAGAAGATTAATGCTAGCCGGAGGGGTGCTTTAGTGGCAAGGGATGTTGGAGTAAAACATGGCAATGCTTTTAAAACTTATTCATACAAAATTTATTCATTCATTTGCCTCTTGCATTCATTACAAAGAGCTGGCAAGGACGTTCGTTTATTTGGGTGCTCGCATGACTCTCGCTGCTCCCGCCCTTGAGTGAGTAGTGATTTTACGACCTTTATAGGAGACTAGCAGACCCGGCAGGCGTTGTCCTTCCTAAATTGCAATTGCCTACATTTAACAAATTGTACTGTTTTCCTCCCCAATCGGCGCTTCCTTTTCATTTATCTCCATATTTGCCTCTTTCTTTCTACTTTTGCTTTTCCCCCCCACCACCACATCCTGTTCCTTTATTTTACCCTCTTCATTTTCCTCGAACAACTCCACTACATCTCAAATTTCTATTCCCACTCCCCTTCTTTTTCCATTCTCTCTGAGGATACTGAAATGAACTTAGTTTCCAAGACTGTAAACGTAGATCAGTATCTGATAAAAAAGCAGCTAGGTGGCACAAACATAGGGATATTTTGAAATGTTTTAAAAATCGAGTTTTACCAAACTTTTCAACAGTGTTCTGATCCTGATGACAGTGAAATAAGTAGGGAGCAGCGAATTTTGAGTAACTTCCTGCCGGGATAAATAATTAAACAGTTAAGTCAATAGGAGGAAATGTTCGTTAGATGGCTCAGGCATCAAGAAGTTTCTAAACCTCAAATTTATAGTTTAATTTTTCTCACTTGGTTTCGTAAGAATTTCATCTAGTTTCTGAATCCATTTATATAAAGGTAGGTTTAGCAAATCATCTTTTTATCTGCATTCATGTTCGCAAACTCGCGCAAATACGTACCCATGCGGACACATACATTTTTCACATGGCCCCTACAAGAAATCGTACGACTTATCTCTAAAGAGAGTGGCCCGTGAGTAATACCTTTCGTCTACAGTTGGCTATAATTGATCCCAGCTACTGATCATGCAAAATTTTAAATAATCAAAGGTAATCAAAACTTTGATTTTTTTTTTTATATTTTTTAATAATCGTAAAAACTCATAAGCTTTCAAATTAATTGTAAAATAATCATTAGAAATTTAAAGTGATTGGTAATCAATCATTAAATGGGCTCTCAATAAAGTAATTAATCAAACAGGTAATCATTACATTAGTAATCATTATTTAACAGGTCTGTGGCTATCTATTTTAATTTGTGTAGCATACTTATGGGAGCAGAAAGTCGAGTTGTTCGACCATTCAGCAAGGGGAGCAAACTGAACCTATCAGACAACATCATTCAGGCTTAGCAGGGTGGACTTAGTCCCTTCATAGGATAAGCGCAAACTAAAGGGATTAGGTCAAGCCAAGGAAAAACATCAAAAGTCGCTACTTTTAAACTCATCCCGTATTAATCCTTAACTAAACGCATTTTTTCCATGTAGTCTATGTGTGGGTGTGTGTTTGGCTGGTGTTTTGATTGCTTCTGCACTGTGTAGCACATTTTTAATTGCTTACGTTTTTTTAGGCGCCAACATCGACATTCAACAAATAAGCCTTTTGTATACTCACTTACATACACACCCACACACACATACAAACGTTGGTAGGTAAATGAAACTTCCACGCACTAAATGCCTTCTGTGTAGCAATTTGAATGTGGCCTCAAAACGCCCAAAAGCTTCGCGATTATTTAACTGTGATTGCACTGCTTTTGTGTGTATGGCATATATGTATGTATGTATGTACATTAGGGTGGGTCGATTTGTATGGACGAAAGTTAACCGATATCGCGCCATCGATTTTTCGATAAGTTTTGGGCTCAGGAAAAAATTCCTCTACGCATACCCAAAAAATTTATTTTCGAGCCTGCGTAATTTAATTTTTTTGACTTTTTTCGACTTTGATTTTTAATGTTTTTTTCATGACCTACTAAAAAAATTTTCGTTTGATTTTAAAATTTTCATGTTTACCCTGTCCGACCCAAAAATGTCCGCTAAAAAGGTTGGCGATAACAGTTTTTTGAAAAAAAAAAAATATTTTTTGGGTTTTAGGGAGTGTTTTGGTCAAAAAATTTACCCTTTCGCCATTTTTTTTTAAGGGTTTCTTCAGCATACATGCAAAAATGTTTTCGATGAAAACGAATTTGTCTTATATTTCCTGTCCCACTTAAAATTATGGGCTAAAAACGTTGGCGATTTTAGTAGGTCGTGAAAAAAATATTAAAAATCAAAGCTGAAAAAAGTCAAAAAAATTAAATTTCGCAGGCTCGAAAATTAGTTTTTCGGGTGTGCGTAGTGGAACTTTTTTCCTGAGCCCAAAACTATCGAAAAATCGATGGCGCGTTATCGGTCAATAAATCGACCCAGTCTAATGTACATATTTGCATATGTCGATGTCTATAATTTGGAGAAACATTGTATGTATGTATGTATCTCTATATAAAGCAACATTTTACCATTTAATTAGCAACTAGGCGTTTTTAATTAGGTTATACCGTCGGCGAGCAAACATGCACTGATATGCCTACATACAAATATATGTGGATATGTATACATAGTATGTATGTTTAACTCATTACTGTTTATGCTCTCAAATGTGAGTAGTCGGCATGTACCAATCCATATTGCCAAGGTAGTCGTGCATGATTTTTGTTAAATTTTCAAAACGAGAATTGTTTAATTAGTCCGTGACTTTTTTTATTTGACCACCAGTACTTTTGTATTAAACATTGCTCAACAACCGGCTCTTAACAGATTACTGCATAAGACTGTTAGTTTGTTTTGCGATAGCAATTTAAAGCCGTTAACCTTGTGAGCTGTTACAGAATACAACAGCAAAATTGTTTAAGCAAAAATTGTATAGGCAAACAAAGCGATGCTTGATAAATGCTATGGAAACTAGAGTGAAAATAATTTTTTTCTACTTCTAGCGATATTAAGAATTTTTTTTTTTTGGTAAGCACTTAGCGACTAATGCATGAATAAAATAGCAAAATGATTTTTTTTGTAATTTCCTTAAAAATGAAATGTGAACTTGTCGCTTATAGAGTAGCAACCAAATTTGAGAGCGCTTCAATTATTTTACGCTCGCATATTTTGCTTTCAATTCAAGTATAAAGCGATTTTTATTCGCAAGCACATAGCGGCTTATGAATAAAATAATATTTTTTTTTCTGAAATTTGCTTTTAAAATTGAATGTGAGCTTTTTTTCTTTTTTTACAATTCTAACTATTTTTTAGAGCGACCATAATATTAACTGTAAGAGGTTTATAACTGCTAGCTTAATTTTAGTTTTTTACTTTAAAACTGTCAAACTATTGAACAAATAAAAATTTTGTTCCCCACAAAAAAGTTGGGAATAAAAAAGTCCGCCTGGTGTGCCGTTTCAGAGTAATCAAGCCTGAAAAATTGGTATAGTTTTCTACTTTCAGGTTTTTACATTGGAAGTCAGGTAAAAGCGCAAAACTCAATATAAAAAAACGATCAATACAGATTCTTAAAGAGCATAAATCTAAACTAGGGATGGTATAGTTCTAAAAGTTCATTTGAACGTCTTAAACTTTATAGTGTATTTTTTTCGCCAATGTGTTATTTTAAGACGATGTTCGAAGTTGGATTCAACAGATTCACAGACTATTGCACCTATCTCTCTCTTTAAAATATTGGTATCGCATAGCCTATTCCAAAATGATTTATCGTGCATAGCAATCTTTTTAAAATGCACCAACGGATATACAAATTTTTTCCGAAGGGGCAGGAATGATTGAAGAAAGTTTCGTCTGATCATATTTGAGTTTGGTCTTCAATTCCTATGGTCTATCCTGTTATTTATTACAACTTCTCGTAAGAAGTTTTTGAATGTTGCCCTACTAAGCAAATACAGAAATATTTTTGGAGGCTATCGAATTCTTTTGGACCACAAAAGCTAAATATTTGATATCTAAATAGGCTTGGTTTTTTCTAAACTATATTATCCAAGAAGGAACACCTGATGGATATTCGTCAGATTAGTGAGCGATAAGCTAGGTAGGAATTCTTTGAAAGAAATAACGTCAATAGTGAACCATAAGCCACCCACAGCAATTTGAGAAAGTCATGGTTCTAATAAAAAGAAATATCCTCCGTCGAGAAATTCGAATACTTTCAATCTCAGTGTGGTTTGCAAAACATACAAGGAGGCCTGGAGGTGCCATTTCTAAAAAAGAAAAGTATCTCAAAAGCAAAATCTTGCTCGTCTGTTTTAAGAAATCAGGATGGGTCTTGGGTAGGTAGCTATACAAAAACACTGCAGCTGCTTATGCAAACACACTTCGCAGGCTATCGTTCTATCCAATTACACCCAAAGGAGTATAGTAGGTTAAAAGATAATAAATATATTAGAGCTGACATAAGCCATGCTGATTTCAAGAGTCACTCAACAGAGCGTGACATGATCCACAAGACGAATACATTTTCTAGGACAGCGGAGTCTTCATACCGAAGTGAATCTGTTTTAAAAAATAAAGTGTTGTTATATTGTTAGAGCCCTGTTTATTAAACAGTATTTAATCCGCTTCCATGAGTGAAGACTTTAATAGTGGTCGACTTGAGATACTTATTTCCGGAATAGATTATTGAATTGACACGGCAACACTACAAAGGAATGGGAAGTTGTTAATGGCATTATCAACAGAAGTAGCATTGGTGATGAACGGATTATTGCTTTGAATAACTTGTTATGGAACCTTACTAGTATGCTTACTATGGGCTGACAATTATTTGAAAGTTGTACCATGTTTACCTGATGGTGAGAATAAGTTGGTCGATGCCTGCCAGTGTGCGTCTAGCTGTCCCGGAGGTTCAGCCACTTATGTAGATTCCTTAAACAAACGACCGACCAAATCACCAATTGATATAAACCCACGGCCTAACAAGAAAAAATTTACGCACACGTAAGGGTTAAGGAATTTTCTTACCACATCAGCTATTATGACCAATTATTAAATTTTTAGAAAAGCGACATAACACTTTGCCCTTTGCCTCGCGGTTCTACTACCAATTACTTACCGCTTAATCCACCCATCCACGACTTTTCAGATCTAAGCGAAAAATCCCAATATAAAACAACAAGCGAATTCAGACCATTCTTACAAAATGTTAGCAATTCATTTTATTTAAAGATAAAAGGTTAATCAACTATTAATAATAATTAATAATTATTTAACTTCATATGAAATCTATTGAAGAATAACAAAAAAAATACAAATTTTTCTACTATATTTATATCCGAACACCGTGGAACAGTATAGAATCGGAACATTTAAATCTTAATTAACCTTACGAAAGTTAGAGTGAGTTCGTGGGATATGAGGAAGCGAACGTTTTCCGAAAAGAAAATAATTAAGTTTTGAACGAATAGAAATAATTATGAAACGATATTAATGCCTTTGGACATAAAAATCATAATGGATATTATTTTAATAAAACTTAGTTATTTGTTCCATAACCATATCGTTTCACAAAAACACTGGGTTTTATTTTTTTTTTAATTCCCCTATCCGCTCTTAAATTCCACTAACATTACTGGGAGAGGAATTGATCGCAAAATAAACACAATATTTACATATGTAGTACAAAAGTGGCGGCCGCCGTGGTGTGAAGGTAGTGTTGCCGGCCTACCACACCGAAGGTCCATGGTTCTAGCCCTGGTACAGGTAACATCAAAAGTGATTTGAAAAAAAGTTTTTCAAAACGGGGTCGCCCCTCGGCAGTGGTTTGGCAAACTCTCCGAGTGTATTTCTGCCATGACAGGCTTCTCAGCAAAAATTGGTCTCCTTTGTAGATGCCGTTCGGAGTCGGCAAAAAACTGTAGGTCCCACCAATTTGTAGGGAAAATTCAAATCGGCACACCACAAATTGGAAGAGAAGCTTGGCGCAAAAATCTCTTAGGAGGTTTATGATGATATACCTGTTGTATATCGCGAGTACAAAAAAAATAATAAGAAGAATAAGTTATGTAGCAATAATGAAACAACTTACGTGCATTAATGTTGCAGGTATCAGTTGAAGGCCTACGTTGGTTATGATGCCGCTGTAAATTAAATTTTTGCCCATACACTTTAGTCGAATTTTCATTATTTATAGTTATTTTATGTATTTAAAAAACATACATTTATCGCAAATCCAATACGATATAGAAAAGTTACCACTAACTCTCGTTTAATCCACATTTCAAATACCACACTCTCTATCTCTTTCTAACAATTATGTTAGGTATTTATATTTTTCGTTCGTATATTTACGCTGCTTTGATTTTGATTATTTGTCTAAATATTTATTTTCGAAACTATTTATTTAAAAGAATTAATTACATTTTCACGTATGTATTTGAATATGAGTTTTTAAACACTTCGGTTTTCCTACTCTTTCAATCATTATTTCTATGTATACACCCCTTCTTTTTTTGAAATCACATTTTTTTTTCTCTATGTTTTTAAAGAAGTTTTTATTGCCGAATTTAAATAAAAAACTCTTTTGTCTGCGAGGAACGCTACTATATACATTAAACACAAAAGTAGTTTTGATTATCCAAACAGGTTTATATTTATGTATGGAACTGGATGATATATAAAAATATTTATCAGTGAAGTCCTAAGTCTTCAAACAAACTCTCAAAAAAACTACGGAATGAAAATGGTGCCCGAATGGGTGAAAGAAAAAATGTATGTTGATGGCAGCCACATGTCAGGAAACCGCTCCTATACTGCAAATCTTTATCCCGGAAATCCTCAGCAACGATGTTATTAATTTCAGGAACCAGCAGCAATGCACTGCACTTTTAGTTAAATATCGCGCTGAATAAATTAAGCGAATTTATAGGTTTTTGGATTTTACACAAAACTGTTCAACTTTATATTTTTCCGACTTACTAAAGCTTTTCGATCGCGTACCTTCTTGGGCGAGGGTATACCTTTTACTATCGACTTTATCCAGGAGAAGAGAGCGATCTGCCAAATTCCGCCCTTTATATATTAACTTAAAAAGGTGGGGTGATTTTAAAAGGGGATAGATATATAGAAATGAAAAGAATTATATATGACTGTCGCTTTTTTTTTATAGCAAGTTATCTGCGAAACAGATGTATTTAACCCTTGCTTTTTTATGTCTTTGCTATGATACCAGCCGAGCTTGCCATTTTTTATATCTTGCAATTGATACATTGAATTTCCTTTGGTAGCAAGAACAGTGGCTTTAGCAATAGCTTGGCGTTAAAGAATTTTTCAATTTCTTGAAAGCAGAAGCTTCTTTAGTCCAAGCCATTTTGGATTTCGAGCAAACCGTTTAATCGAAGATGCTCTCCTCGAATTCTGCTCATTTATTTATCAAGAGTTGGACAGTAAAAATAATTGCGCTGGTTTTTTCGTAGATATCACCAAAGCTTTCAATACGGTAGATCGTGTTATTTTGCTATATATGTATAGGGTGTTTTTTTTACAGGTTTGTTTTTCGAATAGAGATAAAACTGGCATTTTGTGGTCAAATCTGGCAACTCTAATGTCATTTATGTTCAGTTTGGTTTGCCATTTCATCATGAACAGGTTGACAAAAGAACAACGCTTGCAAATCGTGCAAATTTATTTCGAAAATAATGGTTCAGTTCTCGAAGTTTAGCGTGAGCTCCGTCCATTTTATGGTCGACATAATCGTCCATCAGAGCAATTAATTCGGTTAACCATGGATCGTTTTCGCACTACGTTTACTCTATGTGATAATACGCATCCGCAGAGACGTCGAACAGTGCGCACCGAAGAAACAATTGCCGCTGTAGAGCAAAGTGTTGAAGAGGACCCGAATGAATCGATTCGCCACCGTGCACAGCAATTGGAGCTTTGTCCATCAACTTTATGGAAGATTTTGCGCAAAGATCTTGGCTTGCGACCTTACAAGATCCAGCTTGTGCAAGAATTAAAGCCGCGAGACCATGCAATGCGTCGTGATTTTGGTGTATGGGCCGAAAATGAGATTGATTTCGATGCTGATTTTCATCGCAAAATTTTGTTCAGTGATGAGGCTCATTTTTGGTTGAATGGCTACGTCAACAAGCAAAATTGCCGCATTTGGAGTGAAGAGAATCCACATGAGACCCTTGAAACGCCATTACATCCACAAAAACTGACTGTTTGGTGTGCTCTATGGGCTGGTGGAGTCATTGGGCCATACTTCTTCCGCAATAATGCTGGAGAGGCAGCTACCGTTAATGGAGACCGGTATAGAGCCATGATAACCGACTATTTTGTTCCCGAATTGGATGGCATGAATGTGGATGAGTTGTGGTTCCAACAAGACGGCGCTACATGCCACACAGCGCACGTCACAATCGATTTATTGGAATGGACCTGTCAATTGGCCACCAAGGTCGTGTGCTTTGACACCATTGGATTATTTTCTTTGGGGATATGTGAAGTCGCTCGTCTACACCAACAAACCAGAAACGTTAGGGGAATTGGAAGCCAACATTCGTGGCGTTATTGCCGACATACGGCCCCATATGCTCGAAAAAGTGGTTGAAAATTGGACCTGTGGAATTGGCTTTATTCGAGCCAGCCGCGGCGGCCACATGCCCGAAATCATATTTAAACATTAATGGCATAAAATTATCCTTCCAATAAAGCCAAATTGATGGACCTTAAAACGATTTTCTTGTGTTTTATTTCAATTCGAAGTTCTATACCCCTAAAAAAAACACCCTATATATATAAATATATTATGCCGGCCTTCGAAGATTCATACATATGTGATTTCAATCATACCTTTCTGGTCAGGGTTTGCGGTAAGCTGGGAAATCTAATCCAATCAAAGTAGGGGTTCCGCAAGTATCCGTGCTCGGCCTCCTTTTATTTCTAACTTACGTCAATTGAATGCCCTTTTTGAGGAAAGTCACTGCATTTACAGATGATCTTGCGATGGCCTATGGTTCTTCGAATACTTTTGATTTGATAATTAGTATAAATCATGATGTACATCTTCTGAGAACTTGGTTTGCTAAATATAAGCTCGTTGCTAGCAATAAGACCAAACTCATGAGTTTTAGTTTAAATACAAGAAAATCTCCAGATGTAAGTATTGGTTTTCATTCTGCGATTTTCGACCTATTCGCTCTACATTAGAATGAGTGCCAAGATTTTCAATCCGGTGGCTTTGACCCGCTTCCGGCTTGTAATAAGTACTACTTCATAATAGACTATGTTGATGAATTTCAGTATCTGGGTGTAACTGTTGATCAGAGCGTGAACCACATACCTCGTCTAAAAAAATTTCTTCCATCCTCTTTTTGCTGTTTTTATCACCGCAGAACTTGCTGTTATGATTATACCCTTAAAATAGTTGATTATGCACATTTTTATTCTAAATTGCTTTATGGAATCAGCTGTTGGGGTGGTGCCACTCTTAACAAAATCCAGCCTATGCTAATATTGCAAAAATGTGTTGTTCGAAAAACATCTAATGTTAATCGCCTGCATCCATCAAGAGAGCTACTTAGAAGTCTAGAGTTTCTTCCAGTTAGGGACCTGTATTATTTTAAAGTTAAAAAAAAAAGAAACAAGTAAGGGAATGGCTGTCTTCGACTGTGCCGAAGACTTTATACCTTTCATGAATATGCATCACAGGTTTAAGTGTCCGATCCTTACCCACAGTTAGTACAAACTCTACAATACCGTTAATTTAAAGATACATAGCCCAAAACACATTTATCGAAACTATCGATTATATGGGAGCTATACGAGGTGTGTTCAAAAAGTATCGCGAATTTTGTGTTTTTTCAAAAATTATTTATTTATTCATGAATATCTATTTTGTCCCCTTCAAAGTAATCCCCATGAGATATTATACACTTGTGCCAACGGTTTTTCCAATCTTCGAAGCACTTCAAAAAATCGTTTGTTTGTATCTTGTTCAGCTCCTCCTTCGATGCCGTCTTTATCTAGTCAAGAGAAGCGTAACGTCGTCCTTTCATGGGCCTCTTCAGTTTAGGGAACAAGAAAAAGTCACAGGGGGCCAGATCTGGGGAATACGGTGGCTGCGGCATCATTAGTGTGCTGTTTTTGGTCGCGCACAAGCAACGATGCGTGAGCAGGGGCGTTATCGTGGTGCAAAAGCCAATTTTTGTTCTTCTTTGCACATCTTCTCGGCCTTCTGAGAACATTTTGTACCACCGATAAACGTTGCTTCGGTCCAAGGTAGCTTCTCCGTATGCCACAGTCAACATTCGGAATGCATCCGCGCACTTAATTTCGTTTTTCACACAAAATTTGATACAGGTTCTTTGATCCATTTTTTTGAATAGGTAAAATTCGAAGACGATCCAAAACACGTGCAAGCAAAGCAGCTGTCAACAATTAACTGAACATTCAAAATGGCCGAGCTTGTCGGCATAAGTGAGAGACATGATTACCAACATAACGCCACAAAAAATTTGAAATTCGAATATACGTAACCAGCGAAAATTCAAAATTCGCGATACGTTTTGAACACACCTCGTATGTTATGTTGGTCCGATCTGGGTGATTTTCACTACACTCAAAAAAGTACCTAACCAGCAAAATTTTACGTTCCTAGCTTTTTAATTGCAATAGTTATAGGCCAAACCCCATTTATCGAAATTATTGATTGTGTGGCAGCTATGCGTTGTATTGGTCCGATCATGCTGGTTCCGACAAATGATGAATGCTGTACAAAATGGCTGCCTCTTACCAAATTTCATCGAGATATCTCTAAAACTGGGGGACTAATTTGCATTCAAACAGACAGACGGACGTAGAGACGGACATGGCTAAATCGACTCAGCTCATCGCCCTGATCATTTCGGTATACTTATTGGTGGGTCTATCTCTTCTTGTTCTCATACTTACAAACATCGGACCAAAGTTATAATACCATTTCATGTTTATGAAAGGTATAAAAACTTATTAGTCTTATTCTAAGTTAATTAAACAATTATCTAGAGTTTAATCTTGTTATTTAACAGTACACCCCCTTATTATTATGTTTACGAGAAATGACATTTGACACTATTTTTAATTTAGCATATAAAATGTCTTACCTTTTCCTGTATCTACTTGTACATATATCTTATATAAGTTTAAAGTGTTTGCTTTTTATTTTAATTTCACAATTTCAAATTTAAAATGTACTTACATAGATGAAAGTAAAATGCCCAATAAATGAGTGAATGAATATTAGATTCTCTCTCTGTCTATTGGAAACTGGATATATGCTCGCCTTTGAGGGATTGTATATCAGCATAATTCATCCACTTGGCATGAATGTAGTTAAAGTGATGAATCATGTCGGTTACCAGTCATACCAGACATCATATCCTTGTCATAACATGTACAGTAATTCAGTCAGCCGACAAGCTACGCCTTAAATTAATCACCAAGAACATACAGAAAGAATAAAAACGTTTGCTTGAGTAATATTTCCGCTATATCTATTTTGAGTACCGCTTCCCAAACTTTCGTTCAAGATATCTATTACACATTTTATGACCCGCTTTAAAGCGATCGAATGGTCGCTTCATTATCAATGACTAAATCGGATACATCGCTTTTCTTGCTGAAATTTACCGTCAAAAAAATAGTCAACCTTAAATTGTTTTCATTGAAAGAATGCATTCAAATTTTTTTGTGAAATCTAAATATTTTTATTTTTATACACCGTTGAAACTGCATTTTAATGTAACTATAAATTGACTGCAAATTTCAATACAGTACATAGAATTTCATATTTTTTTAAGTATTCCCAAAAAATACTTTCTACAGCGCAACTATCATTTTTCACGCGCGTTAAATCAATATAAATAAACTTTGCAACTAAAAATTCATTTTATGGAGTTTTTACTTTTATTTTGTTCATTATTTCCTTTTAAAGATAAATATGAATGTGCTTATGTGGCTACCCTGTAGGAAAAATCTATAGTTTGAACTGATGCGCTTCTGATGCATTCGGAGGTACGACTAGTTCGTCTTCGAATGTCTTTTAAATGCAATCAACATGACGATGTTCTAGGCGGTGGAAATTGCCTTAAATGTACTATCATTTTCTAAAGTTTCGAACTAGTTAATTAATCTGCAGTTTAAATATAGTTGATTTATAGGTACTACTTAATTGATTCTGTACCAGACCGAAATTTTCGCAATAGTTCAGAATCACTCCATAAATATACACATTGGAAGTAGTCCGGCCGCCCTTTTCACCGTATCAGTGGAAGCAAGTAAAATACTAAAAATAACAACAAGATCAGCAGCAAAAAATACCAGCAGTAATATTGAAAATAAAGAAAGTCACAAAGAGAACCCCAAAATATACGAAGCGCTAAATAAATTTGAAGTAAAAAGACATGTCGAGCTCGTTTTCAATCCTCCGAAATTATATTTCAAAAAAGGAAAGAAAATTTGTAGCAATTTGGATACAAGCAACCTAATTGTTGAGGATAAGATTGACTTAGGACAATTCTTTACCAGGCTTGAAAGAGAAGCCGCCAATTTAGGACTTGTACAAATACAGTTGTCCTTAGGGGACAAATTGTTTAAAAGAAATTATACTGCAGTAGGCAAATTTAAAGAAATGGCTAACAAAGTTCTCAAAAATCTAACAATCGCTCTAACCCCAGAGGTTATACGTATATGGGACAAATCCCGGGAAAATTTAAGAAATTCTGCACAAATATAAACAGGAATAAATCGCATGACAGATAAAATCAAGCAGAAATATAGCTGGCTAAATATGAAAAATGACGTAAGAAAATACGTAAAGAACTGCATCCACTGCAAGAAAAATAAAACAAATAAGCATATAAAGGAATCAATGACAATAACGGAGACACCTTCGAAGGCATTTGATAAGTCGATAAATGTAAACGAATATGCAGTTACCATTATATGCGATCTAACCAAATACTTTGTAGCGATCAAAGTTCCAAGAACAGTCGCTAAAGCCGTATTCGAGCATTTCGTTTTGATTTATGGACAAATCAAAACAATTATGACAGACATGGGCACAGAATACAAAAATAGCTTATTCAAAGAACTGTGTAAACTGTTAAAAATTGAACATAAAACTTCAACACCGTATCATCATCAAACTTTGGAATTACGAATTTCTAAAAGAAAATAAAATCAGCCCATTGTGCAATCAAGAAGCTTACGACAAAGAAGTAAAATATAGACTTCAAGTAGCAACACAAAGAGCTAGGAAATTAGTCCAAGAGGCTAAAGAAGAACAAAAAAACAAATTATGATGAAAGTAGCTATAGTAAGGAAATAAACATACGAGATTTAGTGTTAGTTAGTGAAGAGGGCTCCCATAAGTTAGCAAAATGAATATAACGGACACTATAAAGTTAAAAGTATTGATAAGAATAATAATTTTTCTTTACTACAACATAGCAATAAAAACAACAAAAATAAAGAAATTATAATTCATAAGAATAGACTTAAAACATATATACACACCGCACACACATTTGTCACCCAATTACTCAACCCGTCACTATACGTATGCAAAGTAAGAAATTGTATAAAAGAGCAAGCTTTTCAATAAAGAATTATTATTGACTTTACGCTAACCATTGGCGCACTTCAATATAAAAACAACGTATTACAATATCAAGGCAATCTGCACACAATGACCTTTATTATTTTTAAAAAGTTTTGGCTGTTTGTCTGTATGTTTGCACTCGTTTCACTCAAAGTCCGTCACATAGAAATTTTCAACTAAATATATTTTATTGTATGGCCAACCTTAAGTTTAGTACTCCTTTTACCGGAGATAAAAAATGTAGGATAATTTTTTTTATATATTTAGTGAAATTGTAACAGGCTGATTTCTTATTCTTACAAATTTGATGTGGAAGTGCATGAAGGGGACGTTAATAATTCAGCAAAAGCTAAATCTACAATTTTTATTATTTATGCCAAGGTCTACCTTAAAATATAGGACACATTCTACCGTTCCTTCTCCTCTGTATATACAAATGACTAAATCGGTTAAATTGTTTTTGGTGGCGGTCGGATCCTCTCACAACCACGCAATAAAAATATTTTACAAAAGCCACAAAAAAAGCAACACTTTCAGTAGTTACTGACTTTCCTGCAGGCTATGTTTTCATGTGTGTTTGTGTGCTTCTCTACTGCATATGCCAAAAATTTTCATTTTTCGAAGCGATGTATTTTGCTTATGTCATGTCAATCAGTTATTAAAAAACTATAAAAGTTAACCAATGCACATTTACAGCAGCAGTTAAAATGTTAGTAGTGCACATATGTAGGGGAGGAGCTATAATAGCAAGTAAGGAAGTCCTAGTATGGCCGGAAGCGAAAATTAAACACCAATCAGTGCCGAACACAAAAACCCATAAATAAAAATTTAGTCTGCCTAGTGGTTGAAATTCAGCCACAACATTTCATTTAACTTTTTACTTTTATTTGCTTTTCCTGTCGCTCACCCATCCGTTCCTCTTTTCTCTCTTCTTTTTTTTCCTTTCTATGCCATTCAATAAAACAGTTTGTATTTTTACCTTTATTTTATTTTATGTTAATTTATTTTATTTTATATTATATTGTTTGTTTTTATTTTATATCATGTTATTTTATTTTATTTTATTTGTTTTATTTCATATTATTTTGTTTTATTTTATTTTATTATATGTAATTCTTTTATTTTTTTCTTTATTTTACTTTATTTTATTTATTTTATTTTATTTTATATTATTTTGTTCTATTTTATTTTATTTTATTATATTTAATTTTTTTATTTTTTTCTTTATTTTATTTTATTTATTTTATTTTATTTTATATTATTTTGTGTTATTGTGTTTTATTTTATTTTATTTTATTCTATTTTATTTTGTTTTATTCTATTTTATTTTATTTTATTTTATTTTAGTTTTTATATTACCTTATTTTACTTTATTTCATTTCCTTTTTTATTTTACTTTATTTTATTTATTTTATTTTATATTATTTTGTTCTATTTTATTTTATTTTATTTTATTTGTTTTATTTCATATTATTTTGTTTTATTTTATTTATTTTATTTTATTTTATTTTATTTTATTTTATTTTATTTGATTTTATTTTATTTTATTTTATTTTATTTTATTTTATTTTATTTTATTTTATTTTAGTTTATTTTATTTTATTATATTCTATTTTATTATATTTTATTACATTCTATTTTATTTTAATTTATTTTATTCTATTTTATTTTATCATATTTTATTTTATTCACCTATAGTTAGCGATAACTACTACTAAAATTTTCACCACAACTGTTTATATGACTGAAAACCCATACACATACACGTTTGCATTGGTGTTGTAAATGGATTTGAGCCTTTTTCCATAATTCCTCACACGCCATACTGCTAACTGGCAGTTAACGCCATCACCGACAAAATTTCGAACTTTTTGAAGTCTCACTTCGTTGTTTATTTTCTTTTAGATATGTGTGTATGTGTGTGTGTCTATGTCAGGCATGCTTTTTTATCAAATTTCAGCAGTTTTTCTACGCATTTTTTGTTGACATTTGTTATTTGTGACCAACTGAAATAATAAAACATTCTTTCCGCAAACTTTCTAAATTTTCAGTGTTACAATTTTGCTTTTGTTAAGCAATAATTTTTTAAAAGGACAGCATATTTCAAATTTTAACAACAGAATGCGAAAGCGCTAGTTGGTTAGTTGCTTTGGAATAGAAAAAATTATATGAGATTTCTATACCCGGTTGTATAGGAGAAATAAATAAAGTAATGCTTTTTAGATTTGTCGGAAGCTTTATGCCTGAAGTGAAACATCTTAGACGGAGTTTAAGTGAAATATTGAAAAAAGGGCAATTTTTCAAGACTTGCACGAAAAATTATTCTTGAGCAGCATAGTCAGAAAACATTTTCAAATTCTTGTTTCGAAAAAATTCCCACCCAGGTTTTTGTAATCTATAGGAATTTTGGAAAATTTTGAGTAAGCTTCGAGACACTGATTCAAGTGATATTTTTTGTAAAAAATTAAATGTACCAACTGCATAATTTCACTATGAGCCTCTATATGTCGAGTATAGCAGCACTTTTGCTCATATTTCTTTTATACGCTTCAGCATCGCTGTTCTAGACTCACATAAGCTGCAATAATATCTCAACTGCGCTTTAATCGAAATCACTTAGCTAATCAAAATAGAATTATAGTTCGCATAATATACAGGGATCAAGTAGCATTGGCGCAGAATAAATAAATGTAAATATTTACTTTGATCCTTTTTAAATTTTTTATATGTTTTGCCAGAATGTTGGTTATTTTTTTCATACAAAATTAATTTTTCTTCATGCTAAGTATGGAAGAAATCAATCAACTCCCTCGACGAAAAAAAGTCTAAAAAAGAACGATTTTCAATTTGCACAATGTTATGATAAAATTGGTTGGTCTACAAAACTGTGTACTCAAGAATTTTCTTAAAATTCTGCCCAAAAATTGTAAGATTTTGATGGCCATTTTTTAAATTTAATTTAACTTTCCTGAACTTTGTGTAAGATTTGAAATTTCTTTTTTGTGGTTTCTGTTATGGAATTCGCTTTATTTTAAATGAAAATAATTAAAATCGCAGCTTCTTCTTATTTCGTACAACAATATCCATTTCAATTTTACTACTATTATATTGAACACGGCTTTAAGTGGTTACTACGGATGCGAATTTTTTCGATTTTTACAATCTAATTACTTTTTTTTTTTAATTCAATTCATTTCTTTAAACTGAATGTTTTGTTCACAACCTTTTTGTTTCGCTATTACTTGTATCCTAAAACGAAAATGACCGAAACAGGGCAGTACAGAAGGTTTGAATATTGAAGCAGAGAATTGCCAACATTACGTTAGGGATTTCGATAGGGTCTTTTACAATTACAGTATTTCAACATTTGCTAGTCTCCAACTCTTTAGTTTGAAGAAAATGAAGTATGGGTTTGAAACTAGCTAACCTTAAAATATACAACCAATAATCTAATTTTTATTTCTTTTTGAAATGAAAGTTACTCCTTTAAAAAAAAGGAATATCAAAAGGTTAGCCAATTTTCTTCAAATAGTTTTGAATTTTGGAAGCAACATTTTCGAATTTTAGCGGAATTTTTAAAAGCCGTTTCTGAAGTGGATAATTTTGATAATAATATAAAAAAAACTGCATTTTATTCATTTGAAAATTATTTTTAACTCAATTTAAATTAGAGAAGAAAACACATTTAAATAAAAAAAATTTATATTCTATAAATAAAAGGAAAAATTTCGGAAGTGACCTTGCGGTGAAATATCAAACTAGTCTGTAGACATACTAATATCCAACTCTAATTTTCTGGTTGAAATCATATTAGCCAGAAAAAGTTCAATCCATACACAATTTTCATATTATGTTTTAAGCGACATAAGCTGAAATTTTTTTATTCGTTTATTTCATTTGTATAGCATTCTATTGTGATTCGCAACCAGCTTATGAAATATTCCAAACATACTCGTATAGTTTATGTTTTGCAATCCCAAAGTAGGGTTTTTCACAGCGAAAATCATGAAAAATGAAAATGATGTATTGATGAGTCCATTTTCTTATTTTAGTCCCTGCTAGAGGTTTTGGTTCACATTTGGACTAGTATGCTTTTACTGGTATGATTAGACTGCAATTATACTAGTACATTTCCTTCCATTTTGAACTACTCTGAAACTGGTATTTGACGACCAGTATGATACTAGTAAATTTCCACGAGTAGTTAATGACTGGTAAGTTCTGGTCGAAATCGAACAATTGAAATCTAGAAATAATAGAACATCGCCATGTTAAAAATACCAGTTGCTTATATGGAAATATGACAGTTGGCTGACTAGCTGGGCTTGTTGCATATACTAGTTGTAAAATAGTTTGCAACTAGTGGGTTTGACTGCAGGGGAGTTTCGGGATTCATCTTTAGTACTTATACACATACAGTGTGCGACAAAACTAAAGTACAGAAATTCCTTTTAGAACATTTTACTCCAAAAAATCGTAAATACTATTTCTATAACGTTTAGTCCTTTTTACTCAGGAAGAATACTTCTTAGCCATTATAAATTTCAATAAATAAAAGTAGTTTAATAGGTCATCCGAAAATATTTTTAAAAAGAATGCGATGAACTCAAAAAGTGGCGCTACAAAACTAAAGCACAATCCTATATATATGGGACAAACACGGATTTTTTCATTATTTCGTGACATATCCGTGCCTCGTTATGGCAGGTTCATCTCGTGTTGGCATTGAGTATATTATTTAAGTAAAATATCTTAGGAAATAATTTCCCACTCCTGCTCAACTTGTCCGAATAGAGAGTCTTTGGTGCTGCCATTTTCCGCGCGATTTTGAGGATCCATCATATTCTATAGATTGTCTTTTCGGCTAATAGCTATTTTTTGAGGCGAACTGCTATACCTTTCGGCAGTATGTCTTCCTGAAAGATCCACCTTAATGACATTCCTTCCCTCTCAAGAAAAAGGATGAATATTTAATGAATATATTTCTACATGAAATGATCCAATACCAGCTCAGTCGTAGGAATTGGACCCAATCCATGACCGAAGCAACGTCTACAAGCCCCTACATAGCCCAACCATGCATCACCGATCAAAAAGTATAGTAAAAGTGAGTAAACCCGGTTTTAAGGCCTGAGAACAAGCTTCAGAGACTCCTAATATTTCGGAAAATCATTATTTGACAGAAAATAAGATTCCTCGTCATATTGTACTACTCCAATTTAGGTGGAATCTTGAAAACTATTATTTCTCTTCATCTGAAATCAAAGTGGTTTCAAAGCTTCCAAGTAAAGTAATCGCAATCGAGCACGTCCTTAAATGTTCCGTCATGGGGTGGATATCAGAAATTCTTTCATAAAACTTCATGTGGAAACAATAAAAAATATTTTTAGTCCCCGAACGATTGCTCGCTCGTTACTATTCGGGTTTTTTAGTGCACTATCACCTCCCTCTACAGTGCTAAGAGAACCAGTTGAATGGAAAAACGTTTGTAGTAAGCTAAATAAGGGCATGAAAACTGTTAATATGTTTTGAAATTGTATTTCCTGATTTCTTGTTATTAAATTTGAGTAAAATTCTTTCGCGAAGTACCACAAAATAATTATTTCCAGCAAATCTCTTAGACTTCTACAGATCATCCAACCTCGCTTAACGGTTAAATAAAAGAAGAGAATCGGACTGGATATTTACTTCGCTATAAAGAAAATTCGCTATATAGAAAAGAAAAACAATTTTGTTCCTTTTAACATTTTTTATTTGTAGTAGTCAGTTATTTTGGACTGAAGTACATTTTTCCACTTTTCTTCTTCAATATAATTTTCTAATACATTTAGAGAAGTAAACACAGTTGGTACGTTGGTTTTCATTTTCAAATAGGTACGGAAACTTTCAACTGATGAATGATCGTTATAGGGAGATTGAAAACGCTTCAATCTTTAAGTTACGGTCGCAAAAATGCTTCGTTATAAGGAAATATTTGCTGTAGGGAAATTCGTAATTCGTTATATGGAGATTACAATCCATACAAAGTAGACCCAAAACACAGTGTTCTTATAATTGCTTCGCAATAGAGAACACTTCGTTATATACGAGTTCGTTATAGAGAAGTTCGACTGTATATCGGGTTGGTTACTTTGGCTCACGTTTCAAAGATTTTATGGTTTTTAAAACACATTTAAGGAAAAACAAGACCTACCTTCATTTGGTGCATTAGGTTTGTCGCACAAATATTTTAGTTATCCTGAAAAGTGTAATTAATTTTTTTAACGGACCATGAAAACAGTGTTTCTGTTTCATATATAAAATAACTAATATGTGACCTTTATCAGTAAAAACAAATAAAAAATGTAAAAGTTGCACATAGAATTTTATTTAGGACTTTTCGTGCTTTAATTTTGTCGTACACTGTACATACATCTAACTATTGTGCACTCTGCCGTCTAAGAAATCACGCAATTTTCCATTTTCCGCAACGGAAAACCGACATTCCAAAGCAATTTCATTCATGTATTGAGTGCAGATAAATGGACAAAAAAGCCAAAGATGGTGATAACGAAAATCACCAATAAAATACATGCACACACACACATCCATCCATACATAGGAATCAACAAACATTTGAAGGTATGCCGAAAGAATTGTTGAAAGTGTGAATAGAGCCAATGAAAGAAAAGTATATAGCTCTATCCACTCATAAATGCAGAGATAAATGTTTAAAAAATGAAAAATCATCAGAATCATCCAAAACGTAATAGCAAATCCGGATAGTCTGCCACAGAAGATTGAATTTTGAGAGCTACGTAGTTCACTGCAGCAAAAAAGTAGATTCTTTATAACAAAAAATTAGATTTTTAAGGTTTCATGCAAATTCATACATCTCTGTAGATTGCCTAGTTAGTTATATTTCTGCTTCACCAAGCAATAACTACTTAAGTCGAGTTTGTAGGAAATTGTGTGATGAATTTGAGCATTATATTCTCCTTATGTCGAGGTGTATTATTGTGTAATAATTTTAATGGTTTTCACTTGAAAATTTAGGCCTTGTATGTCCAACACTAATTTTCCTTCTGTCTGTTTTCTGTTTGCTTGTACTTTTAATAACAACCTTATTCAATTTTGCTGGAGAAAAATAGCTAAAGTTATTAAAAAAAAATTATATTTTTACTAATACATTAAATACCAACAAAAGTCGAACTCATACATTCATTAACTTCTTATCCCCTTCAAAAAAAGGGTTAAGCTATGGTGAATCGCAAAAGAGCATGCGACCAACGCCAGTTCTAATCTCTTTGTATGGGTTGAAGTGATCCCTTTTGTTTTGTTTGTCAGATTCTCCTTGTTTCAACACCTAAAAGCATGCTACACAAATTAAAATCGACCATTGTACTGTAGACGAAAAGTATTGATCACGGATCACTCTCTTTAGCGATCAGTCGCACGATTTTTAAAGGGGTACTTTCTTAGTGATAGCTCGCTCTCCAGAGGGGGCAACCAAATGCGAGCAAGTGCTCTCTTCGGAATCTTTGCCGCTGGTATTAGCTTAAGCGTCATGTTGTTGAAACCGTTGCAAAGTTTTGCTACACCCTCCGCGAGGAACTCCAAAGAGGCCTGGTTTGCCCATTTGATCAACCCATACCCCCGGAGGGCCTCAAACGAATCAAACCCAGGTAGAGACAAGATATCGAATGCAAAGTATCGATGCTGCACTCATTTGAAGTATCGATAGTATCGAAACAAAAAAACTCGATACTCAAAGTATCTAATCTAAATTTACACATAAATAAGCAGTTCAATCATGCAAAGTTTACCTTAACATAGGTATGTTATGCCAAAATTAAAAGTTGTGTCTTACTCTAGAATTCTAGTTTGGTCGAAAATTCTTGTTTTGGTTGAAAAATTGACTTTTCCAAAACCCAAAAATTAAATTTTTTTTCAAAAAACTGTTTTCGCCAATGTTTTTAGCGCATAATTTTAAGTGGGACAGGAAATATGAGACAAATTCGTTTTCATCGAAAACATTTTTTTGAACTAGTAAAAATGTAGTTACTATCGAACTTTTACTTTCTAGCACTTTTGATCTAGTTCTGAATCAAAAATTTCTCATAATATAGTGCGTTTCATAATTATAGCGTTTATATATGTTATTTAAATTTCAAGATTTTTCTTATAAAATATTTATTTTAAAGTCATATAAATCTGCATTTTTAACTTTGTGCGTTTTATGAAAAAGTTGAAAAAATTAGGAATGTGCGATTAAACAATTAATCAAGCATATCAATTAATCTTAACCTGATTAGTTAATTAAGCGTAGAATAATCGTTAACGATTAATCATTCTGTGATAAATTGGTCTACTCGGTTAATTGAGAAATAGCACATTTGTAATTTTTTGATTAATCATAAGCTAAATGACTTGATGATTCCGAGAACTAATAAACCACAAAATGATTTTTGATTCATAGTTTTATTTGTTAAGAGAATTAAAAGCTAATAATTTGTATTTATGCATGTAATATATTACATTTATTCTGTAAACAAACTCGAACAAAGTTATTCAGATTTCCATTAAGTTTTTATTATTTTTCTTATTTTTGTAAAGAGTTATTAATTATGTTCAATCTTTTCACTGATCATAAATACGATTAATTAAAAATTTATTTAATCGATTAATCGCAAATCACTGCAAAAATAAAAATAAAAGTTTTGAAACTTTTCAAATATTTTAAATTTCAATATTTTTTTCACATTTATCTCACAATACACATCTTAAAAAAGTTTAAATTCAGAGAGTGCTATTGTTATGAAACTTACTATAGTTACTGAGTTTCCTGCAGGGTATATCCACTTTCCATTTTTTTTTTTATCTCAAACAAATTTCAACTAAAACTTTTAAATGGTTTTAAAATATGTCGGTTTATTAATTGGATGCGCACTTCAAGTGGAAATTAGTCCCACTACTGCATGCCACATCTCCCCACCAACCAGCTGCCTGTAATACAGTCCAATGCAGCTTTTTGTCTTGAGTTGTTGTCTGCGAGTATGAATCTTGCGTGTGTGTGTGCTGTGCAAAAACACCCAGCACACTTTTGCCTCTATTTTGATGGTTTTTGGAACCTTTTTGGAGCATTTTGTTGATGCTTTTCTGAAGCTTATTTCGAGTGTTTTTTGACAAAATTGTTTTACTTCATTTTGAAGACTTTTAGATAATTTTTTGAGTCCTATTCATATCTGTATCTTACTAATCAGAAAAAAAATTTTATTTTAAATATTTGTACAAGTAAGTGCATCTAAAAGTATACATTTTTCTTTTGGAGCCTATCATAACACTTCATACAATCAATAAATATATTTTTTGTTTGATATTAAATACAATTCCTTTACTTTCAACTATTGACAAATATTCAGAAAAAATACTCTTTACGTTCTGTTAGGTAAAAGAAAAGTCAGGAAATGCTCTAAAACATTCTAATAATTGAGGCTTGCAGTTTATCCGCTGTACAATATTCATTTCTTCTCTCAAGACTCCGTGAATCTTCATAAAAAGGGTGTTTTTTTGATGTTTACTAAATAGCATTCCAAAAAAGTTAAAATTAGGGACTCTTTATGGATCATTATTTCGGAGCGCTCCGACTTTGGTTGGCTGGGTGGTAATCGCGTGAGTCATCTGATTGGTTCAGGGTCCTTATGCGGGAAGCAGTTTGTTTTTATGCAAACTTTTATTGAACTTTATGGACAGCAAAGACCACAAACAAAACAAGCAAGCACTCACGTACTTACTTACATACAAAAGTCAAGGGCTGATTCTTTTTAGAAAGCTTTTATCTCGCCGATGCAACTATCCTCATTTGCGTATTGAATGTGTTTGTGCAACTGACAGCAGAAGCAATTCATTTCAATAAGTCTCGCCTTACTCTATCTGACACTTGACACAATTTCTGATGACTTGAATTTTGCATAAAGTTTTTGAAAAAAAAATAAGAAGGGGCATTAAAAATTAAAAGTGGGAGAAGATATGAGGAACTTAAAAGCTTTTTTTTTTCTTTGTTTTGCTAAAGAAGGCGTACTACATATATTACTGTGAGATTTTTTAAAATCGTGATAAGTCGGCATGCTAAATAAGTGCTAATAATAGGGGCCTTGTGGTCAGATAAGGAAGAAAGAAAAGCAAAGACTAAAGAGACTGTGGAGCCAAGATCCGAAGATCCAATCGAACCATCAATTTCTCCCTAGCAAAACTGCGAAGGATACAGACAGGAAGTAATGGGTTTTCTACTCGACTCTCGTGCCTGATCTCTCAAAGCTTCCTTCAACATAACGATGTATGCCAGCATATTTTTCGCTTACTACATAATGCCACTGAGGATACGGCAGGGTTACAGCTGACCCGCAAGAGCATGTGATATTACACCGGATATCGCCCTGAATGGGAATGAAGGCTGTGGGCTGCAGTGTCACATTTTACTGGAGAATTGGGAAGAGAGACGCCTGAGTTGAAGATAGAATATGAGGGCGAACAGCAGCTCCAACCAGATTAGGAAGGACATCTTTGCTTGATTCGAAACGAAACGAGGATTCCGACAAAACAATTCTTTATGATAATATTTGTTTTATGGCATTTGTTTGGCATTTGTTTGTTGAATGGCACCTGTCATACAAATTAAATTTTTCAAAGAGAATATTGTAGGTTCATGTACTTGCATTAAATCTACTTTAATATTTTTGTATTTTTTATTATGGTTCAATATTTGATTTTGTGACATATCAAAATGAGATCAAGACATGCATCACAACACTGAGTATTCCCACAACAGCCGGTTCTATCGTACCGGAACGACCCGGGTTTTTTTACCCGCCCAAGGGCTGTTATTTCAGTGTAAGCCTGTCCAATCTGTCTCGTCCCACCCTTAAATTGGCATCCTCGGAGCAAACCCTGGCAGCTGTGTTTCTCTATTGTCTCTTGTTACGGGCTAGGGTCGAACCCAACCCTGGACCAAAAGATTGTATCTGCTTCGTTTTCTGGAAGAAAATTTATCTTAAACGGTCGCATTCGGTTCAATGCGCCAAGTGTAAGAGATGCCTGCATAAATCTGGATGCTCAGGGCTTAACCCTGCCATCCACAGACCCCGTGCTTTCTTTATTACTTTCGAGGCACCATGCTGTACACGCCTAAGGGCGTCCCGCGGTACAAGTCGCTCTGGGGCCCCCCCACCGCCCTACCAACTTCAAGTAGCCACAATGGTGGCTCAGTCTACACGACTGGCAGCACTGCCTTCCCGTATCACCCACTCCCGACTGTCGCTCACGCTCACCAGCGTCTCCATCTGGCACGGCCGCTCAGCACTCCTATCCCCTCCGGAATAGGCCAGATATGAGCATCGCCGAGCGTCAGTCCCCTCTTTCTCTATCCCCAAAGCCCGCCCCCCACCTCTTTCAGCTTGCACGTGGACCAGAACCACCACCTCCTCGTACCTTTCACTACGTGCGCCGTTTGTCGGCAAAGATTGTATACGGCTGCGACATCGGTCAAGTGCAACAATTGCCTTGGCTGTATCACACCCTTATGTGCTCTGGGCTCGCAAACGGTAACCTTTGGAGGATGCCTTCCACGCCAGACAACAACGGCCATAGCGCTGTCAACTCTAGACTGCGACATAGTTTAGGTCTTAGTCTACCTCCACCTAGGCAAGCGCATCCGTCCCTCGAGCCTAGCATGTCCCCCTCTCCCCTACACTCTTCAAAATTTCACAGCTGAACGGTAACGGATTAGCTGGAAAGATCGCGGAGATGACTGACTTCATGAAGTCGCACAGCATCAAAATCGCCGCGATACAAGAGACAAAACTGAACACGAGATCGGACTTACGAACTTGTGATGGGTGTAATGTACATCGAAAAGACCGTCCCAGTGGTGATGGGGGTGGCCTCGCGTTCAATTCACATCACTCTGTACATAGATTACTATTTTCCCCTGACGTCGACCCCAGGGACTCTACCTTAGAATGCCAAGGCATAGTAGTGCGATCTACATTCCCCCTGCCACGTGTTGTCCTAGGGATTATCATCCCGACATAAGTGCGTTTTAAGTAGCAATACCCGTCTAATCCTAGGCGACTTCAACGCAAATCACGATCTCTGGCACTCCAACTTGCAGATAGGAGGACACGCACTTGCAGACCAAATAGACAACTCAGCATTCTGTACAGTCAATGGAGATGCCCCCGGTAACTGCCATAGTTCGCCAGACATCTCTATAAAGAGCTCGGGCCTAATTAACTTTGTCATCTGGCGACCGATGCTTACATTAGCTTCAGACCACCTACCCATCTTACTCTCTGTTGAACGACCGACCGACTTCATAAAGACTGATAAATTAAATCAATCCCGAAGGTCCCAGAATCAAAGATCTCAATGCGGAAATTCGTAGGATAGTCAACGAACACAAACTGACCAAGTGGAAACAACACTTCGAGGCATGCAACCTCTTCGGCGGAGTCGGAAAATTATAGTCTACTGTCAAGGCCCTATCCAATCCGACCAAATACAATGACAAGGTCACCACTGCATTCGGCGACAGTGTCAAATCGGACGCCAGGAAATGCGCAAGCTTCTTTTGCCGGCTGTTTATGATGCATCCACCTGCGGATAGGACTAAGAGAAGAGTCATCCGACGTGCGCACAAACACAAGCACTCCACTGCGCCCATCGCCGTCTCAGCCGCAGAGGTCAAGGAAGCCACAATAAATGCCAAATCCTCAAAATCCATCAGACCCGGTGGAATCGCCATGAAGATGACTAAGCACCTAGGCCACGAGAGACAGAGTTATTTAGCGGCTCTTTTCAACCTCTCTAACTACTTTCGTCATACCTGAGATATGGAAACAGGCGATTATAGCTCCCCTACTAAAACCAGGGAAATCTGCGAAACAAGGAGATTCTTATCGTCCGATATCCCTCCTTTCGCCGGTTGCGAAATTACTAGAGACCATTCTGCTCCCTTACTTTATTGCAAATCTGAAATTGGCCGATCACCAGCATGGTTTCCGCTAATCTCACAGCACTACATCCGCTTTGAATGCCATTACAACACAGAAAAATCATGGTTTGAATCAACACCCACCAAACCATAGGACGGTTCTCGTGGCACTTGACCTATCAAATGCATTTGATACGGTCAACCACGCCACACTCCTTCGAGACCTGGAAGAGACACCGCTCCCTGCCGGCCTTAAAATGTGGACCGCTAATTACCTCAATGGTCGACAGGTATCAGTCAAATTCAGGAACAATAAATCTAGGCCACGAAGAATAAAACAGACCTCTTTTGTTTAATTTCTATATTTCGAGACTTCCCCCCCTCCCCCACCAGAGGTTGTCTCCATTGTTTCCTACGCTGACGACTGCACAATAATGGCCTCGGGCAAGGGTCCCTCCATTCACGAACTCTGTACTAGAATCAACAGTTACCTCCGTTACCTTTCCAGCTTCTTCACCGAGCGAAATCTGACCCTACCTCCCACTAAATCGACGGCGACCCTGTTTACGACACGGAATGCGCAGATGGGGCAAGAATTAAATGTCTACGTAGACGGAGTACCTCTACCTACTGTTAACCACCCGAAAATTTTGGATGTGACCGCTACCGCAATAGCTTCAAAGGTACAGAGCCGCAATACTTGGGGAAAACACAAAGAAATATTGCTTGCTACATATAAGGCTATTGACCGACCGGTTATGGACTACGCTGCGCCCATATGGTCGTCCAGCCTTTCTGGCACCAATTGGAGGAAATTGCAAGTCTGCCAAAACACCGCCATCAGAACTGCTACGGGATGTCTGCTTATGTCATCTGAGTCTCACCTCCATCGAGAGGCAAAATTGCTCAATGTTCGAGAGCACGCGGAACGCTTGAGTAGACAGTTCCTTCTGAACTGTCATAAACTCAGCCATCCAAATCGACATCTATTGGATGTATCCTCGCCCCCCAGAGACATAAGGAAACATCTTCGTAAGCACTACGATGAGATCTAGCACCACATATCTTTGCCGTTTGATCTGCGGAACCATAGACGGGCTCGAAATGACCTCCACTCCGAGTCGGTAGACAGTTCCCTAAGATCTCGGCTTGTGAATCCAGTTATCAGTACTCAGCCACCTGAATAGGCTGAAGAGAAGCGTATGCTTCCGAGCGAGACTAAAGTCATGCTAGCACAACTTCGCTCTGGATATTGTAATAGGTTAAACTCTTACTTATTCAGACTGTACCCCAACATACCAAACACATGCCCTGCATGTGGTATGTCCCCTCATGATACCAAACATCTCTTCTCCTGTTCAGTCGAACCTACTCTTCTAACACTTACATCACTCTGGTCCAGCCCTGTGGAAACTGCGCGTTTCCTCGGACTTCCGTTAGGAGAGCCTGATGGCAATTTAAAGTGGTCGATCCCATTCGGCAGGGCGAAGCACTGTTGACAACAACAACATCATTCGTTTCCAAAAATCTAGATGCTTGTGAATACGTATTAGTTCATGTAAAACCTCCCCCTGATTCCTATAATCGAGGTTATTTTGGATTTATGTTACCGTTTTTGAGATATTTACGATTTACCGTTATTTCATTAAAAAAAGATGGCTCCTTTTAATCACGTATATCTCAAGAACAATCAAGAACAAATTGAGTAATTCCAAAACCGTTTAAAAATTTTAGAAGCTAATAAAATTTGCTATAAAAAATGCATACAGGCCCTGTTGGTTCGAAGATAATGAACAATCAATTTTTACCTTTTTTTTGTAAGAATATAAAAAAAATGTGTGCTTTGCGGGGAAGGATATCGGAAACTTTTTATTTTTTCTCAGATTTTTTTTTTCGCTGTAAGATCTGTTTTATTATAAAAAAAAAATAAGCTTTCATCCAATGAAATCGATGGACGTTAGAAGCATTCAAATAAATATAGCCATATAATACTGGAGTACCCTACACGTACGTATGTATTAGTATTCATATATAAGTTAGTACATAGGTAGATTTTCGTAGGGTTATTAGATACAAAAAACTATTAATGCCATTTTCTCAATTAGGTAAACTTTAAAATTTCAAACCCAGGTACATTTGAAGCAAGAGCAAATTTTTTAAAGCAGGTAGTGTTTTCTTTGTATAACTAAGGAACCTTTTTGTCTAGGTAGGCTTCGATTTTTACTTGATCTGAGTATAAATAGGAGTAAATGCGAATTGTTCCATTATAATATCTGCAAGGCTCACCGGATACTGTTCAGTCTATAAGTGCATTTTATAACTCGTAATTTACTTAAAAAAAATAATAGGAATAAAAGGGCGCGAGAGTTTGAGTGTCAAAATGATCCGGATATGTTCTGTTTGAAAGTTACATACTATAAGTATTTTGGCATTCAGCCTAAAAACACTGAAAAATCATGGACACCGAATACTGTGTGCACCACATGTCGAATCGATTTGATTCATTCGGAATCCGGACCAAAAAGGTGCGTATTAAAATTTAGGAATTTGCTACTTTTTAATGCATATCTGACTGATTTCTGAAACTATCTACTTAGACAACATATGAAATTTAGTTCACCAATGAAGTAGAGGGAATCAACTGTCCATTCGACGGACTGCTATATTTGTACTACAGAAGTATTTGGGGTTGGAAAGTCAAGAAAAGTAACGCATGGCAGCTTCATTACAAGTACCAAATTCAACGGATGTTGCTCATCTAACTACATTGCCATTGCCACATTCAACTTTAGTTCCGGGTCCAGTTTCATTGTCAACAGCAGCGTTTGATTACGCGGCATCAAGTTGTACCGAATTTCGCACGGAAAACGAAAGGAACGCTTTGTCACAAGCACAACTCAGTGATTGGATAAGAGATTTGAAATTGTCCAAGGTAAAGGCCGCGCTACACGCCTCTCGTATGCAACAATTTAAACTCCATTCATCCGATGTTAAGGTAACATTAAAGTCACGAACCACTTTCCAAGTTCTATACGAATGAGGACAGTGTTTGTTACTGCAAAGACATTACTGGCTTATTCAAACAGTTTGGTGAACCATATGATTCCAAAGAGTGACGATTGTTCATAGACGGCAATAAACTAAGTTTAAAGGCCGCAACCAAAAGCCGTCTATCCCGATCGCGCATGCAGTAAATACGAAGGAAACCCACGAGATAATGCAAAAATTACTTAAACTTTTCAAATATGAAGAGCAGGATTGGAAAATATGTGCCGATCTTAAAGTCGTTGGAAAGCTATGCGATCGACAAAGTGAGTACGCAAAATACTGCTGCTTTCTCTGCAAATGGGGTAGCCGAGCTCGTCAAGACCACTTCATCATAAAGGATTGGCCAGACCGAATCGAATTTAAAGCTAGTGTGGATAACATAAAATACTCCTCTCTTATAAAGAAAGAAAAAACTCGGCCTTATCAAAAACTTTGTTAAGGCTTTGGACAAAGAAGGCGAAGCCTTCCGTCATTTGAAAACCATATTTCCAGAGATTTCAGAAGCCAAGATAAACGAAGGCATTTTTGTTGGGCCGCAAATAAGAAAGATGCTTAACAATAACCAATTCAAAAAACTATTGTCACCAGTGGAGGCAGCAGCGTGGGATTCTTTTGAAAAGGTCGTTGCATCTTTTTTAGGCAAACGCAAAAGTCCTGACTACGAGGTGATAGTGAACGACTTAATCAAAAACTATGCGAAAATGGGTGTATAAAAAACATATTTAAGGCCGTTTTCTAAAGTAAACTTTAAAACCTATCTGCCCGATAAACAAAAAAGTTGTATGAAAGTTTTAAAGTTTACATGAGAAGACGGTCCTAAAGCTGAATTGATCGTTCAGTTTCGAACAAATTTTTTGTTTACATTTTGCTCGTTCTCTTCTCATTCTGTATCAGAGCAGTGGAAGAAGAACGAGTAAAATGTAAACAAAATATTTGTTCGGCACTGAACAATGAATCTAGGCCCCTTACTCTGTAGTTCTATTCGAAAGGCTGTTCTACTCGAAACAAAAAGCGATTCTAATACACATAGGCACTCTGTAGTTCGTTAGAATTAACTTTAGAAAATAATTCATAATAGTAGGCATTCACAAATTTCAAGCGCAAAGCAAAATACAAAAACAATTTGCATAAGTCTCGGTCGTTGGTTCGAACGTAATTCCTTGCACAATTAATTTATATTTTTTATTTTATTTTTATTAAATAAAATTTATTTTTTTTAAATAATCTAATCCCAAAAATTTCGTTGGTTAAATTTTTTCAAATTTTTACCTAGAATTCTTTAATTATTTTCTGCCAACAACGATTGCTTAACTCTTTCTGCTATAAAAATTACTTCTTGATGAAAAAAAGACTAATTGTTTTATTATAATCATAAGAAAATACATTTTTGTGGATTTCCGTTTGCTAAATTGTTGTCGACTAGAATTTTCTAACTTTCGACCATTGTGGCATATGTTTTCGAAGTAGTGAGTACCAAATTTTCTACAATAGAAAGGGGATAATTCAAATCCGAAGGAAACAGAATGAAACTCGAACAACGAATGCGTTCTACTCGAAAATTTCTTACAGAGTACGAATCACTCGAAAGCTAACAAATTTTGTTTCGAATAGAACTACAGAGTGAGGGCCCAGCCTAAGAAAATTACGCACAAATGTGTCACTTATTTATCTAATTTACTTATTTATTTTCTTTTCAGGAGTAAATGTCTTTAAAAATTTATTTTCTGTACTCAAATTTAATTTTTTTTCGCAAAATCTTGGTGACGAAAGTGACGAGCATGGCGAACGGTTTCATCAGTAACCATGTGTTTGATGTCCGTGTGCACACGTACAGTATACGGCATCCCTTTCTTGCGCATGTAAAACCACATCTGTCTGCACTCTTCACTCTCATTACCCATAATGAAAAGTTGGGTTAGCGCTAGCAGTCAGGTATAATGCAAACGCACGCCACCGCTAATGGTTATGAGTACAGCAAAACATGCGCCAGGCCTAATGCTTATGAATGGAAGAAACTTCATATTTAGCTTACAAAGAAAAGACAATTGTTTGTATTATTAGATTTGGTTTTTAATGTTTAATATAATTTAAAATTACACAATTTTCACGTTAACAGTAGTCAATAAGATCTAAAAATACATACATATTCATATCACTAAACATTTACAAAATATAATTTCACTCCATTTTCCGCAAGTTGAAAGTTTCTTTGCTCGTCCACCTGAAAATATGAAATTTTTGGTGCATAAATATATAAACCAGGACAAGACTTATTTAATAATAATAATTAGCCTTATCTAGGCGTATTAGTTGCAATTTCACTGCAAACCCCCTTCTTAAATATTTCGTACATTTTTTAACGGAACACTAACATTTCGCTCAAAATATCAAAGAAGAAAATACACAAAGAAAAGTAAAAACTTGACAAAAGGCTTTGTATGTGTTAGTTTACAAATTTTGCTCGCATGTATTGGTGAGTGTGGTTAGGCCCGTCTAGTAGGGTACTCTTGGTTTCTCATAAGAGAAACCGATCCCAATCTAAATAAGCGTCAAAACAAAACAAATAACTTTTCCAAGTATATAATAAGATCATAGAGTTTATTTCAGTGTAACCCTGTCCAATCTGGGGCAGGGCGAAGCACTGTTAACAACAACAACAACAACATCAAAGAGTTAAGACAAAGCTTACTATATTGTTATCGTCTCATATATATGTACATATGCTAATATTTGTAGGGTACTTAGTATTATATGGCTATTTTTATTTAAATGCTTATTACTTTTGTATTAGTCCAAAATCGATGGATGAAAGCTTATTTTTTTTGTAATAAAACAGATCTTACAGAGGAAAAAAATATCTGGAAAAAAATAAAAAGTTTTCGATATCCTTCCTCGCAAAGTACACATTTGTTTATTTTTAGCAAAAAGTTTTGTATGCACTGTTTATAGCAAATTTTATTAGCTTTCAAATTTTTCAAACTGTTTTGGAATTGCTTAATTTGTTCTTGAGATATACATGATTAAGTGGAGCCATCTTTTTTTTTTTTTGAAATAACGGTAAATCATAAATATCTCAAAAACGGTACCATAGAATCAAAAATAACCTAAATTTTAGAAATCAGGGGGTGGTTTTACATACGAATTTCATATTCGCGTCTCTGGTGCTTTTTGGTCCATCCTTTAAATTTTTTTTTGCATTTCTGCAATGTACAGATCAACCTGTTACAAATTTATTACATACATACATATGTGTAGAGATAATAAATACGTGTATTCTATAGACGCCCAAGGTTACTCCATTTTTCACAGCTCTTTCTCAATTATTTTCTTTTTAAAAACTATTTCCAAAAAAAATCCTGCAAAAGCATGAGGCCTTATTATTAATTTTTAGAGGTCTGTCCTTGCTTCTCTACATTTTTTTGGCGTTGATTTCAGAAATGTATCTTCATATTTGTCGTTCTTCGGCACTAATCTAATTGTTTACTCTAGAAAGGCTCACCTGACGAATATTTAAATTTCAAACTTTTTTGTGGGAAATTTAATCTATATACTATTACTAATTGGTGTTTTTGTGATAGCTTCTATCCGTTTTCCTTAAAACATCAATCAGCTGCACTTTATAATATACAATTATGTTACCAGACGGATACGGTTTTATAAATTCAGAGAGTCATGAGTAAGATATGGTATTGGGACGATTATGGTATGGTATGGAAAAAAAGGCGTGAGTACCAAGAACTCGTGGAGTTTGATGTGTAAACATGTGTAGCCTTTACATAAATTAAGTTAAACTAGCCCTCGCTTAGTGGTTAAAATTCAACCACGAAAATTTTATTTTATTTTAGTTATTAGATACTCCTTTCTTGGCCTTCTTTTCTATGCCGTTCTTTTACTTTGATATATTTTTATTTTATTTACTTTTCTCTTATTTCAAAAGTCTATATTTTTAATTTGTAAGCGATTTTTTTTCGAAAAAGAATTTTTTTCATTGAAATTATATTTAAAATAAGAAAATATATTTCGTTTTAGCATTTCGATGCAAAATTAAATATTTTTGTATTAGGGACTTTTTTTATACGGTCCCTCTCCTTCGCAAAAAAAAATGTTTCTTCAAAATTTTGCGAAACATAACCGTTTGTACCTTTTTTTGAAGTTTTTGTAAAAACTATTTTTGTGCGATTTCGTTTGTACGGTCCCTATCTACCGCATAAAAAGAGGTTTGACTGTATATGGTTTATATGATTTGGGGTAGTTAGTCTAGTTTCCTATAAAAAAATCTAAGCTTGCAATATCAAAATCATTCGTGTAAGCACTTACCGACTTATGAGTAAAATAGCAATATGATATTTTATTTCAAAATTTTGAATCTTCTTTTTGTCGGATAGTGAACAAACTGTTTAGCGCTTATAATTTTTCTTTTGTTTATATTTTTGTCAATTCGAACATTTTTTTAGGCGAGCGGAAAAAATGTGATCTATCACCAAAATGATGAATAAAAAACTACCAAAGATAAAGTTCTAAGAATAGTTATTAAGGTCTGGAACTTTAACAAATTATATCAATATTAATTTCTTTTGTTGCAGTCTAATGTTTAGACGTGGGCAGGATACCATTAACACTCCCCACTATTTATATAATCTGCAACTTCACCCCAATATAAATATTCTTATTTCTTCTGCTTGCTGCTTATACCTGACTACTCGTAAAGAATAAAATTTATCTCACGTCACCGATCTGCAATAAACGTAAATTTGCATTTCATTTACGTAAATATACAAATATCATACCGTTATAAGTATTTATGCAGCGCTGTCTGCTGCAGTAACGAAGAAGTTATAGCAGGTAACTTATCTTAAGCCGTTATGGCGCGCTCATGACTTGCGTAAATTTTAAATTATTACGATGCAAGCGCCATAGTTGTAGTCAGCCTCCTTTTACCCGCACAATTTTCGCAATCCGTTTGTTTTTACCTGCCTTTCGTGTAATTATAGGCGAAAATTGCGGCAAATATTGACAGCATCATCAACCGGAGGCCACATGCAAACAGCCATTGGCAGTGTAGGAAATACAAAAAAAGAAGCAACAACAAAAGCAAACATTTTCAAGCCATACCAAACACTCTGTGTATGTGCATTGTTGCCATATTTTTCCGCCTTTTAAGCAAGCGCTGCCATCTGCGCTCCAGCATACAGATTTTTTTGTTGCCTTTACTCTCTTGCCCGTTTTCATTTTGCTATTTTCCATGCTCAAGGCTATTCACAGACATGTCTAGCAGCAGCTGTGTGGTGTATGGCAATTATAATTGCAACAACTGCTATTGCAAGCTGTGGTGTAATTTGAAACACCTTAAATGCTCGCTGAAGCTGGCGGCGTTGTGCGCGCCTTGAAATATGCCACGTGAAAATAACTACACAATTTTGCAAGTGCTTGCATGTGTTGATGCGAACGCGTTTATTTTCATTTGTGTTGTTGCTTTAATGTCGGCTGGCAATTTACTGCAATGGCAGCGATATCATTTATCTGTCACACTGCTTATTCGGCTACATACTCGACTATGGTTTTGCTTGTCAGTGCGCCAGATGTTTGTGCGCATTTACGTGCAAGCGTGTGCAACGAGCGTGAAATTGCTTTAACTTTTTTTTTTTTGTATTTCCTCGCACTTTAACGAAGCTACTTTTGCTCAGTGTGTGTTCTATTTTTAATGAGGATGGCACAATTACAATGGCGTTCATTATGCAAAGGTAAATATGCCCACTTGCAGCTCAATTTCTGTCTGAAGAAAGCTTTATGAATACTCATAAGCGTAAATCAATGTCGTTGTGTGCGTATGTGTGTAAGGGCCGATAGGGTTAAAAATAAAATTATATTTTAATGTCAGCGAAACTGCTTTTCGCAGGATATCCATAACCAATTATAAGCCCTTCCCATAGTTCAAGTGCCGTTAGCCCGGCACTACCGTTGTGAATTTTGAGCTTTTTTAAGTTTTCCTAGAACATAAGTTTTGAATATGTTTTCTTCTCTTTTCTTTTCTTTTCTTTTTTTTTCTTTTCTTGTCTCTCCTGTTCTTCTCTTCCTTCTTTTCCTTTTATTTCCTTTCCTTTTCCTTACTTTCCTTTCCTTTTCCTTCCTTTCTTTTCCTTTTCACTCCTTTCCTTTCCTTTCAGTTCCTTCCCTTTCCTTTTTTTTCTTTACTTCTTATTCCTTTCCTTTTCTCGCCTTGCCTTCCCTTTCCTTTCCTTTATTTTCCTTCCCATTCCCTTCCTTTCCTTTTCTTTCCCTTCCTTTTCTTCCCTTTCCTTCCATTTCTTTCCTTTCCTTTACTTTTTTCCGTTCCTTACCTATTCTGTCCTTCCCTTCAGTTTATTTTAATAAACTTTGTTTTATTCTTTTTTAATCTTTTATCATAATTTTATTTTATTTTCTCTCTCTCTATGGCGCGATATACAACAGGTATATCATCATAAACCTCCTAAGAGATTTTTGCGCCAAGCTTCTCTTCCAATTTGTGGTGTGCCGATTTGAATTTTCCCTACAAATTGGTGGGACCTACAGTTTTTTGCCGACTCCGAACGGTATCTACAAAGGAGACGAATTTTTGCTGAGAAGCCTGTCATGGCAGAAATACACTCGGAGAGTTTGCCAAACCACTGCCGAGGGGCGACCCCGTTTTGAAAAACTTTTTTCAAATCACTTTTGATGTTACCTGTACCAGGGCTCGAACCATGGACCTTCGGTGTGGTAGGCCGGCAACACTACCTTCACACCACGGCGGCCGCCACAAACCCAACCACAAATACAAAAATAGCCAGTGATCAATACAAAAAAAAAACAACTAAAGCAAATATGCATGACACGTTTACTCACACAACAGAGACTCTACAGTGCGAATACTTCCCAGCTAACCAAAAGTGCGAAAAAATACTCCCTTCGGAGCCATAAAAGGCACATTTCTCGGAGCTTTACCCTCCGAAATGAGCTCCTTTCGGAGCCCAAATGGAGCACAAAATCGGCCTACGCGGGCACCCCAAAAGGAGTCATAAAAATTATTTTATTTTCTTTTGTTGTTTTTCCGACAGGGTGAATGATTGATGTATATTGGAACGATTTTTCGTCATCCCTTGTCAAACTTGGTTTTGAGACAAACCGGTTTCGGCGTTGTGCCATCATCAGTGTCGATTTTCGTTCTGATCTGTTGTGGTCGTTTGTCTTGTATTTATAGTAGGTAGCAGGTAACGTCAGCATGGGTGTCTGTTTGTGTACGTGTGTGCATGTGTTGTGTACATTCAGAAACGGGGGTGGTTTTGCATCGATCGGTTTTTTGTGTGGTTGACTGAGGCAGGTAAAAGTTGGTAATTTTTGTTGCTGTGTGTTTGTGGTACCTGAGTGGTTGCTTTGTTTTTTGTAAACCAATTTTAAAGGTTCGAATATTGTGTCGGAAACAGTGTTTGTCTGTTCGTTTATTATTCTACCGTCGAATGTTTTTTGTTTGTAGATTTCCATGTTTTCGGGTACGTTCAGACGTCTGCCTTTTGCTTGTACATGTAGGACCTTGACTGTTTTTTTGATGTTTCCGGGGGGGCATTTATTCTCCGCCATTTGATTCGCAAAGTTGGACTCTGGTATGATGGTTGGATGGATCATAAAAAAGAGTCCGAATCCGATGAATTTGGAGCATTTTCTGGCTCTTTTTTAATGAACTTCGGAGCCTTTTTGGACTTTTTTTAGAGCCTTTTATTGACGCTTTTCTGAAGCTTTTTCGGAGCCTTTTTCGACTCTTTTTAGGCACCTTTTTTCCTCCATTCTGATGGATTTTGGAGCCTTTTTGGACTCTTTTTGGAGCCTTTTATTGACGATTTTCTGAAGCTTTGAACCTTTTTAGCCAAATTTTTTTCCTTTTTTTACTCTTTTGCTAAGATTCTTATAGGTTTTTAATACTCATATCTGTATTTAACTAATCAGAAGAAAGTTCACCTTCTAATGGTTTATATAGTATTATTTATTTTATATTGAAAACATATGTAATTCTATTAGTTCTTTATTGAAATCAAGTTTTAAGTAAAATATTTGTATAACTAAATATATAGGTACAACTAAGCGTATACATTTTTCATTTGGAACTTATCACTTCATTCAATCAAAAACTATATTCGATTCATTAAAATGCTATATAGAACATACATACAGTAGTGGCAGGAATAATACAAACAAAATTGGAAGTAGTTTTACTCGTAAAATATATTAACTTGTGTTTTTAATAATTTTCATTTAAAATAAGGCAAAATCTTTTATAGAAACCACATAAATAAAATTTTCAAAGTTTGCAAAAAGTTCAGGAAAGTTTATTAAAGTTTAAAAAATTGCATTCAAACATTGTGTTAACTTTGAAAGTTTTACTATGTGGTTTCTATAATAGACTTTATTTTATTTTAAATGCACTTTAGTTCGCTTCCAACTTTTGACTATTGATAAACATTCAGGAGAATAAGACACTTTACGTTCCATTAGGTAAAATAAAAAAACCTCAGAAAATGCTCTAAAACATTCACTTGATTGAACCTTGCTGCTTATCCGCTCTCCAACGTTTATTTTCGCACAATTCTCTTTACGCGTACAACAAAAAGGATCAGAAAATGCTCTAAATCGTTCATATAACTGAGCCTTGCAGTTTATCCGCTCTATAATATTCATTTTTTCTTCCAAGACTCCGTGAATCTTCATAAAAAAGTGGCTTTTTTGATGTTTACTAAATAGCACTCCAAAAAAGCTCTAATTACGGACTCTTTTTGGATCATTATTTCGGAGCGCTCCGACTTTGGTAAGCTGGGTTGTTTTTCATTTCAAACTCTTCGCACTCACAGTGAGAGCAGATCACACGAGTAATACAAAAACATGCATGACGTGTCTACTCACTATGGCTCTATAGTGTCAATACACGTTTAGCATATGTGTTGGTGTATTTATTCAATATTATAATTAATTTTTTGTTAAGTTTTTTTGATTGGCGGCACTCCAGTTTGGCAATACTTACCCATACATATATAATTGTTAACACCTTAAATGTATAGTTTGGTCATAAAGTGGGACAATTTCAACTCAACTTGCGCATTTATATTATAGATTCGGTAATCGTGCCTAAACACGATGAATGCTATCAATCGGCAACCGACGAATGCAACGGTGTTCATCATAAATAAACACAGTGTTTACAGTCAAACAAAAACAAAATATTTTTTTTAATGTAACTTTTTTTTTAGTTCAGAGTACTCAATACGGTAGTTAATTTGTTTTGTTTGTTTAATCTCGGTGGTTAAACTTATGGAATGAAATGCAAAAAAATTAACTAACACCGCGTTACACACATGCATCCTATGCACCAAATATACTCGATCGATTTTTAACGTTTTTTTCTTTCGATCAAAGGTCTTTCACGCAGGCGGACAGACGGACACTACGACCTTTATACTTTATGCATAAAAAAAAAATGCTGACGTGTACATGAAATTCGCCGATACACGTGTATTTTTATTTTTTCTCCCCTTTTCGAAAAAGTATATTTGGTTCATAGGACAGAACTAAAGCTCGTTTTTGTGACGCAGTGTAATATAAAAAAAAATAAAACAAAAAAAAATTGAATTAAATAAAATTAACTTAATTTCATTAACTAAGAAGGAAGGAAAGGAAGGGAAAGGAAAAACAGCAAAGAAAAGGAAAGTAAAGCAAAAAAAGGAAAGAAAAAGAGAGAACAGGAAAGGGAAGGAAAGGATCACATAGAAAAAGAAACAACTGCATATAATACAATAAAATATATTAAAAATAGAAGCTGTTGAAGGAAGAGAAAAGCAAATAAAATATAAATATATTAGGGGAAAGGAACAGCATAGAAAAGCCGAAAAAGAAGGCCAAATAAGGAGTAGCTAATAACAAATATAAATAAATAGTTGAAATTCAACCACTGGGCTAGGTCTAATTTAATTTAATTTATGTACAAAACACACATTTTTACACACCAAACTCCACGATTACTTGGTACTCACGTTATAATAAAACAACTTCCACCCTCATGACTTGCTGATTGGAAGGGATTGATGCTTCGGCGCATCCATTCCTCCATTTAACCTGATCAATGGAGCTACTATCGCTCGGTTAAGTGGCGGATTCGCTTCTAGGCATCCCTAAATACCTTCCCCTAAACTCTAACTCCACCTGAGTCAGGGGCTGTGAAACGATAGTGTCCTCAAGGCAGGAATGTGAGAGCGGTGATGCCCAGCAGGTGAACCAGAACCCATGGAGCACTCAAACTTGGCTCCTGCCGAATCGGAGGGTTGCTGAGCAGTAGGTCGCCTTCAGACACTCTACACTTCTTTACACACAAAATAGTTCTAGGTCGAGTTACCACCTAGGTTGCCACCTAATATTATTTTGGTTTTTTGTTTGAGTATTCAGTATAATCTCGAAATCGACTTGGACCATTTAGATAAATCTTTAAGTATCATTACTATTTCACACTTTCGGCTATCCTTGGCCATCTAGGATATGTTCAGAGAGCTGTCGCCTATATGATTTTTTTAAATATTCTAAAATTTGCCCATACGAAGGGTATTTAACGTCATATTTCATCAAAAATATTGCCCGATAGGGATACCAACTAGAAATGTGACCACGAGTCAGAAGAATGGATTACTCAATAATTTATAAAGGGTGTTTTTTTAGGGGTATAGAACTTCGAATTGAAATAAAACACAAGAAAATCGTTTCAATTTCCATCAATTTGGCTTTATTGGAAGGATAATTTTATGCCATTAATGTTTAAATATGATTTCGGGCATATGGCCGCCGCGGCTGGCTCGAATAAAGCCAATTCTACAGGTCCAATTTTCAACCACTTTTTCGAGCATATGGGGCCGTATGTCGGCAATAACGCCACGAATGTTGGCTTCCAATTCCCCTAACGTTTCTGGTTTGTTGGTGTAGACGAGCGACTTCACATATCCCCAAAGAAAATAATCCAATGGTGTCAAATCACACGACCTTGGTGGCCAATTGACAGGTCCATTCCGCGAAATTATGCGCTCATCGAATGTTTCCTTCAATAAATCGATTGTGACGTGCGCTGTGTGGCATGTAGCGCCGTCTTGTTGGAACCACAACTCATCCACATTCATGCCATCCAATTCGGGAACAAAATAGTCGGTTATCATGGCTCTATACCGGTCTCCATTAACGGTAGCTGCCTCTCCAGCATTATTGCCGAAGAAGTATGGCCCAATGACTCCACCAGCCCATAGAGCACACCAAACAGTCAGTTTTTGTGGATGTAATGGCGTTTCAAGGGTCTCATGTGGATTCTCTTCACTCCAAATGCGGCAATTTTGCTTGTTGACGTAGCCATTCAACCAAAAATGAGCCTCATCACTGAACAAAATTTTGCGATGAAAATCAGCATCGAAATCAATCTCATTTTCGGCCCATACACCAAAATCACGACGCATTGCATGGTCTCGCGGCTTTAATTCTTGCACAAGCTGGATCTTGTAAGGTCGCAAGCCAAGATCTTTGCGCAAAATCTTCCATAAAGTTGATGGACAAAGCTCCAATTGCTGTGCACGGTGGCGAATCGATTCATTCGGGTCCTCTTCAACACTTTGCTCTACAGCGGCAATTGTTTCTTCGGTGCGCACTGTTCGACGTCTCTGCGGATGCGAAAACGATCCATGGTTAACCGAATTAATTGCTCTGATGGACGATTATGTCGACCATAAAATGGACGGAGCTCACGGTAAACTTCGCGAACTGAACCATTATTTTCGAAATAAATTTGCACGATTTGCAAGCGTTGTTCTTTTGTCAACCTGTTTATGATGAAATGGCAAACCAAACTGAACATAAATGACATTAGAGTTGCCAGATTTGACCACAAAATGCCAGTTTTATCTCTATTCGAAAAACAATCCTGTAAAAAAAACACCCTGTAGATAAACTAATTTCTGAAAAAACGAGTTCTGAAGAAAATGTTGTTGTTGTTGTTGTTTTTATAACGACAAAAAGTAAGAAAATAATCGATTTTTATTCAAGAATCGAATTTTTGTACGAAAAACTCCCAAGTGCTATGTATAAAGCGGATTTGAAATTTTGTCTTGTTGCTTTTCCCATGCGCCTTCTGCATCTAATTTTTACTTTCTTTCTTCTTCTTTTTTATTGCAGCTCAAACAGTAAATTAAATGCGAATATGCGCGAAGAAAGTTGCGAACTAGTACTAACTTTTTCTGAACAAGAAGAAGAAGAAGATGCGGCTCTATATACGCACGCACATACATTTTATCAGCAACCGTTGTCACAACAACAACACATACAAATGGCGCGTTCGGCATCCGTAACAACCGTATCAACAGTGTCACCGTCAACAACACCGCCGCTACCACCACCACCACCAGCACTACCACAACAACAGCAATATCAACTTACAACAATGCCAAGTGAACTGAACTCAAACTGCGCAGAGGAATTGACAACATATGAACAGCAACAACAACAACAACATTACACACACTACCAGCAACAACAGGCGCAACAACAACAACATTATCAACTCGAACAAATGACTACCGCAACCTCCGCTATTTGTATCAATATTAACCCCGTAACGACAACCGCCAACGCTGCCACATCACAGAAACGACAACAACAAAAGCTGCGAAGATTACGCGAATTACATTCGCTTGCCTTGGAAGGTGGCGATACAGCGCGAGGTTATTGCTCTTGCGATGAGCAATGGGCATCATCATCACCGCCTACATCCGCCTCGTCGACACTGTCGGGCCACAACGAAGGACACGACAAGACATCCTACGGAAGTGAAAGCATTGAAATAGAAAGAACAACAACAACAGTGACAAAAACAAAATCTGCAATGGCTACCGAAAGGACGACAGGAAGCGCGTACAACCAAATAAGCGTGACAACAGGAAGAGAACGTTTGGCCGTCGGCAATAATGATGGCGTTGATAAAAGGCGAACGAAGCAACAACTAAAATACAACAATAATAATAGCAACAGCGGCAGCAGTGGCAACATTTGGAAGGAAGCGCGCGCAAATGAGGTCGCCAAAGCAGCAGCTGCTGTGGTGGCAGCGAGAGCAACCACACCATCAGCAACGGCGGCTGCAATGGTGAGTGCAGTGCAGGGTGGGGCACACAAGCCTGTGCCGGCGGCACGCCATAAGCACCAGCATCATGTGCGCTTTTCGGACGAAAAGAATTTCTCCGATTAGTTTGGTAACCTATTTGTAAAAGAAATGGGAAAAGGCTTTAAAGTAGAACACAACAAAATCAAAAAAAGCAGGCACAAAAAAGAAATTAAAAAAAAACGCAATGAGGACAGCTGAAAGAGTTGTAAGGAAAAGGCAAAAGGGAAATTAGCAGCATTTCGGCCAATTATTCGGTTTCATTGAAAGATACACATTTTTTTTTATGCAGCAAGCGAATTTTAAAAATTGACTGAATGGAAAAGTATTTTTTAATGAACTAAGCGCTCCTTATTCATCGAATTTCAAGAACTTTCCTTAATGAAAATGTTTATTTTACTTAGCACTTCACGCTCCAATTCGAGCTGAGAGCTCTTAGTTAGGTTGGCTCACTTTACTGAATAAAAGTGTGCATGTGGTCTTACTAACAGTCAATCAGAGTCAAAATGGGGTTAGTCAATGTTAATAACTCAGGTGGCTTATTTACTGATGTCTGGCAAACTAAAACTTGCCAAAAATAATCGTTGGAATTTTATAAAACAATTAAAACAACAACGCAAAGGAATATCAGTTGAGGTACGCCGGTACAATAAAAAACTGACCTGGCATGCTTTATTGCCTACTTAATTTTCACTTAACCTGCTAAACGGCTATAACCCGCAAAGCACACCGCTAGCTTCTTTGTTCTGCTAAAGCTAGCCGCACTTGGAAACACCAAGAGATTTTGCATCGTTCTATTTAAGGTCCTCCATCGGATTCTTGGTCGGCTTATTTCTCTGCTTTCATAGGTGTGCGCCGATAAGAATCACTTCTGGACCTTGGCATCTTAATTCATTCGCTAATTCGAACCACAGAAGGTTCTGCTTGGATTTTCGTTCGTCGAGAAAAGGTTTCACTTCTTAATTACTTACTAAATTATTTCTCTTCTTGGACTAGGCAGCCATTGCTTTATGCGTTCATGCTGATTCCCAGGTAAACGAAGTCCTTTACTATTTGTCATATAAGCTATGAAGTTTGGCAATTAAGAAAGTATTTTAGGTCAGGTCATTAACTAATGGGGTCAATTTAATCGGTGACCGTCGATCTTCACTCTTCCTCACACTACGTTTGAAAGAACACTTTATGCGATATTAGAAAGTATGATCTCGTGATGGTTGACAGGGTTTAGAGGATCTTATTTCTGAGGATTGCACAAAGGACACTTAGATTGCAATCAGGTACGCTCCCGTTAGACCATGTCCTGCACATAAATTCATATACTGGAATAGTTATAAAAGCTGGGGAAACCATAAATATTCGAAATAAGATTTCAACCCGTAATCCAACCGCTGGACATCGGTCCCCAGATCGCCGTTTTCATGCCTAATTTATTGATAAAATTTTCGAATCTTTTTCTTTTGTAGTTGTGACTTCAGAAGCACTTTCCGAAGGATTGAAGAGTTGTATTTGTCGGAATGAACATGCTACACTCCGGTACTGCAGCAGACAGGATTTGTTTGAACACATGAACCTTCGGAACAGAGATTTTAGTCGCATCTTACGACAGGGATACCTTACCGCTGGTATATTGTAAGCCCCTAACCTGCTGGCGGTGGCATCATTAAAAATTGTGGGCCTGAGCTTATAAACGTCACCCGGTGTATACCCGGCCTTTAGCTTTAAAAGCGAAAATAAGTATTCCATCCATGTTCTAAGTACTCTCTGTAGATCGCTCACCGGGCAGGAATTTTTGTCTGTATTATTATTTTTTTTTCATGGACGTTGTGGCAGCGCACTACCCTCAAGTGGCATCAGTAATCAGTGCACAGAGCTTCCTTTTAGTTTCGCTTCCGGTTATGGTTTATCTAGCTAAATTGACAAATGTTTGGACTGCATCAATCGTGGATCTTGATTTGTGAAATCCCAACTGATTAATTGATAAGCCGCTTGGGCTTTCTAAGGTCTGCTGTAGACGTTCACTAATGATACGCTCGAAAATCTATACTATCGAATCTAGCATGCAAAGTGGCCTGTGTGAAGATGGCTGGTCTCAACCGGAGGACTAACCTTTGTCTTTTACATGAGCGGAGGAACACCACTTCTTGGATTCCGGCGTGAAGGAGATTAGTAAATACTGATGCCCTGGCTTTAATCGTTCCTTTGAGGGCTATGTTCGGCACTCCATCATGTTTATATAAGATTTTGCCTCTGATATGAAACAATCTATCTATCTCCGAAATTTAAGGCAGCTAACAGCTCAATCTCGTTACACTGAAAATTCCCTGTCTCCTTTTTTCATGCCCACATCTCAAATACTGGCCGGATTGATAATGCTATATTTAAATATTTTACTGGATATAACCATGTCTAAGGTCCAATGAAGTCGATTTAATGCTTTAGGCGAATTCTCGTAATGTCTTAGTACATTCGTAAAGAAATTATCCGATTCGAAGCAATAGATCTTTAGTGATGCGCGTACAAACACGCAACATACAAAAATTAAAAGAATTCTTGCTTTGTCTTCGGTTTACTCTACCTAAAACTTCACAAATGAATTTTGATATAATACCTTTATGTGGAGACATAAGCCTGTTCCAATTCCTCTACTCTATAAAAATATGTTTAGCCACTTTTAATTGCCTCCAATGTGTAAAGCGGAAATAAGACAGTTACTTGCGATTAATTGGACACTAAACTCTAAGTTGGACATCCAGCAATGCATTGGTGAAAATTGCATTCAGTTCTACAAAGCGGGTTTTCAGTGATGCGCGCACAAACACCGAGAAAGACAGACAAAACTTGTAAAACCTGTTGATTTTGGTTCTTCTACAGTAATAAAGACGGCGCTATGCATTTTCTTTAATATCTGTAATGTACAGCAGGCGTCATGTTAGAATATTCTGATATTTCATCCATTTTTTTTTTTGTAATAAAATTTTATTAAATATTTTTTTAATGAATTAATATTTTTTTAGTAGCAAATTTTCGTTTAATATAGCAACCTTTGATCTAAATTTAATACAGCTTCTCAAATAAAATCCAGAAAAAATAGCCACCAGCGAAAAGGAAACGAAAACACAAACTGAATTTTAATGAATAAATTTCGTGTAATAAGTGCAGCAATAAAAAAACAAAAAAAAATGTGTACAAAAACCAAGCTTGACTAGAACTAAAAGCAGAAAACTTTTCAGGCAATGGTAAAAAAAAACAATAAATATTAAGCTTTGAAGAGGAACACGCAAAACATTTTAGCTAGTCAGCTAAAAATTTCTATACACATGCTTTTACGAAAAGTAGAAACCAACTAGCCAAAACAACAACAATACTATGTATATAGTTAATACACGAAAATAAAAGTGTAAAGCAATCGCTAGAAAAGAGAACAAAACGAACAGCAAGGACACTGCATTTCTAATTAAAGTTTGTCAAAAGTACGCCTGAAAAAAATTGGCGCGAAAACACGAAAAATTTTTAAAATTTTGCACTCACTCAGAATACGAAAAAAACAATTTTTATTAACTCGGAAACAACTTAATAAACGGCTCAGATATGAAATAGTGCATTCGGTTGTGTGTGTGTGTGTGCTTGTACTGCACTCGTATTTACTCTGCAGTCAAACAACAAACTAGTCAGCAAATATACCACGCTACAAGTAAAGTTTTGCATCCCATAGCGCGAGAGCGAAAAACCTCTTAATTTGATCCCAACACTTATCAACTATCAACTATGGGATCAGCTTAATCTGAATTCGAGTGGCACTAGTTTTGTCCATTTGAAACTAGTTTTAGACTTCGATTCTTCTGTTTGAAATCTGACATTTGACATATGTCAAAAATACCAGTTTCTCATATGAATATTGGCGTAGTATTAGTTTAGTCCATTTTGAACTAGTTTGAGATTGGGGCTTTGCTGGTCGAAATCTGACATTTGACATTTCCAAATCAAAAATAAAATTTCCTTGCATGAATATTGGAGGAGTATTAGTTTAGTCTATTTTGAACTTGTTTGAGCATATGTCAAAAATACTAGTTGATTATATGGATATTTAAGTAGGGCTAGTTTTGGCCCTTTTTTGAGACCGGTTCGAAATCTGACATTTGACATTCTCAAGTCTAAAATAATAAATGCTTTTATGAATATTCAAGTAGTATTAATTTTCTCCATTTTGAACTAGTAGGAAACTAGTATTTTTCTGTTCGAAATCCTGACAATTTACCTTCCGTAGAACATCCAATTTAGAACTAGATGGTCATCTATACAATACACATATGAGGCATTCCATGTTGAGTTAAAGATAAAGTGACAGTTTTCTCGTTAGTACTCAAGTCCTCTCTTCAGGCTCCTTTTGCGAGCACTGGAATTTAGTTTGATGCGGCTTTAATTCCGGGATTCAGCCCGATTGACCAAAGTAGCCCTGATCACTATTTTTATTCCTATCTCTGCCTTCTACTTAGGGTAACTTAAGAACTGGATATCATCCCATCCACGCCATTCTTGAGTGCAGTGATTTTCATTTGGAAGACACTATTATGCTCAGGCAGCTTGATCTCGCGGACTTTCATCAAATTCCCCACAAAAAATGTCCCTTCCAATCTTACTTTCCAACTTCGATTCTTCTGTAAACCATTTCACCGATCCACTGCGCCAAATTAGTCCCTGACTCCATACACTGATTTAGAGAAGGACGATATTAAAACTAGCACAGGGGTCATTCCATGACACAGAATTTTCCAAATCGGCTCAACGTGTGTTGTTGTTATTTGTGCTTTCACAAGTGCAATATTAAACGTCCTATCGCAACCTCAAACACGTTCATTCGATTTGAAATGCCCCATAAAAACAACAACAACAACAATATGTAACTAAACGCACATTTTAAAAAACTACCAAAAAGTGGTGATGCAGACGAAAAACCGCTAGTGGTAAACAAAAAAAAAATCAGCATATAACGGTGAAAAATTGCTGGCGTGAACAAAAATTGGAACACAACAAAACAATGAGAGAATTCCATTTAGTAGCTGGCGTTAACAGTTACTCAACCACATTGATATTAGGGTGGACATTAGCAAGATCGTCTAACCGAAGTGCAGCAACTTTAAGGACGATTATGTATATGACCGGCTCAAAATAGAAATTAAGGCAAGTTTTGCTCGATATTTTTCAGGTATTATAAAATCGACCTAGCTTAGGGAAATGAGGAGCAGTGTACGATAACGGTAAATTTGTTAGTTAATTTTTAATTGGACCACCCTAATAAACATTCAATAATGGTTGCATTTGCGTCTTGCGCATTGACTAACAAAGAAGAAACTTTTTTTAATCCGTTATTTTATGCGGTCTGTTTGTGCTCAGTTTTGTTCAGTTAACAAAGCCTTTGCAGTTGTTCTATTGTTTTTTAACTAAATCAATACCCCTTTTGGAACCAACTAATTTAGCTTTCTATTGGAAATCTGGAAATATTTGTTTAGAGTATCTAACAATTGTTACGCTTTGCAGTTAAACTTTGACTATTTTTTATACCCAGATGCACTACAGCATTTCTAGTTGTAAGCAATAAAAAGTCGGTTGAAAATAAGTATAGTGAATTGTCAACGATAACAGTTACTTTTTAATGAGAAAGGTGTATTTTAATTATATATTTGACCCGTTTCATTTGAAGCTACTTTTTCACATTTACAACTTTTCTTTTTCAAACGACGCTTTCTCATTTAAAAATACCAAAATTCTTTTTCAATTGACAAAGTTAGTTTCAAATACAAATGAGGTATTCTCATTTATAGTTGATACTTTCTCAAATACTTAGTATTATCAAATATTTCTTAAAATATTCCTAAAAATGGGATGATAACACCCAACTTCGAGTGGAAAATTTTTAAGATTTCGACTTGTCACAATCCTAAAACTGTTTAGATATAGGAATCAAATTTGAGGTAAAGCCTGATATACATACGAGGTGTGTTCAAAAAGTATCGCGAATTTTGAATTTTCGCTGGTTACGTATATTCGAATTTCGAATTTTTTGTGGCGTTATGTTGGTACTCATGTCTCTCACTTATGCCGACAAGCTCGGCCATTTTGAATGTTCAGTTAATTGTTGACAGCTGCTTTGCTTGCACGTGTTTTGGATCGTCTTCGATTTTTACGCGAAATTCGTACCAAAATTGCTCAATTGTGACCAAAAACAGCATCGCATGAACATTGCTAATGAGATGTTAAACTCTGTCCGCGACGACCCAAATTTGCTCCAGAGGGTCATTACTGGTGACGAATCGTGGGTTTATGGTTATGACGTGGAAACGAAATCTCAATCATCTCAATGGAAGCTGCCGCACGAACCAAGACCGAAAAGAGCGCGCCAAGTTCGGTCGAATGTGAAAGTTTTGCTGACAGTTTTCTTCGATTGTAGGGGCGTGGTGTATCATGAGTTCTTGCCACAGGGAAGAACGGTCAATAAGGAATATTACCTGCAAGTTATGCGCAATTTGCGCGAAGCAATCCGCCAGAAACGCCCGGATTTGTGGAAGAACAAAAATTGGCTTTTGCACCACGATAACGCCCCTGCTCACGCATCGTTGCTTGTGCGCGACTTTTTGGCCAAAACCAACACACTAATGATGCCGCAGCCACCGTATTCCCCAGATCTGGCCCCCTGTGACTTTTTCTTGTTCCCTAAACTGAAGAGGCCCATAAAAGGATGACGTTACGCTTCTCTTGACGAGATAAAGACGGCATCGAAGGAGGAGCTGAACAAGATACAAAAAAATTATTTTTTGAAGTGCTTCGAAGATTGGAAAAACCGTTGGCACAAGTGTATAATATCTCATGGGGATTACTTTGAAGGGGACAAAATAGATATTCATGAATAAATAAATAATTTTTGAAAAAACACAAAATTCGCGATACTTTTTGAACACACCTCGTAGTTGCTACCAAGTAAAAATATGCGAAGTAGCCTGCCGACCACGCCTACTTATATGCAACAAATTTTAGATATCTTTCGGATTGTTAACAACATTCTCTTGGTATTTTCGCTCCTTTTTTGAGGGATGAGATAAAAAATTGAGTAGAAGTAGAAACATGTACCCAACCGTAGCCCACCCTAAGAGTACTCTTCTATCACTACAGGCTGGCGTTCTTTATTTCTCAGTTTTTAAAGGGCTTCCAATGTGTCTGTGCACGGCAGTTTTATTATGACGTTATCAACTGTCATTTGGCAGACGCTTTTCTCGTAAATGTGTAGCTCCTGGCTCCACCGTGAGAAATTGGAAGGTGTGCTCAGCATCGCGACATGCACTTCGTATCTGCAAGCTTTCCTATTATATATAAATAATTTTTAAGTACCCATTTCCAGAGATCATTTGGACAAACCAGTAGTTCACCAAAGTTATTAATATTAATCTTTTTAATGAGCCTTGCTGTCCACCTGCCTCGGTGTGCATTTCCCCAGCACTATTGGCAAAATCGAAAGCTCCCTTGCCGATTTCTTTTATAAGCTTTTGAACAATCTGCTTTCTTTGCTTCCCATACCCTTCTTCGCTGTTCGATTAGCATAGGTCAGAGCTGCTTTTCTCGTCACAGGCAGTATGAGATTACAGCGGTCCTTTACCTTAAATATGTCTCTGAGTTACTTATACACAAAAGTGAAGAGAGCGCTAGCCATTACCAATTTCATATTACTTTTTGTTGGTCCTCCGCTGTTTGAAACCAACCTGCTTCGAGCTGGTGTCTATGCAAGTAGAGCCCTTATTTTGTATGTATCATAGCTTGGTTGAGCGTCCGGGGTGTGTTTTTGTTGTTTCGCGCGTTAATGAGTGTGGTATTGTTGTCTCCGTATCCGGCTTACTGGGTATCATAGGGCGCTCTTAGATTAAAAATCTCATCCTAGCTGACGTTCTATAGATCAATGCGACACTTGGCTGCTCCACATACGACATTCATGTTTCACTGGTCCACTGAGGGCGCAAGTTTGGGTTTGAAAACGAAAATATTAGCTTTTGAAAATAGGCCTCTTTTAAGTCTTCTACGAAACTTTGAAAGCCAAGAAGAAACTACCATCCTTACAAGGAAGCATGGAAAAGTTACCTCAAGCCTTCATCCTCTTGCTTTCCCTTTCACTGTTGACAAACTCTTGTGTGAAAGAAATGTCTTCTGGATCAAAGCACCTTCATTCATTATATTATTTCTTTTTTCCCTGCATAATATATGTGCAACAGGGTATATAATATTTTGTGTTACCCGTACTTAGACTCCCTTACCTTTTCAGCTTTTGATTAAACAAATTTGTTTGCTTTCTTTTTCTCCAAGTTACCTATCAATTCTAGTTTTCCCACCTTTTTTTTAATCCCCCACTGTATTGTTGAAAATCCCCCTTCGGTATATTGATCCATTCTAACATTTGCAAATAAAAAACTCTTCCGAACACTTTCTCACACATATTAATTGCTTGTGGTTTATTATGCGCATTCTTGCTTTTTTTTGTGGACGAGTCGAACTAAACAAAGTTTCTGATTTATATTGAAGTCTAATGCATCACCGCGTTATTCTATCCACATCATCATTGGCTCTCAAACTGTTAGTCAGCATTGGAGTGAGCTGCAAACTATGTACTATTTGCTTAACAACCTTTGTTGTTTTTGTTTCTTTTTTGTTATCCCATGTAGTGCAATGAGCTTAAAACTTTTTAATACCTTGTGATTGAGGTGTGAATTGTTTTCGGTAAAATTTTCAGGCAACGCCGCATGTGCTCAGGAAATGAATCAGCCACTAATTGCTTTCGATTTAGTAAAACAAAACTTTGAAACTTTCTAGAATAATCTAGAAAAAAAAAACTGGAAAGAAAAAGCGAAATACTTTTTCACTGAAAATATATTTATTTAGAATATTTCTCATTTGTATTTGTATTTATTTTTTTTATCAATTGCAACAACTAAATATTAGTACCATAAGATGCTAAGCTCTTTTCTAGTAAAACAATAAATATAAACAATTGCATGACATTACATAACTACTCAGATTAAAAGAACTATAATTTTAAATAAATATGAGAATATCAGGTATCGATGCGAAATGAAAGCACCAAGAATAAGACAGAAGGACAGAAGAAAGAAGTAGAAACAAAGATGACTGCCATTTTTTTTTTTTCATATAAATCAAATAACAACCCAACTGTGGCGCCAATGGAGTGGAGTGCAATAGCTTCGAATTTGCAGCATTTCCTTGCATAAAAATATTAATTTTCAAGTTTTTGTAACTCTTGCAAAAAAATAAGTTTCAGTTAGCTTAATGCGTTCTTTTGTGGTCCCATATTGCTCAAACGCAGTCACGAAATTATTGAAACTATAAATTGATTCAGCACTATCACGACGATTGGTTTTCGATCAGAGTGACTCTATCTCAACTTTTAGCTATGAGTCAATAACTAGCAGGCTATTATTGCCACAGACAGCTCGCTTAGTCAACAAAAAGAGTGTTAGAATAGAGTCGACCTATGAATGACGCTATCTAGACTCACTTAAAAATAAGCAGGGCGACAATCGGCAATCGTGGTAGTGAAGAATGCTGAGACATATACATAGAATGTAAGCGAAGCTATGACATAAAATATAGTCTTTGCGTATATAAAATTGTAAAAAAAAAAGAAATTAAAATAAATAAGAACAACTCTAGACTGCACCAAAATAAATTAACTAAAGTGTAAACTAAGTATTATAGTCTAAATGTAGCGCAAACAAATTTAGACCGTAAGTAAGTACATTTTAATGGTAGCCTACTAAAATTACGAACTAATATTAGAATATCTAAAGGTGAATGTGACTAGCAATTTAAGACTGTAAATGTAAATATAATTTGTAAATAATAATAGAAGATTAGTAAATCAATAAGTTAGTAAAACATAAGTAGAATATAAATATTGTAGTTGTGAGTGACGCGTGTGACGAGAGAAATTTTTCAAAAATTGAAGCTCGTATAAAACCGTTTAGAATTGAATTAGGAGTGGTTTTCCAATATCAAAATATTACAAAAGGTAGTGTATTAAATTTGAAAATAATATATTGTAAATAAATATCTATAACAATTGTTTAAATTATATAAACGTATAGCGCTATTTAAAAACAATTGAAATTAAAAATTTGGTAAGGGATGATTTGTTTGTATTAATTTTTTCTGGGTACTAGCGTAATTGCAGCCTAAGCTTTGATAAAACCCCCAACCACTGGGGAATTTGTGTTTTCAAATAGTTTTCATGGATTGTTTCTGCAAGTATATAGTACTGTTTAACGGCATCTCTTTCACGTGAAACAAGTTAGGGTGAACTGTGACGAAGGCCTTATAGCTTTCATGAATTTTGCTTAAGCTATGTTCACAGGGTCGCCGGTAGTGTTGCTGGCCTGGAGCAGGTAACATCAGAAGTGGTTTGAAAAAATTTTTTTCAAAACAGGGTCCCCCCACGGCAGTAGTTTGGAAAAATCTCCGGGTATATTTCTGCCATGGAAGGCTTCTCAACAAAAATGCATCTATGCTATGCAGATACCGTAAGGAGTCGACAGATAACTGTGGGTCCCACAAATTTGTAGGAAAATTAGAAGCCGCACACCACAAATTTGGTAGAGAAGCTCGGCCTTAATGTCCTCGAAGGTATATCGTTAAATTAAATCGCTATTTTTTGTTCTTTGTTTTATTTTATTTTTTTTTAATTTTATTTTATGTTATTACTTTTTTTTTTTATTCGATTTTATTTGATTTCATTTAACTATATTTTATTTTGTTTTAATTTTTTTTTATTTTATTTTATTTCATTTTATTCTATTTTATTGTATTTTATTTTATTTTTTTATTTTATTCTATTTGATTTTATTTTTTTATTTTTTTTTTATTTTACCATGACTATAAAGGCAATAATAATAATTTTTCTTTTTTATTGATGAAAATTATTGTTTTTATTTTTTAGTAATTATTTTTAATTAATTATTAAAGGTTTTTATTAGAATAGAATAGGAAAATTTTAGAGACAACCGCTATAGCTTTTCTTAAAAGTCCATTTCGGAAGCTGCTAGACTTCTTCATCAGAGAAATTTTCGCACGCTGTGCTAACGATTAATCTAGCATAGCGCTGGTTTTTGTGTCAGCTAAAATCCTAGTTCTATTCACATTTACCATAACACTGAGCATGCACCGCCATCTGGGGCATGATCATCGTCATGATGGATTTTTTTTTAGTTGTGTATACTTTTTCATTTTTGTTCGCAGTCCGATATTTTATAAGAATTCTATTCTAATAAAAACTCTTAATAATTAATAAAATTAATTATTAAAAAATAAAGACAATAATAATTTTCATAAATAAAAAAGAAAAATTATTATTATTGGTCTTGAGCTCGTTTATAGTCATATTACTTTGCAAATGTACAGGCCGTAAAAACAACAATTCAATTTTAAAAGGACATATTATGTCGTACAAGGACATAGGGGTATTTTTAAAGTGTAATGTTAATAACAAATATGTTTAACTCAAGTTTTAAACTTGTCAAAAACTCTATACATTTCTAATCCAGAATTTGTGGGTATAGATCATCAGCAAACCACACATTGCTCTGTAATCTCAATGTAAAAGTAGTACTACAGTTAAAAAACCCGAAACTTTGATTTACTGAAAGCATTGAGTATTTTAATTTCATTGAAGGGGTAGCGGAAGAAGTGAACGATGAGAAGGACAGAAAAGTTCTTTCTCTTATCTTTTTAGCCTTTTTCGAAAACATATTCAGAAAAAAAGGCTTAAAGCTTTATTCTGCTCAAAATTTTTTTACACTCTTATGTTGTTTTTGATTTATTCAAAACACTAGAAATAAATTTATTAATAAATACAAATAAGGAAAAAAAAGTTATTTATTCAATGCAAATAATTTGCAGCTCAATTGTGTGGCTATTTTTAGATCAAGGTAATGTGAAATATGCGATGAAATTGTAAACTTTTTTATGTAAGCAGAAATTATAATTTTTTTTTTTTTGTAGCTCTTTAAAATAGTTTTATATCAAATCATGCGAAAAATAGCTTGAAATATATTTTTATTTCATGCAAATCAATTTGAACATTTTTATTTAAGTCCATTATCATAGCAAAGCAGCAGTCAAACGAAAGGTAAAATTGAGTTATTAAAAATGTTTATTCAAAATCCTAAAAAAATTTGGTATCCTTATGGAAAATTTTTATATAAATTAAATGTATGTATGTACACATATAAAAATATAAATCGAAAGCCTGGGCTTTTATAAAAATCTGAAATTATTTTTAGTTCATAAACATTCATACATTAATATATCATAAAATGAGAACAAGTTTATGTATAAAACTAATTGTGTATACATAAGTAGTTTTTTCTAGTGATACTCGTGAAATTATAGAAACAAAAAAAAAATATAAAACAAATACATTTAAGCGTGCATAGCTAAATATTACTGAATAACATTTAACAAAAGAAATTTGTAAAACAGAAAACGAATTCTACTAAAGTTTCGTAAGAAAAAATGTAAAAAGCCTGTGTTAATCTTATTTATAAAGAAAAAGCATATAAGGAAAAAAATTAGTACATATAAACTTAGTAATACTGAATGTTAGCTAATTATTGTTAAAATACAAAAATTAAAAATTAAAAAATATAAAAAAACTAGCTGTAAGTTTTTAAACGTACGAATATTTATTAAAAATAAATAAAAAAATAATCTTACTTAACAAACAAAAATATATTAAAGAAAATAAAACTAAGATTTGCATTTACTTGGATAAGCTGAGTTAAATTTTGTAAGTATGTAGGTGATTTTCAAAATTTTGGTTTTTTATTAGCATAAATATGACACACTAGTGTTTTCGAGAGTTAATTGTCTTACATGGAATTCATTTAAGTATTTGCGGTAATATAATTCAGAATTTGGTGATTATATTTTATTAATATTTAAAGCTTTTACAAATTCTAAAAAGTTGCTTGAATTTTTTACCAAATTTCGGATCTTGAAATAGTTCCAGAAAAAGTGCATACTCACTAACATGAAACCGGTTGTAATGGTTATTAAATTGGATTACTCACAATTACCAATAACAAAGATTAAATCATAATTTCTGATATATTTTTTAGTATTTGGTTTAATAATTTAGTAGTTAAGAACATATGTTTTCAATTTATTTGCATACTTTAATAAATTTTATAATTGCCTTGAATAATAAATTTTATAACTACTATTAGTTAAGAGTTACATCCAAATTTTGGTTTCAAAATAGTGCCAGGAAAATTACTCACACACCTGAATTTGGTTGTAATGGAAATGGAGTTGGATTACTCTCAATAACAAACAACATAATATTGCGTAAATGTGATTAAATCATAATTACTAATACATTTCTTTGTAATTTGGCTAATTACCTAATTTGTTGGATTATTTACAATGATTTAAATTATTGTTTAAAATTGTTTTAAGTTTTTTACAATAAACTGCATTTAATCAATCCCAAATTTCAATTACACTACAATTACTAACAAACTACTCAGTATTTCTTCTAAATTCTAGAAATTTAAAATTTGTGTAGTGTAGTGAATAAGCAGTGCCAGGGAATAATATTTTTTATAATACATTACAAATACAATTTTTTAATTTACCCTCTACAAAGAGTAATAATTATCTATAGTTAAAGTAATCAATTACAAACCACAGTTCGTTGAACTTAAAAAAACGTGTATTATAGTTTTAGGAGTTACTTGCTTTACTAAGTACTAAAGTAATTGATTACAATATCATGTAATTGAAAAGTAATCATACATATTACATTACATAAAATCATATGTTCATACTTGGTTGAACATAAACATTTAATTACTTTCCAAATTATTTTCAATGAATGAAAATTTTTCAATTACTACTGCTTTGGATTCAAGTCATTAATTACAGCCTAAAATTACTTAAACAGAATTTAATTACTGCTAGTAAATCGAATATCAACAACCCTCTCCTTCTATGAAAAAGAGGATATTTCTCTTAAACTTACTAAGCAATGACATTTTTTTTTTTAATTTAAAACTTAAATTTTTCTCTAAATTTAATTTTTAACGCAAAAACAAAACAATAAGAATTGTTTGTTAATCAATACTAATATTGATTTACAAAAATTTATAATATATCAGGTTCGCATTTAATTAAACTTTTCCCCCTTTATTTGCTATAAATATGTATGCCTATTTGTACAATTAAAATTGATTCTGTGAACATATGTTTTTTCTTTATTTTTCCAACAACATGAACAGTTAGCTAATTTGTAAAAATATTAAAATTTGCATAATGAATGGAATACTTATGTAACTGCATATAATCATGTAAGTGAATATTAGCAACAAAAATATGTAAGAAAAATATCATGAATAAAACAAAAACAAACAGAAAAAGTAAATAATGAAAAATATACAAAATAAACGAAAATTTAAAATATTTGAAAAAAAGTTTTGAGTTTTTTTTACTGCTGTAACTTCCAACATAGGTTGATTAAGCGGTTTTTGGAATTTCTACATATTTCGATTAGTCCTTCGAATTTACCTCACAGAACAAACCTAGACCGCATGCTTGAACTTGATATTGGCGGTTGTTGTGAAGGTCTTGAGAATAGGTGCCGAACTACTAGCTTAAAATCTTGAAGCAAAAAAATCGTTTCCTAAACTTCCTCATAGTTCATAAGGGGTAATACAAAGTTCAGGGAAGAATAAGCATTAGTTTTATGGTAATACTTAATGTGTTGGACGGACGGAATACTCAACCTCTTTTGCAACTCTAGTCGTCCTTGAAATATGTAAGTCCGCAAGAGCTGTTCTAGTTTTCAAGACAGGAAATGCTGCAAGATCCCAAATGTATATAGGAAACCAACGGCCACCGACACAATAATACATAATACCTCGAACCACCCACAACAACATAAAAATGCAGCGCTAAGGCACTTAGTACAAAGATTGGAAAGAACACCTCTTACACAAGAAGCATATAGAAGAGCTTGGAATAATATATAACATCGCTACAAACAACGGATATAAAAAAGCACTAGTAGATAAACTCAGGAGAGACCTTAGAGAACAAAAAAGAAACAATGGAGAAGAAAGTACACAAACCTGGACGACAATGACATATACTGGAAGGGCAACATATAAATTAGCAAATTTCCTTAGAAAATACAACATCAACACAGCGTTCAAAACATCGAACAATTTAGGACGGAAGCTAAGAGCCAAAACTAACTCAGAAGATCCATTTAGCAGCCATGGTGTATACAAGCTCACTTGTGAATGCCAGCACAGTTACATAGGACAAACCGGACGACAAGTAAGAACGAGGTTCAGAGAACACATTAGAGATTACAACAAAAAGATACGGAATCCAACCATCATACCAGAGTCCAACTTTGCGAATCACATGGCGGAGAATAAATGCCCCCCCCGGAAACATCAAAAAAACAGTCAAGGTCCTACATGTACAAGCAAAAGGCAGACGTCTGAACGTACTCGAAAACATGGAAATCTACAAACAAAAAACATTCGACGGTAGAATAATAAACGAACAGACAAACACTGTTTTCGACACAATATTCGAACCTTTAAAATTGGTTTACAAAAAACAAAGCAACCACTCAGGTACAACAAACACACACGCACCGACAAATAAGCACAAAACAGCAAAAGATCAAAAACAACAAACAAGCGAAAAAGGTCAAACAACACAAATCACCAACTTTTACCTGCCTCAGTCAACCACAAAAAAACCGATCGATGCAAAACCACCCCCGTTTCTGAATGTACACAACACATGCACACACGTACACAAACAGACACCCATGCTGACGTTACCTGCTACCTACTATAAATACAAGACAAACGACCACAACAGATCAGAACGAAAATCGACACTGATGATGGCACAACGCCGAAACCGGTTTGTCTCAAAACCAAATTTGACAAGGGATGACGAAAAATCGTTCCAATATACATCAATCATTCACCCTGTCGGAAAAACAACAAAACAAAATAAATCCCAAATGTCTTTAATAGTGAATACACTAAAGCTGGACAGATTAGATAGCCCTACTACGTCGCTTAACTACGAGTTTTTGCATAAACACCTAAGATCCGGATTTAACTATAGTCGCCCTCGTAAAGAATGATTTTCGATGTGTACAAAAATGAGTGGTCTCCAATCATTGTTAATAATTGAGAATATAGCGGATAACCCAAAAAGAATTAAAGACTCTTAGTCACACCCTAAGGCTCCCACGCAGTTTCACGTTAATTTTAAGTCACAGTTTGTAGATCAGTCTCAGGTCAATCTCAGTTGCATTCTTAGTCAAGTTCATAGCCTCACGCTCAGATTTAGTCACAACGTCCGCCTTGTTGTTGTTGTTGTTGTTAACAATGCTCCGACCCACCTAATGAGCATGATCATTGTGAGAATTGTCGTCAATTCTCTTTAACGGAGGTCCAAGTAAACTAGAAGTTTCAACAGGGTTGAACCATAGCGAAATAGGTGTTGGAAGAATACGCTTTAGTCACCCACCTTCATAGTTCGATACATTCCGATATCTAGCCTCGAATGTTGTAAACGAAATATTAAACCGGCCATTAGCCATGACATGTCTTCAGTTTGAGTATCATACCATCAATACTATTTACCTCAGTCCTATCCTCAGTCTTGGCTTCTTCTCAATTACTGTCTGAGCCTTATCGCCATCTTAGTGTTTTACTCTTAGCTTCATCTCAGGAAAAGTATCTGTCTGAGCATCCATCTTAGTCCCAGCCTCGGTTTCAGCCCCATCTGAATTCCAGTTTCAGTCTTAACCTCATCTCAGACTCAGTTTCATTCTGAGCATTCAATGCAGTCCCGGTTTTTCTCAGTTCCGATTTTAACCCATATCCGCCTTAGTCCTAGCCCCAGTCTTAGCCTAAGTCAGTTCCAGTCCTAGTTTTACAACCTTGGTACATATCAGGTTTCAGCCAACGTCTCCAGCTTAGTATCATTCGAAGCTTTATCGTTGCTTTTATGGTCTTCCTAGTCACATAAGCTCCCAAGCAAACTCATTTAAGACCGATTTCACTCAAAAGCTCAATTAAATTTATAACTTTCATCTAAAATTCACAGAAAATTAAAAAAAAAAAATCTATTACAATAACAAATTTAGCAAGTTGCAGCCGCAGTAGTGCAAATATTCTGGTTTTATCCTGAACGAAAATTCAGTATATGACCTGAGGCTCAACATGGAAAAGCTAGAAAACCACTGCCACTCCAATAATGCAGTTTTTACATTTAACTTCCAAAAAATAACATTAATTATATTAAACTTTTCCGCTCACATGAATTAAATTTTTTTCTCTTAAGCTAAAATTGAATATAATTTGCATGCATTTAACGCACAGAAAACATTCATCATCAAACCAAACAAAAAAAATTTTTAAATGTTTGCGACGCATTAAAATCAACTCAGCAGCACAAAAATAATAATGGAATGAGAACAAACTAATAGGAGTTTCGAAAAATAAAAAAGTAGAAATTATTTTGAAATTCAGAGTTGTTTGAAGCATTTAAAGTTCATAAGCTCAAAATTAAATTAGTAGAAAAAGTAAGAGTTGCATATAAATACTTTCATTACAGAGCTGGGCAGATTACTAGTATGATTACAAAACGGTAACGAATACTGTAATCGTTATGTCCACTTTTCTCCAATAAAAAACAAACAATAAAAGAAAAAGGAAAAGTAAAAGAAAAAAAAAAGAAAATTTAAATGAGAAAAACAAAACAAAAACAAAACGAATAGAGAAAGAAAAAGAAAGAGAAAAATAAAAAGAGAAATAAAAAGGGAAAAGAAATAGAAAAAAAAAGAAAAGATAAAGATAAGAAAAAGGTAAGTAAAAAAAAAATAACAAAAGAAAGAAAGAATACGAAAAAAAAGAAAAAGGAAAGGAAACAGAAACAGAAAAAAAGAATATAAAGGTGAAAAAGAAAAAGGAAAATTGAAGGAAAAAAAAGATATAGAAAAAGAAAGAAAAAAAAAGATAAAGAAAATTAAAGAAAAAAAGGAAAAGATGAAGAAAAATACAAAGAAAGAGATAAAGAAAAAGAAAAAGAAAAAAAAGAAAAAGAAAAAAAAAAGAGAAATAAAAAGAAAATTAAAATGACAAAGAAAAAAATAAAACAAAATGAAAAGAAAAAAAAAACAAAGGAAGAAAAAAGGTAAAGAACAAAGAAAATGAAAATTAAAGAAAAAAAAGAAATGAACATGAAAAAGAAAAAGAAACAAGTAAGGAAAGGGCTGTCTTCGACTGTTCCGAAGACTTTATACCTTTCATGAATACGCATCACGGTTTTAAGTGTCCGATCCTTACTCACAATTAGTAAAACCTCTGCAAAACTGATCATTTAAAGATTCATTACATATAATATAAGTACCAAACCTGCAAAGTTTTACGTTCCTATATTTTTAATAACAAAATTTATAGCCCAAAACCTATTTATCGAAACTATCGATTGTATGGGAGCTATGCGTAGTATTGCTCCGATCTTGCTGATTCCGACAATGATTAATCTCATGCAAAATGGCGACTCCATACAAAACTTCATCAAGATATCTCAAAAACTAAGGGACTAGTTTGCGTACAAACAGACAGACGGGCATGGCTGAATCGACTGAGCTTATCGCCCTGATCATTTCGGTATACTTATTGGTGGGTCTATCTCTTCTTCTTCTCATACTTACAAACATCGGACCAAAGTTATAATACCATTTCATGTTCATGAAAGGTATAAAAACGAAACCAAATACAAACCGAAAAGAGAAAGAAAAAGAAAAAGAAGAAAAAAGAAAAAGAAAATGAAAATGAAAAAAATAAAACAAAACGAAACAGAAAAAAAAAAAGAAAAAGAAGAAAAGAAAAACTAAAATAAAAATACAAACAAACCGAAAACGAAAAGAAAAAAAGGAAAAGGAAAATTAAACGACAAAGAAAAGCAAAAGAAAACTCCGTTTAAGAAGGAAAAGGAAAAGAACTGTCATGGTCGCTACAACGAAGAAAGGAATCTTAAAGGAGATCAGTTAACATTTCAACTTACAGCTCCAATTGTCATTTCGTTTAAAGCTTTGCCTATGGATACATAAAAATTGCATTGAGTAAAGACAAATGTCATGTCATTCGTGTAAAACACTATTCCGCGCTAATTTTCACGATCATACAGGGGCCTTTATTATAACCGTAACCAAAACCATCATTTGAAGGTGTAAGAAGTAAGAGGATCTAAGTAGGTAGGACATTGTTTCGAGATATTCAAGTCTAAAAATTATTACTTTTTGGGTTGTGCGTTGATTGCCCATCCAATAGGTGGCACTACAATGTTCAAAATACCTGGATCTCTTTGTCAACAAATAAACTCTACATTTAACTATACAAATATGGGTAAAACTAAAATTTTCAAAAAATGTCACTTACATCATTTGGTATCAAACGCCGAGAAGAAGATGAAGACAAAGAAGAAAATGAACTTCAAGGGAGTATTATCTTTGGGGACAGTCCTGTGCCGGATGTGCTTCTAGCACGCTCTGTACTACTTCTGGTACTAGGTGAACTGTCCCTCTCAATTAACGTAAGTTAATTGCCTTCTAAATGAGTTAATGTTCCATTTATAATCAGAACAACCTAATGGCCCAGCTCTGTTGCATTCCTACATATATAAATTCACAAAATTTTGAGCATTAAAAGGTGGTAGGGGATACATTTCATGCATTTAGGATTCAAATTACAAGCGACAAAAAGTCTTTAAATTGGCATTGCCTGCAGTCGTGACAATAACAACAACCATAAACCGGTAATTGCACATGCACGCACACAAACAACAAGCAAAAACAATCAGGTGCATGACAAAAGTGGGTTGCAATAGTGGTCGAACCAACGCCACGTCCTGCGGTTGTCATGCCACCATTAAACTAACTTCAGCGATGTGCGACCACAAGCAACGATTGATGCAGAGTTCAGTTGACCGACCAAGCAACCAATGACCGTTGAAGTCATTAAAAACTATTTAAATATCTACAATAATAATAACAACACCAACAACACAAGTAAAATATGTATTAAGTTGAAACTTCCGTTGATGTAGAAAATAATATGGCCAGTTGCGAATTTTGAAATAGAGATTCATTTCCTAAATACTGAAGAATGGGTGAAGTTTTTTTATTTATCTTAAAAGGGCAAAGTGGAAAAAGGCGGGCTTGGGAAACTAAGAACATCTGAACATTAAATTTTATACCATACTCCGAGAATGGGCGAACAGGTACAGAGAACGGACTGCTCATAAATAAAAAGCATCTTCTACTAAATGAGCCAGTTTCACTTCGTCTTTTCAAAATACTAAAAATTCATTTCAACCGTCAACCTTTGTTACATACATAATTTTATACTAACGTGGTTCAAGAATCTGGTGTGCTTCTACCACTGGGTATAATATTCTTTTTTTTACTTAGATATATATATTTATTTCACAAAAATAAAGAATAGCAATACACGCCAACTTATGGTCATTTTGCGCAATATAGTGTACAGTTGTCGAAGTACTTTTTCATTATGGCTGATAGTACAGTGCAGAGTAGTAAGCGAACGCCCTGGCGTATACGCAACTTCACAAATTCAAAACAGTCAAACATGCGAGTCACATTTGAAGTCATGCAAATCAAAATCATAAGCTATAAAAGTTGGCAATTCGGTGAGTAACAACATTCTATATTTAAATATGGCCGAGGTGAAAAAAGTCGGCCGTCTTTTATTGCCTGCTATAAATCTATGGGATAAACAAGTAATAGCCAGCTTAAAAGTAACACCTCTACAAATGCCAAAACACGTTCTCTTTCTATGGAGATGGTGCGTCTAGATATACTTGTTCGAGTTGGTTCTATTGTAAATAGATCGTGTGGATGCAAGAAGAGGTGATTGAAATAAAGTAAAATAAAATAAAATTTAATTAAATAAAATTAAATTAAATTAAATTAAATTAAATAAAAATAAAATAAAACAAAATAAAATAAAATATATAAAATAATATTAAATAAAATAAAATAAAATAAAACTAAATTAAATTAAATGGAATGTAATAAAATAAAATAAAATAGAAGACAAAAAATAAAAAAAAAATTAAATTAAATTAAATAAGATAACATAAAATTTAATTAAATAAAATGCAATAAAAAAAATAAAATAATTTAAAATAAAATCAAGAAAAATGAAATAAAATAAAATAAAATAAAATAAAATAAAATGAAATTAAATTAAAAGGAATGTAATAAAGTAAAATAAACTAAAATATAAAAAATTTAATAAATTAAAATAACATAAAATAACACAAAATTAAATTAAATAAAATGCTATAAAATAAAATAAATACTGATAAAACAGATCTGTCAAAAAATCCATCATGATCACACTACTAACTGCCAGATGGCGGGGTTTGTTCATGCATATGGTAAAGAAGAATAGAGCTAGGAGTTTAGGTGACATCAAAACCAGCGTATTGTTAGCTTAATGGTTAGCAATGCTTGCCAAAATTTCTCTGATGAGTGAAGTCTAGCAGCTTCCGAAATGGATCTATAAGAAAAGCTATGGCAGTTGTCTCTAAACATTTTTCCTACTCTATTCATTAAAAAAAACTTTTAATAATTAATTAAAAATGATTATTAGAAAATAAAAACAATAATAATTTTCATAAAAACTCAAAAAGTGAAAAATTATTATTCTTGGCCTCGAGCTCGTTTCATGAATACTTGAAAATATACAGGCCGTAAATCAACAAATATTGTTGGTATAAAAAAAGCAATAATAAAATAAAATAAAATGCAATAAAATAAAATAATATAAAATAAAATCAAATAAAATAAAATAAAATAAAACGAAATAAAATAAAATAAAATTAAATTAAATTAAATTAAATAAATAAAATAAATTAAAATATTTCAAGGATTAATTATAGCTGGCTCTAGGTCAGGTGCTTTTAAACACGTTATTTTATTTTCTTCCCAATATATTTCTGATATTTGACATCTTAATAAATTAAAATAAAATAATATAAAAATAGTATCTGTACTATTAAATGATAAAGAAAGAAAATTAAAATAAAGGAAAGGAAACAAAAAGAAGCAAGTGTAAAGTACAGGAAAGGATATTACAGTAAACCGCCCTGCAGGTTAGAGTTTTAGAATTAGCTCAAGGTAGGTACGCCTGTCTTAAGAGGTGATTAAAGTTCACATCGACTTCCATTCCAGGGTCAACGAAATCATTTCCATAGAAGTCTGGGTAGGACCACAAGGTGTTGCACAGGAACGTATTGGATTTAAGCCCTGCAAAGGACTGAAATTATCACTAATAGCGTGTAAAGTTAAAATAAAAAGAAAGGTCCGACGTTCCGCATTTCTCAGAGGGCATACATCTACTTCAAGGCTTTTTAATAGCTACTTGTACATACGCGGATTACAGCCATTCTACGCATCCCTATCCCCGCTTAACTATGCTCCAGTTGCTGTATTCTCTGGCTAGAATTTATTTCCAGAAGGAGTTCGCATTTATGTGCATGTGTGTATTTATATTCCTCATGCGCTATAACAGTTTTTAATTACTTTTTGTCATGTGTACGTTATTCGCTAATATGAAACGATAATTAATGGTTATGAAGAGAAGAAATTAAAAGGGAATTTAACAAAATGTAGGATCAAATAAAGCCAATTATAAATGAATAAATATGCTAAAGTTGTAGACACGTAGTAGTAATAAAAGTGTTGGATGAGGTTGCCTTTGGCCAAAACGCAACAACAACTATTTGTGCACCAAAACATGTACCAATACCGGGAGTCCAAAAAAGTATCCCAAGGCATTAGGTGCTTAAAAGTGGGTGCTAGTTCGCACGTTAGTTCGTGCTTTCATACAACCCAGTGAGCAATACAAACGTTTAAAAAGTTTGCAGTTTCTATTACATCAACATCTCCCAAATGGAAAGAAGAGGATTCGCCATGGCTCGAAATATGTTAACATTGAGTACCAACACTTTCGATAGATTAATGGACCTATATGCGCTGCCGCCTTAGAGCAGCGGAGCAGATTAAATGATGAGCTGTGTGAGCGCTACGCAGACATAGTTCTACGATTTAAAACGAAGCGACAGCGTTGGCTAGGTCATGTTATGCTAATGAATGAATATGCTGCTTCCCAGAAGGTTCTCTTATGTGCATCTTCCGGCGGAAGCAAGAAGGTGATTGGATCAAATTGAGAACGCTTTGGGATCCCTTGTTATTTTTAATTGGCGTCAGCTAAGTAGGTGCAGTTTTCAGCATAAGATGTTTCACCAAGGCACCTTCCAAGTAGTGACTCGAAGAGGAGACAGATAAACGTGAGGATGAAATAAATGATTATGAGGATCTTAGGCTGAACGGAATATTACCCGAAAACTTCCCAGAAAATGCAAGAAAGCCAATGGAAACCAACATACTGATCTTGCTTCATTTTGGCAGGAAAACTTTGCTCATTGCTAAATAGCGAAGAAGATTGTGAGCTTGAGAGCCTACTCCCTTACGACGGAAACCAGCTATCGCCAGTGGGAATTGTAATATGCCAACCCATAAATATTAAAAATAAAATATTTTATTTCATTTCTTTCATCTTATTTTATTTTATTTTATTTTGTTTTATTTTATTGTATTATTATTTATTATTGGTTTATTATATTTTATTTCATTTTATTTGATTATACCTTATTTTATTTTATTTTATTATTGATTTTATTTTATTTTATTTTATTCTATTTTAATTTAGTTGAATTTGTTTTATTATAATTGATTTTATTTTATTTTATATTATTTTATTTTATTTTGTTTTATTTTATTTTTTTTTCCTTTTAATTTTATTTTATTTTGTTTTATTCTATTTTATTTTATTATATTTTATTTTATTATATTTTATTTTATTTTATTTTATTTTATTTTATTTTATTATATTTTATTATATTTTATTTTATTATATTTTATTATATTTTATTTTATTTTATTTTATTTTGTTTTATTTTATTTTATTTTATTTTATTTTATTTTATTTTATTTTATTTTATTTTCCTTTATTTTATTTTATTTTATATTTATTTATTTTATTTTATTTTATTTAATTTTAGTTTGTTTATTTTATTATATTTTATTTTATTTTACTTTATTTTATTTCACTTTATTTTATTTTATTTTATTTTATTTCATTTTAGTTTAGTTTATTTTATTTTATTTAATTTTTTTTATTTTAGTTTGTTAATTGATATTAGGGAAAAATTACAACGTTATGCACAGCGATGGTATGCGATGACATCTTTCGAAGTGCCCAACTTCTCATCAGACCCCTTCTCGGACACTGGGATACGAACCCAAGTGTCTGCACCAAAGCCGCTGTTAGAGTACTCTAACAACTAAGCTATGATGCCCTGTAGCGTCACGATGCATTTTTCCTATAATGTGCCATTTGCTTATTCCTTTTATACATTCTTTGGTACATATATTTTTATATGTCAACTCAAGGAAAGTGGAATATTTTTAGGCGCGTTCATAGAACAGTTTTAGATACAGAAGGGCTTTTTTTTGCATATCAACACTTCCGTGTTATTTGTTATGCACTCACACTGTACCTGTAACAATTATAGTTACGGTGATTGTTGTTGGAGCAAAGCTCGAATTTTTATGTTTTGTTTGTTAATTGATATTAGAGGACAAATTACAACGTTACACCATACCATCGCTGTGCATAACGTTGTAATATTTCCTCTAATATCAATTATTTTATTTTATTTTATTTTATTATATTTTATTTTATTTTTATTTTACTTAATTTTTTTTATTTTTTATTTTATTTTGTTTTATTTGATTTTTTTTTGATATATTTTGAATTTCATTTTATTTTGTTTCATTATATTTTACTCCATTTTATTTTATTTTTTTATTTTATTATATTATTTTATTTTATTTTATTGTAATTAATTTTTTTTTTTTCAATGCGATTTAAAATTAGAGTTCTTGTCTTGATTTTATTATTTTATTTTAATTTACTGTATATCATTTCACAGAAATCAAATTTTTACAAATGACAGTGCTGCTTGATCTGACCTACCAATATGTATACGAGGTGTGTTCAAAAAGGATCGCGAATTTTGAATTTTCGCTGGTTACGTATATTCGAATTTCGAATTTTTTGTGGCGTTATGTTGGTACTCATGTCTCTCACTTATGCCGACAAGCTCGGCCATTTTGAATGTTCAGTTAATTGTTGACAGCTGCTTTGCTTGCACGTGTTGTGGATCGTCTTCGATTTTTACGCGAAATTCGTACCAAAATTGCTCAATTGTGACCAAAAACAGCATTCATGAACATTGCTAATGAGATGTTAAACTCTGTCCGCGACGACCCAAATTTGCTCCAGAGGGTCATAACTGGTGACGAATCGTGGGTTTATGGTTATGACGTGGAAACCAAAGCTCAATCATCTCAATGGAAGCTGCCGCACGAACCAAGACCGAAAAAAGCGCGCCAAGTTCGGTCGAATGTGAAAGTTTTGCTGACAGTTTTCTTCGACTGCAGGGGCGTGGTGCATCATAAGTTCTTGCCACAGGGAAGAACGGTCAATAAGGAATATTACCTGCAAGTTATGCGCAATTTGCGCGAAGCAGTCCGCAAGAAAAGCCCGGATTTGTGGAAGAACAAAAATTGGCTTTTGCACCACGATAACGCCCCTGCTCACGCATCGTTGCTTGTGCGCGACTTTTTGGCCAAAAACAACACACTAATGATGCCGCAGCCACCGTATTCCCCAGATCTGGCCCCCTGTGACTTTTTCTTGTTCCCTAAACTGAAGAGGCCCATGAAAGGACGACGTTACGCTTCTCTTGACGAGATAAAGACGGCATCGAAGGAGGAGCTGAACAAGATACAAAAAAATGATTTTTTGAAGTGCTTCGAAGATTGGAAAAACCGTTGGCACAAGTGTATAATATCTCATGGGGATTACTTTGAAGGGGACAAAATAGATATTCATGAATAAATAAATAATTTTTGAAAAAACACAAAATTCGCGATACTTTTTGAACACACCTCGTATATATGTAAATGTATTTATTTATACCTTAGATATAGAAGATGGTTAGTAGGGCTTAAAAGTTATGATAAATATAGTTGTGAGCTTAATACTTTCTGCTCGTGTTTAATAGTTATTATTGCTAATTGTTGCAAACATTGTGGAGTTGTTGTTAAATGTGTTGAATTATTCAAAGCCACATACATGTTGGTACTTACTAGAAGATGAATGTTGCAGGTGCAAATGATTACCCGCTCGTTGACGGGTTGTAAGGAATAGAAATGGCGCAACACGAAACTAGGCAAACTCGGAAGGTAATGAACCAGGAAACTTGCCACAGGCATCCAATGACATTGTGTGCGTGAGAATAGTGCAATTATGTACATTTGTGTGTACATACTTAGTTTGAGAGCGTTACGAGGAAGGAAGTTTAATTTGCAAGCACAGCCTGAAACAAATAAGCGCACTACAAGCAACAAGCATGCTTACAACTCAAACTACAACAATAGTAAAAACGCATTTAGATAACAACAAGTAAAGCAAAGTATTATAAATTTCAAGTGCCTAAACTCTAACAACCACATTTGAGCTATGGCTTAGTTAGCCGAGTACCGAAATATTACTAAAGCATTTGACAGAAAGTAAAGAAGAAGATTACATACAAGTATTGGTGTAATTGTTGGTATGCGGTGTGTTGTAGTATTCGTACCACCCTGTATGTAGTACTGTGAGTGGCGTGAGTAATGCGCATTTAAAAAAAAGTTATGTTACAAACTTGTTTAACAAAACTTATGACGCCTGCAGTCTTTCTAAATAACCCATTAACAACAACAACATGTAAATACAAAAACAAAGATATTCAACATAACAGCAGTGTTTATAACAAAACCCAACATATAGTAATTAGTATATTAAAAGTAGAAACTTTTTAATACTCACTTGTATATTGCTGATAAGTATGTTAAATAGAGAAAGCGTTTGAGTTTTTAAAACAAAGAGCAATAATAATTACATGCAAAAAGCTTTTATAATTATGAAAAAACGTTTGCAAATCCTTTTTAAATGATATGAGCGAATCATTAAAACTCTGAATTTTTATATATTTAATATCTGCTGCTACATCGGAAACGGTTTAACCGTTGTGGATGAAATTTCGTAAGCAGATAGTATGCTACCTGCTAAGGCTTTCTTCCACAAGATTATCACCTATTTGGAATTTAGAAGAATCAAGTCAGAAATCGTATCAGACGAAAGGTATTTCATGGCATATTTCAAGAAAAATAATCTCAAGCATGACTTCCAACAAGCTGCAATATAATAATAACGGAAATGGGCAGATTTAGCTTTACACGATAACGCCTACTCTTCTAACAACAATTTCACTCTGGTCCACCCCTGTTGAAGCCGCTAGGTTTCTGAGACTTCCGTTAGATGATCCTTATGGCAATGTTGGATAAAAGAGGTGATACTTTAGGCAGGTTAAATAGTCGCTACCACAACAACAACAGCAACAACGCAACCGCCACAAAATGTATGCCTTTGATGAATAACTAACTCTTTTTTAAAAATTCGCCGTCGCTGGGAGGTAGATTCTACCACTTATGGTTACTTTGAAATTATTGTAGTACTAGTAAGAAAAACTTAAAATTTTTAAACCTGAAAAATAGCAAACCATTTAAATGCAACTTTAAAGTTACAGCTACTTTTAAGTAGCTTTAATAGTTTACCTAAAGTTTTGGGATCCTCCATTGCTCGATTAAATTTCTTGTACTTATAAATGACATTTAATATAGATAATAAGGTCTCTGTTACCTGCAGAGCTAGACGTTGGTCAATGGCTACTGCAAAGTGCTTGTTGTAAAGGACAGGATGCCAAAATCTTCCTAGAGTTATTATTAGACGATTTCATCTGGAATGACTCTTAAAAGAAATATTTTTTGATAGTTTTTATGATAATCAACAAACCGATATATTTTTTGAAAATGTCTTTGATAAATTTGATACAATTTTTATTCTGTGGTCCGTTGACGTTTAAAAAAACTGGGCGATATGGATTACGATTACAAGACGATTACGATTACAGTATTCGTAATTTCAGCTTTTGCTTATGATGTCTTTTATACAAACATTTGATAATCTTTCCAAACCAGCATTCTATTGTTGAACAAGTTGCAGATGGAACTTATGGAATGGTAGCTTAAACTTCATCATCATTGGCACTTTTCGCCGTTGCGTGTCAAAGCTCGTCAGTCATACCTCTTCATCGATAGCTGGCGCCAATTGAAAACACCAAGGGAGTTCAAGTCATCCTCTACCTGTTTTTCCCCAACTCAGTCTTGGGCGCCCCCTTCCTCTGCTGCCCAATTCGGGTGTCGATAGGAAAACTTTCTGGGCTTCATTGTCCATTCGCATAACATGACCCAGGCAGCGGAGTATTTGTGTTTTTATTCGCTACACTATGGTCAGATTTGCGTAGAGCCCGAAGGGTCATACATTTTCCGCAGAACTTTTCTTTCGAATACTCTAAGGGCCATCTCATCCTTTTAAATTGACTGATTCCGCGGTAGTTGGTGCTGTTAGCGGGGCATGTGGATTAGTCATAGCACACTAAAGTTCCAAACTTCAGGCATGCACTTTTCCGGAAACTTTAAACATGAAATTTGTGGTTGTCATAACTTTTTCATGACTTTGAAGTGCTGATATATATAGTATAACTTTAAATTTAAATACTGCTAGTTTCCGACAATGTCATCAAGCATTAATTACTTTCAAGTTGTGGATTTGGGGAATTACGACTTCAAAGTTATTTTTTCCAAGCTGTCCAATTTCTTTAGATAATTCTTACGAGGCCATTGAATTAGTTAAATAATTTTTACCAAATTACCATAACTTCAGCATTCAATTTGATATATTAATGCAGAGTAATTATTTTGAAGTACCAAAGGACTATACAAACGTATTTGATTTTCTTGCATGTTGCCAGATAATAAAAAAAAATATTTTAATACAAAATTTTATTTTGCAATTTTCATTCGTTTTAGTTGTTTTACAAGAGTTTCTCTTCTATTGTTGTTAATGTTGTAATATTGTAATTCCACTTTTAGGTTATGAATTAGACTGGAGAAGAATCCATATAAATACATAATGAAACAAATATATAAAAGCAAGATAAACCAAACAACAAGTTAAAAGGAGAGGTTTGTGCGTAAAGTTCCCCGAAAGTCGCAGCTACCACGATGCTACATCATTGCTACCTAGCGATAACGTCAATGGAACGTTGCCGTATATGTGAAAGGAAGTCCACTGCAACCCCGCTGTTACCAATAAATTGTTCCCCATTTTGGATGCAAGCTCCTAATACATTTGCTCCCATTACGTTCGCGTGACTAGTGGCTCAACACATTAAAGTCACAACAATGGTCGCAGCTCCGTTTCAGCCACTATTTGTGCTATTTCGGCTACCACCTACGATTGCCACCTTATCCTAATTTTTTTATTATTTTATTATTTGACACAATCTAATCTCTGTTGGTTTAGCGTTGCCGATTTGGTACTCGTATTATAACGGATGCCAATTCTCTAGATTTTAACAATCACAAACATATGAGTGAAGAAATTTTAAAATTTCGAACTTGGCTGTAGAGAGTCCAGCTAGAGAAAAAGAACATCTTAAGTTCAAATCTTCTTGCACACACTTTCACATTAAATCTTTTTCGAAAAGAAGGAAGCGTAAGTCATAGGCTTTTGTGGTCGGTCCTGGACTTCACAAGTACAGCTGGATATTTAATTTCCCGTTCACCGTTAACTTGGACTTTTTTGCTTGGTTAATTTAAAAATGGGAGTTGTCGGAATTATTCCGAGATATTATCTTTTTGAATAAAATTTTGAGATATGACTTTTTTGAATAAACTTCTGTAAAACTCATTTTGAGATAGGTGGCTACAAAACTTTGCTAAGTTTTTGTTATAAAGTGATCTTACTCTTATTCAATAATAGGCAATATAACGGTTCATGTTCTTTGGTTTCTATTGCACTTAAAAATGTATCGCTTTTTTCATCACATTTATATTTTCGTACCCTAGAGAGAGCTAAGTACTTTTTAGCCTAGCAGCAGAGTCTCAACTAATTTTATAGACGATTTATGCATCCAACTTACTCACAAAATTATTCTCCAATCGGTCTTAGCTTCAACCTAGTCTCATAGTATGGCTTTAAGGCTCTTACCAGTACAAAAAGTAGATTGTTCATCATCTGCCTCATAAAAATAAAGACAAATTTTTAATTACCGTCATAAATTGGACGACATATTGCAGGGGTGCATGCTGCCAATAATGCAATTATCAATTGTATACATTCTCATAATTGGTCATAATGTGAATATGCTTGTAAGTACATAAATTTAATTTACTATAAGTGATAAAGAAGTAACAAAACAAAAAACGTGTAAACGAATATGTAAAATAATTGAAAAACAGCAAATATCCGAAATGGAAGCAAAATGGTAATGGAGCGAAAGTGATTGGCATTCCTACGAAGAACTTAATTAAATTTTTTTTTCTTTGTACTTAATCACTCTTTTGGTGGTGAAATTCATGTAAATTCTTCAGTAAAAAAGAATGTAAGAAAATGAAACAAAAGTGGCATCTAAAGTTTTTATGCAATCTTAAGTTATTTGTGGCATTTGCTGAAGACACTGGCAAGTTAACGGCGCTGAATTGAATTGTGGTGCAGTAATTCAGAAGATACTTAGTCGAAGTGCTGGCAGAAAAATGCCAAGAGATGAGAGAAGATGCAACTTATGAAACCAAACAAAACGTCAGTCGGGTTGGTAAAATAAGGTGCTAGTGCCGGAGGGTACCGGGCTCATTCCGGAAAGGAGTGCTCAAATCCGTGACATCCAAAATCCTTTGGGGAGTGTTGTGCTGTTACAACAACTATAGATCCTTTTGTTTTAATTATTATATTTTCGAGTTCCCGGAATTAGTCCCGGTATTGGGAAATTCACTATTCTCAAACAATTTAGTTTGAAAAAGTGAAGAAATTATTTGAGAAACTCTTTAACCTTAACATATTTAACAAACTCCGGATTTGTAATGGTTTTTATTTCGTTTAAAATTCATTTTATTTCATTAATAACATAATGTAGTGAATATTATCGAACATCGCTACCGTAATCAAACTCATGCCACTAGTGACCAATGATTAGTAGATGCGAAACTCTATCCCGTTCTCCCATTTCACTATTTAGAACTTGGCAGCACTCCCTAATCGAACGTAAATCTGACATCAGATACATAAACAATGAGGAGCCGAAAAGCAAAAAACGGACCAAAAAACTTTTTGTAATTGCAGGTGTGAAAAAACAGTGAACTGTATAAAATGTCATTTATTCAAATATTTTATAGTACTCGTATATATATAAATTTTAATTAAAAAGACGGTCAGAACAAATTAATCATTGTTTAAAATGCGGAACGCAAAAAGTGTATCTTGGAGCATGCTGGTGGCTAGTGTTTTTTATAAGTTCAGAAGTAATCAGAAGGACAACTCTAGGTGATTATGTTAAAATATAACTGAATCTTTCTTAAATTGTGCAGGTATTTCGATTTCAAAATAAGGAAAAAAATATCTTAATCTTTAATCTTAATCTGTTAATAAACGTTTCAAGCTCTATTTTTGGATGTCCAACTAGGTTTAAAGAATTTTGTGAAAAAAAATATATTTTGAACTGTTAACTGATTTTTGAAGGAATTTTGTTGCTTTTTCTGACTGACACAAGTTACACTTTCGATAAACGTAAAATTAGTACGATTCAGAAAGAATATTTCACATGTGAAATAGTAAACTTTAAGAAAATATGTATAGAAAAAAAGGTATCTGTTTCTTTTTTACGAAATTGCGTGGTTCACAAGAGTTAAGATGTGAGAGTTGCCAACAAATCGCCTTTTCCGGCTTATATTTTCAAACTAGTAAACCCGGCCCGCTTCGCTGCGTCTCAGAACTAATAATAGACTGAGTCCGATTTTCATCATTATAACCCATACCAGATAAGATATGGAACTTAATTACATCGCTTATTGCAGCACACATTGTCACCTTTTGTGTGATACCCATATTGTACTTACGCATTTTGGGTTACCTTGGTCCACATATCGGTCGATATCTCCGAAACTAGTAGCGATATCTGTACAAATGACATCTTAAAATTGAGGTTAAATTCCTCGTAATATAATGGTTCCATTCAGCAGCTTTTGAGTGATGCGCGACCAAACATACAGGCAGACAGACAGAAAGTCAGACTAAAATTCTAAAAACAGTTGCTCGTTTATCTTAAATATCTGCAGTGTACAGACATCGACCTTTTACAATTTTGTTATATGTAGAGATGATTATTTTCATAATTATAAAAAAATTTTGTGTTTATTACTACACTTTTTCTCAATGTAGTATTTTCTTTTATTACATTCAACAAAGAATGATACTTAAAATTATTTTAATTGAAAATGATATTATTTGCTGTTGTTTTGACTCTCAATTGGTATTTTATTAAAAAAATGTGTATTATGAAGAAATCTATTTTATTCCATACTATCTTATTTACTTAAACTTTATATTTTGTTTATTATTATTAAGTCTATGGTTTACAAACCTTACAGACTAAGGCGTACATAGGTTTTAATTATATTAAAAATAGTACAAACAAAGTTTTTCTTTAAATACATTGCGATTTACAAATATATCTAAACTTATTTCTCTACAAACCAAATTAAATTCCGCTAGTAGTCTGATAATTGGTTCATTTTGAGCATACCTGGTTTTGCAGAGGTCATAGCAAATAAATCATGATGTCGCAAGTTTATAGCTGGAACATTGAGTTTAATACAATGCAATAAGAACGGGCAATCAATAGTCCCACTGAGGACATCTCGAATAAAAACTAAGCCAGAAATCAATCGCCTACTGGCAAGAGTAAGCAGACTGATCAGTCTGCAACGCGGAACATAAGACGGAATAGGCATAATAAACCTAATATTGGATAATGCATATTTCAAAAACTTATTCTGTACACGTTCAAGTCTATTGGAATGCACTACATAGAACGGATTCCAGATTATAGAAGCATATTCCAATTTGGACCTTACAAATGTACTAAACAGTAATTTTTTAGTATAAGGATCCTTAAATTCCGAGCTATTTATTTATTTATTACGGTCTAAAAAGTACAAGCTTTTATACAGACTAATTAAAAATAGAAAACAATTCCAGTTTAAATTTATATAAACTGTTTTTAAAATTAAGAACGTTGCTGTATCGATTTGCTAGCTGTACAGCTCTGGCTACTGGTCCATTCATTGCATAATTGGTTCTATGAGTAACCTCGATAAACAACCTATTATGTCGTAACTCGCGCGAAGGGATATAGTAGATGAATAGATTTGACAGTTCAGCACAGTTGACATTACCATTAATTACATTATAAGCTAACATGAGTGAGATACAAGTTCTCCTTTCACACAAAGCCTGGAGGCCGAGTAGTTTACGCCTGCTGTCATAGGATGGAAGGCCATTGGGCCAATTAAGCATTTGTAGAGCGATTCTACTAAATAATTTCTGAATTCTTTCAATTTTATATGAACTCCCTTCATAAAATGGGTTCCATATTATCGAGCAATATTCCAGACGAGTTCGTACCAAAGATGTAAAAAGTGCTTTCAGCGTCATTGGATCCTTAAAGTCTCCAGAATTACGTCTTATAAATCCAACCATTGCAAATCCCTTCGAAGCTATAAAGTCAATGTGACGAGAGAATGAGAGTTTGGTGTCGAAAATGACACCCAGGTCTTTAATCTCATATGAACGACTTAAAGGTTCGGCATTTAAATTGTAATTGAAATAAGTTGTAGTTGACTTTTTCGAATATGAAACAACGCAGCACTTATTTACATTCAAAAACAAATTATTGTCAATACACCATTCAGCAAAAGAATCAAGGTCTGATTGTAAATTGGCACAGTCGGAAATATTACGGACTGTTAAGAACAATTTGACATCATCTGCAAACATTAGGCATTTGGCGAAGTTGAAACAATTAGGCAAATCATTAATAAAAATCAGGAATAATAAAGGGCCGCTATGGGTTCCCTGCGGAATTCCCGACCAAGCGTCGATATATAAGGATGACTTTACGTCTCCAATTGAAACAAATAGCCTCCTATTCGATAAGAAACTAGAGAAAAACCTCAATAAGTTACCTTCGATTCCATACATCTCCAGCTTACGCAGTAGTATCCTGTGATCAACTTTATCAAATGCTTTCGAGAAGTCAGTGTAAATGACATGAAAGCTAGAGAGGAATATGCTTTAGGTATGATGTAATTCAGGTGATCAATAAACGTGAAACTCGAATCAAAAACTACTCCAAGGTCTTTGATTTTATAACTGGAACTCAGGACAGATCCAGAAATAGAGTACGAAGATAAGAGTGGCAATCTAATTTTGTTGTAGGTGACCGAGCAGCATTTTTCGATATTAATCATTAGCATATTTCGCCCACACCATTCCTGGAATTTGTCAACCTCATTTTGCATTATTTCAATATCAAAGCAGCTTGTTATTTTTTAAAAAATTTTTAAATCATCGGCATAAAGTAGATGCTCACACAAAGTAAAACATTCTGAGCAATCATTGATGAAAATAACAAAGAATAGAAGACCAAGGATACTACCTTGAGGAACCCCAGAGGTAGCTCTATATGAAAATGATTTTACGCCATCAACAACAACATAGTTGATTCTATCTATTAGATATGATTTAACCCATGACAAGAAAGTAGAATGAAAACCAAGTTTCTCAAGTTTTTTAATTAATAGGTCGTGAGACACTCTATCAAATGCTTTTGACAAATCAGTATAGATTGTGTCTACCTGAAAGCCATCCACAAAGGCTGAAATGCAAAAATTTGAAAAAACAGTCAGATTGGTGACCGTAGATCTGCCCGGTATAAAACCATGTTGAGTATACGAAGTATAGGGTTTGATAGCAAATGATATTTTGAAGCTAATAGTTTTTTCAAATAATTTAGCAATATTAGCAATTTTAGAGATAGGACGATAGTTTGAAGCCAGATTCTTACTCCCACTTTTGAAAACTGGAGTAACAGAGGTCACTTTCCATTCATCCAAAAAATAACCTGACCTAAGAGACAAATTAAACAACAAAAGTAACGGATACACTATTGATGACTTGCATTGTTTGAGAAAAAAAGCAGAAACATTGTGGGCATCTTAATGCTTGGGTCAATTTAAGTCATTTATAGCTACGAAAATGTCTTCCTCAGTTAAAGCTAGGAAGCCAAAATCAAGCGAAGACGCTAATTGCCCAACACTAGAAGTATCCATCTGAACACCATTATCAACAAAACTAGATTTAAAAAATTCAGCAAAAAGATTTGCCCTTTCATTAACGGTGATTGCACTGATACCATTGTAAGACACTATGGACCGAATAACTGACGAGGAACGTTTTGAATTTACAAAACTGCAAAAGGCCTTGGGATTAGATTTAATATTCATTTCAAGCCCGAGTAAATAATTTTTGTAAAGAAATTTATTTAGACAGTTGAACTCAGTCAAATATTTCTCATACATCACTTTGTGCTGCAAATTACCAGAACACTTAAAAAGCTTATGAAATTTGTTACGAAAGATTTTGAATTGCTTATTATTTATTTTATTTTGTTTCAAATACAACTCGACTTATTTAATACGTACCGAGCAGGCAAAATTTAATAATTAATTAAGTATGCAAACCCCTTGGTACTGTGGAAATGCAAAATACCCAAAAATCTACACAAAATGTCCATATCTTGTTTTCATTATCTGGCCGTATTGGAAAATTTTATAAAAAATTACCACTTTTGGAGCGCTCTCAGAGAGCGCGAAGTTTCGCATCCATTGATCTTTGCTAGTGACCAGTGTGACCAGGTGAAAAAAGCTTAGAAAAGGCTAAAAATAAGAAAAAAAGAAGCTAAAAAAAAGTCAGAATTTTTTTTCGAAATCCATTTAAAATTTTTTATTTTAGTTTAAACTATTTGTATATAAAGCTGTAGACACAACTTAAAGGAACTGTTCTTGTTTCAACACATATCAGGCACATTTTCCTTGACTAGGAATTTTTTCAAAGAAACACATACTATAGAAATATTACTATAGACTAATTAATTTTATAATATTTTCTTCGTCTGAGGAATCAGAAGAGCTTGAGTCTGCGTACAAAGTTTGGGTATTTATCATAGAGATGAGATTATCGGTAATTTCAAAATCAGTGCAACATTTGGATAAGCGTTTAAACTTACATCTAATATTAAGCAGCAAGTTAAGCATTTTAATTTTGAATATGTTCCTTAACTTAGTTTTTAAAATGTTAATGGCGCTAAAAATTCTTACAACCTCCGCATTACTAAAAGATAATACCAAAAAGTTAAATACGACTTCGACCAGTTCTAAAAAATGGGGTTCGTTTAATGAATTTTTATGTTCTCGGACTTCCGCCCAAAATTCTATAGTAAAGGTCACACTTGTCCACTGTACGGTTATTAGCTTTCGCCACTGCAACTCAATCAATGCTACTTGACTTGGAGAACACCTAGACTTGTCTTCTTGAAAGTGAGAAAATACATCTGGCTTTGTAACTTTCAAAGAATTATAAACTGAAAAAAATGTATCTTTTGTAAAGAATGGGGTTATGAACTCCATTAAAAATAGTTGACAACTTTTACGAATAATTTTCTATATTTCATCATCAATACTACCTTCATTTAACTTTAATTTTATATCAAAAATATGGTGTTGGGACCAGAAAAGGTTATGAAGCTAAAGGACAAAAAAGGCTAAATCTAGCCTCGAAAAGGCTAACCTGGTCACACTGCTAGAGACACTGCAGCCAACGACTGAGTAAGTGATAGCTTGATAGGCACATGTCGCTGGAGTGAGGGAGATAGCACGACCGTTAACGAATATGAAGCTACATGAAGATGACGATACTTAAACACTGATCCTTCGAGAGCACGCGCCACGAAAAACTTAGAAACTTTTGGGCGAGTAAAATCGCACCGTTTAGGACTATAAAAGACATTAAGCAAGCAGAGTATGGTGATCCGTTTGATTTAAAGCATTTTCCGTTGAATTTGTTGGGAAGTTAATTTAAAGTACTACGATCGTAAATAAGTTTCATTGTCAGTATACGGTATTTGTTAGTTGTTTTAATTTCAGTGATTGAACCGAGAATAATAAATCAAAAATTCATCGTCATCATCATCATCAACTAGCAAGTACCAAATCGATCCCACAGAGGAGTAATTCTTAGCTGCCGGCATCTTCTCGGTGACAAACTTACACTGACCCAATGATTGAGAGCTCTGGTTACTACCCCAAAGAGGCATTCGATAATATTTCAGAAAACTGTGGCAAGGTGAGTCACATTGGCTCTAGTTCCAGCAACTTCAGCTCATAGTAGGACTATAGCATTTACGATTAAGTTCAAGCATGTGGAAATTCCGAGGTGCAATTGCACATCACACATTAATCGCTATGTGGAAGCATATGGGGTAAGAGCCGAGTCTATGTTAGACCCTTGGATAAGGAGGTAATTCAGGAATTTAGTTTTCTGATCAGTCAAAAGCCAGTTAGCTCAATGTATATTTTATGCTACGAACTGGATCTACAAATTTGCTACCCCTCATTTCACTAGGACATGGTATAACTATAGTCCAAAAGACAATTTCCACTCCTTTCTGTGCTCCAAGCACTCAAAGAACTCTTACATATTCATGTTTTAAACTTCATTTTTTGTAAAAGTTCTGCTGCGTGCTAACGGTTGGGCTTTAAAGTGCCCATTAATTGTATTCAAGGCCGCCGGCTGTTAAAAAATTACGATCCAAAAAAGGTTACATTTAGCCCAAGCACTAAATATTACAGTGGGTAAAGTACTTATTTTTACCATGTCTTGGCTTAAAAAATGGTCAATGGCCTACGGGCGGAGATGAGCTATGCAGCTAAAGCTCACATCCTGCACAAATTCGTTCGCATTACTAAAGCTCCATGAGGCGAACAAAATTTACGCTGTCGAGTAACTTGCCTTTTCACAGGAACGTCAGCCCTTTAGTTGTTAAACTTTTATCGAAACTCATAAATTTAAGATAAGTTTTAGCTGAAGTGTGATTTTGTGGATATCCATACCCTTACAGACATATCTGTGATTACAAGCATACATACATAGATGGCCATACGAAATGTCATTTTGGGCAGTAACTAAAATACCCTCTTTAAGTGGATGTAAGCGGACATAATAACTTGGGGTGTTGACAGAAATTCACTAAATTACTTAACCTCACATAATAAGGTTGCTAAACGGAAGCTTGAAACTTTCATGAAAAAGTAAACATGTTCGCGCGAAATGTCGGCTCAGGTCCGTATGTGAATTTATGTGTGTTACTAAAAATATATGCGTACTAGGGATGTCCTTAACTATAAGATCCGCTTTCCTGCTAGGAAGGATTGAAAAGAGATTCAATATTTTATCAACGGATCATTGCAGGAGGAACAGAAATCTTAAAACCTCTCCAGACTAGACAAGTAGCCAGCGGATTCATCAAAGGTATTTTCGAGATCATCGTTATCCAGGTAATAGTACCGTTGGCCTCTTTCCATAAGTTCCAATATGGGTAGTAAGGTTAGAATGTGGTCTTTGAACTTGAAGAATCGAAGGAGTTTTGCGTGACGGGGCATAGTATCCTTATGCGAAACAAAATAGACGATGAACTACTTAGGGGTGGATCTTGACATTGCAGAACCGAAGAAAACACATTGCACCCTCGGAGTTTCAAGTGTTTCTAAGAGATTTAGTCCTTACCGGAAAAAATTCCGCCTTCAGCCATTCTTAATATAAGTAAAGGTGGCATATTAATATTAATTGCAGTGTGTTCAGGCCTTTGGGACTCATACGGCAGGGATGGGATGTGGCATGTGCAATATTCCGAGGATGGAAGAAATGGTGGAATACCTACTGCGTGGTAGCTCAGCTCATTTTTTGTGTAGAATGAAATTCTTTGTAAATCCGTTTCTAATAATATTCATTGTTTGTTTGAAGCCCTTCGGATTACGGCAATTATCACTACTTTTTCGTGTCTCCATTCATCAAGCTTTCACAAATCCAAAGGTTCGTTTATCCGTCTACCAACCAATCGATAAATGCCGTTGTCCGCCCTTTACTTACTCCATCCATCTGTTCTCATGTTAATTCATCCTCTCTATGGCCTTTTGTGTGTATTTATCCCCATCACTGCATCCGTGCACGCTGTCATCCGTCCCAACGTCAGACTTTTAAAAAGTAGCCTAAATGTTTGATGAAAGCAGATGACCAGGTACATCGGTACACCTTTTCAGATGGAGACAACCGTTCATGACCGAGCAAATATTCCACTATCTTCCGAACTTGAATTCTATTCCCGCAAGATAGTAGCTTTAACTTGTAATGCAGCCTATTTCGACCAAATGCTCATATCTATCATTCTAAGACTCTATTAATTATCCATCCATTAAATGCCAATTAAGAATTTGTCCCAGTATCTCACCTTGTATAATCTATTTTGGAGGTGTTGGCGTATGCTCAAATAAGAATAAGCTTATCCCCCTGCCTTAATTTGCTAATTATGTGATCCGACTGCTAAAAGCTGGTAAGTGACTACGAAACGGAAACAGTATCCTGGCATCTGAATATCCGTGGATACTTTTTACCGAAAGGTTTTGAAGTTCTTCTCTACTTCAGTATTGTGATTTTGGTATTGAAGTAGTTAACTACTTTGCAAGACTTTATTGTGCTCATTTTTAGATATATTAAAATTTTTGCAACCCCAGCCTTTGACCGAACTTGTCCAGTATGGGGGACGTACTGTAACTTGCACCAACACCTTCTTCTTAAGTCATTCAATAGATATGCCAACTTACGTGGTGTCAAACTCGAAGGCTTCAATGACTGCCCTAATGCTCAGATTCAATTTCAATATACTTCTCCATCTTTACCTACATATTTGACCTACTTCCCTGATTTTTGACCGTTACAACTACCGTTATTCGTATGCCATCAGAGATCATTGTTGGTGGCGTAGGTTATCATAATGTGTCACCTCCCAAACAAATACTCGTATTTTACCAACAACGAAAAAAAAGTTTAACATCAACTGACATTTAATTAACAACAACAGTAGCAACGAATCAGTTTTGTACCACGATAAGGTGATAGTGACCGCTATGAATAACGGCACATGAAATTTTATAAGTTCCGCCTACATCATCAACAACAACAACAACAATAAGTTAACCCAAAGGGCAACAAAACGGTAAATGATGCATGAAAGGCGGCAATGAAAGTAACTCAATAGAGGCAGGTGAATAGGTGTTCTTGTTAGGGGGAAAGTTAAATTTACATACCCAGTTGCCAGAGGTGTTAAGTGACAGACTACCTCTTCACTTGTGCTTTATTTCACCGTGCTCAAGGCGGCCTTATTTCATATACTTTCTCCATGGCCTGCTTTATGTTATGCTCAACGTGGACTTAAGAGATCTATTTTGCTTCACATAACTTTCGGAAAAAGATTACTGATACTGAAAGTTACTAAGTTAATAGTAGAGCTGCTTTTTAAGTACCATTCAAAGCTTAGATCACTTCTAATTCGTTCAATCCTTTGGACTAGTTTGTTAAATCTTAGTTCTAGTTCGATTTGATACTCACTTCATTATAAGTATGCAACGTCTTTGATTACAAAAACAAGGTCGAATTTTTATGCTCAAATTTTATATGCCGCTTTCAGTTATCAAGCGAGCCGCCACAAATATAGGGTGTTTTTTTTTACAGGTTTGTTTTTCGAATAGAGATAAAACTGGCATTTTGTGGTCAAATCTGGCAACTCTAATGTCATTTATGTTCAGTTTGGTTTGCCATTTCATCTTGAACAGGTTGACAAAAGAACAACGCTTGCAAATCGTGCAAATTTATTTCGAAAATAATGGTTCAGTTCGCGAAGTTTACCGTGAGCTCCGTCCATTTTATGGTCGACATAATCGTCCATCAGAGCAATTAATTCGGTTAACCATGGATCGTTTTCGCACTACGTTTACTCTATGTGATAATACGCATCCGCAGAGACGTCGAACAGTGCGCACCGAAGAAACAATTGCCGCTGTAGAGCAAAGTGTTGAAGAGGACCCGAATGAATCGATTCGCCACCGTGCACAGCAATTGGAGCTTTGTCCATCAACTTTATGGAAGATTTTGCGCAAAGATCTTGGCTTGCGACCTTACAAGATCCAGCTTGTGCAAGAATTAAAGCCGCGAGACCATGCAATGCGTCGTGATTTTGGTGTATGGGCCGAAAATGAGATTGATTTCGATGCTGATTTTCATCGCAAAATTTTGTTCAGTGATGAGGCTCATTTTTGGTTGAATGGCTACGTCAACAAGCAAAATTGCCGCATTTGGAGTGAAGAGAATCCACATGAGACCCTTGAAACGCCATTACATCCACAAAAACTGACTGTTTGGTGTGCTCTATGGGCTGGTGGAGTCATTGGGCCATACTTCTTCCGCAATAATGCTGGAGAGGCAGCTACCGTTAATGGAGACCGGTATAGAGCCATGATAACCGACTATTTTGTTCCCGAATTGGATGGCATGAATGTGGATGAGTTGTGGTTCCAACAAGACGGCGCTACATGCCACACAGCGCACGTCACAATCGATTTATTGGAATGGACCTGTCAATTGGCCACCAAGGTCGTGTGCTTTGACACCATTGGATTATTTTCTTTGGGGATATGTGAAGTCGCTCGTCTACACCAACAAACCAGAAACGTTAGGGGAATTGGAAGCCAACATTCGTGGCGTTATTGCCGACATACGGCCCCATATGCTCGAAAAAGTGGTTGAAAATTGGACCTGTAGAATTGGCTTTATTTGAGCCAGCCGCGGCGGCCACATGCCCGAAATCATATTTAAGCATTAATGGCATAAAATTATTCTTCCAATAAAGCCAAATTGATGGACCTTAAAACGATTTTCTTGTGTTTTATTTCAATTCGAAGTTCTATACCCCTAAAAAAAACACCCTTTACGTATAGGAATTCCGCAGTATTTGCATTTCATTTTCTTTGCATCACCACTTTCTTCGAAATGACCCATCCTGCAATTCGCTTCGTCAATGAAAGAAATTATTACTTATAAAACATGCATGATCACTTTCGACAGTTTAATTCATAAATACACTTTTGCATGTAAATTACTAATCTTGCAAAATATGATAAATTATAAAATGTTTCAAAATGAACAAGAAATTCGATCAGCTGTTTCGAAATATGTATGTAGCGAAGTGCGTTGTCATACGTATCCGTACCAACCATGGCTATCCACTTTTTATCAATTTCTTATCGATTACAAAAACCATCTCTATTTTTCTCTCCTTCATACCAACACCAACGCATGTTTTTGGGATATTTTTCAGGGTTGTAAAAAAAATTGTATGAGTGCGAATGAGACTGTAAGATGCTCATTGCTAAACTGAAAAGAAAATTTGCTTTCGGTGCCATTTGAAGAGGAAATTTGAAGAGTTCGCGGGAATTTTTGGAAAAATTAAAATAAATAAAAATAACAAATCAATTCGTTCTTGGAAGAATATTTAATCTGGTAAGTATCAATTTTCAATAAGCTTAGCAAAATAAAACTAATATTTTGAATGTGTTTTGGTGTAACCATAAAATTCAAATGTACATGCGCTTGTACAGTGAGTTGAGTGCCAGGTACCTGACCAAGATCAGGATATACATAGCTATGGTGTCGCCACAATATACAAATGTACATGCGCTTGTGTATTAGTTTATTATGGTTGTGGTCAAAACGCTTATTAAAAAATAGGGAATAAATAATTGATAAGAATATTATAAGTTTGTCCATAAGTTTAGATAAAAACTTGTAGGGAAAGCGCTGTATTCGCGTGTGCCGAAGACTTTATACCTTTCATGAATATGCTTCACGGTTTTTAGTGTTCAGTCCTTATGTACGATAATGCAAACATAAGCAATTTGCTGTCCTTACCTTGTTAAGTTAATGATATCTAGCCAAATCCCATACTGCCGGAACAACCGTTTGTATGGAGTCATGCGTGTTATTGGTTCCGAAAAATTATTTATATCTTATATATAAATAGACAAGATGAATGCAATGTAGAACCGTTTTCTGCTAAACTATAATACTAAGGTATACAAATTATATATGTATAGATAGGAAATTTTGAGGTGTACTTTCATCCGTAAATAAAAAAAATTTAAAAAATCATTTTAATATAAAAAATTTTACATAAAAGTCACACCACTACACATTCACTTATTCACACTATAGACACGCTGTGTGTGTGTGTACTTGCTTTTTGTGTACTATGCTGAATCGTGAGCATGACCGAGGAGTTGCTTTGTAGGAAAAAATTAAGAGCCGTAGTAGTGTGAGTAGACTTGCCATGCATGTTTTTGTGTTATTCGTGTGGTCGGCTCTCACTGTGAGTGCAAAAAGTTGGTAGTGGACCAATGAAAAATAAGTATTCGCACTATAGATACTCTGTTGTGTCATGCATTTTTGCTTTAGTTGTTGTTATTGTATTGATTACTGGCTCTCCTGAGAGCACGAAAAGTTGCTTTGTTGGATACATTACACAAGCAATGTAAAATATGAGCAAATATGTAAAATTCATTGCTGATACCTACAAACAGGGTTTACAAAAATTAAATAAATGATTACTCATGCAGAGTATTAAACACCGAAGAAGATTAAAGGAAAATAGAGGAAAGGAAAAGAATTGAAAGGAAGGAAAATTAAAGGAAAGAAAAGGAAAAGGAAAGGAAGGGAGGGGAATGGAAAGGATAGGAAAGGAAGGAAAATTAAACGAAAGAAAGGAATGGTAAAGAAATGAAAGGAAGGGAAGGGAAAGGGAATTAAAGGAAAGGTAAGAAAACGTAGGGGAAAGAAAGAAAATGAAAGGAATTGAAGGGAAAGGAAAAGAAGTTTCAGGAAAGTAAAAAATAAAATAAGAGAGTAAAAAAAGAAATCAAGGAAAATAAAAATATGTTAGAGAAAAGGAACGACATAGAAAGGAAGAAAAACAGGCGGATAAAACATACCTACAGCACAAAAATAAAATAAAATAAAGTTTATTGGTTGAATTTCAACCACTGGGCGAACTCTAGTATTACAAATTGTACCAAATGCCTAAACCGATTCAGGCCATCGCACTGATAAATTGGTAATACTTATTGTTGTTCTATCTCTTTATTTTCTCTTAGTTACAAACATCGGACCAAAGTGCTAATACCATTTCATGGTCATGATAGGCAGTGTTGGGAAAATTATAATTGTTAAAACGATTTTTAATTAAAAAATTAACAATTAGTTGTTAATTGCAACTTCTACAATTAACAATTTTTAATATAATTATTAAAAGTTACAATTAACTAAATCTAAGGAATTGATTTAATTGCAGTTAATTTCTTAATCAATTAATCAGTTGCCACTGATGATTTTTTTGTGTATATTCAAGTCGTCAAGTATGTCGATAGCAGTATTTATGGTAGAATATTGAAAATTGTTAATAAGATTAATAAATAAGGGAAGGTAGAGATAAGTTGAGTCACACCTTTTGTTATTAGTTTAAGTCACAATGGGTATAAGCACATTCGGAGTAAATTAAAATAATAAGATTAATTTTGATATAATGTATATATATATATTTAAGTAGTTTTTAATAATTTGTAGATTTATAAGTTATATATAACTTAATAAATAAATTGTAGATGTTAACTCCTTTTGCCAACTTTTTTGTCATTACTTTGCATGTATAGTTCACTGTTTCTTTAATCTATTTACTAAGTTTTCTAACTTCCAGTCTAATTGCTGTTTTTCATATTTTTTACTTTGAGTGATTTATTAATTATTTATTCATATTTTACAGGTATCCATTCTTTGGGAAACGCGAATATATGTCTTTTATAAATATTAATAATATGTCTAGTATTAATTTATTGTCAATTTTGTAAACACATACTCGTATGTGTAGTTAGAAAAAATATTCACGGAATTTTACAAGTTGTAAGAAAGTAAACTTTTTCTTACACATTTAGTTTAAAATTTCATCGTTGTTTAGCATCAAAAGAAAGGTTATTAAAGTACCCTTCATTTGATGCTTATTGCGTTAAAATCGCAAAATAATTTATTGTTAATTTTGTCAATTTTGTAAACATATATGTGTAGTAAGAAAAAAAATCCATGGAATTTTTCAAATTGCAAGAAAGTTAAATTTTTCTTACACATTTTGTTTGAAATTCGATAGTTGTTTCACATCAAAAGTTTATTAAATCATCTTTCATTTGACTAATTGCGTCAAAAACGCTAAAAAATTTATTGTAAATAAAAACTCTAATAAAACAGCATGTATTTAGTTATATGTGTATGATAACTGAAATAAATTTTTTATCATATATCTTAAAATTAGGGTATATATTTTGATTAAAACATATTTTAAAAACAGAATTGTGTTGAAAATATTTGGGCCTTTTCCATATTTTCTTTGGGTGTTATTTGGACCTTTTCCCGGAATTTTTGGGCGAACCATGTTTAATATCTGGCAACCCTTTGTTTTGGGAAATTTCTTAGTTAGAACGGCGCAGATATATTTTTTCTTACGGCGTTTCTGAATGTGTGCGAGTTGGATGCAAGGTCACACGTACACGAAGTGTACATGGGGAAAGTGGATAATATCTTCACGCGGCCCATACAAAAATATCAACTTTTTTATCTTCATTTGTGGATAGCTGTTGTTGTTGATGTTTTATCCACTTTTTTATTTGCGTATGGTTGGTAGGGATTATAAAAACTTAGATAAATGTACACTTCCAAAGTTGCCACAGGAAAGTTTAGAGCACTTTACTGACCGAACTAAAAAAGTAGTAAAATTAAAAGACTTAGTTTGACACTTCTTTAGTTCAATAACTAAAACGCAATAGTAGCTATATAAATTTTTATCCTAAAACCAGTTTCAGCTAATACAGAGTTTTGCTAAACCACTTATCTCGACCTCTTTTTTATTAGAATGCAGGTTTCATAATAGCCCAAAATTTTCCCGAGGAGTTCACAATTTGGTTATTTTGGACCGCAAGGCGTAAGTAATTTGTAAACATTTCTGCTTAAAAACATGTTGTTCCTTCTCTAACGCTTCGTTATAAGCACCTTCTGGTACCAGCCCTACTGCAGCGAGAACGATTTGTTTGACCCCTTGAAACTTCGAGTATTGGCTTTTGGTTGACTTTTAATACAGGCATACCTACCGCGGGTGTATACTCGGTCCTTAAAAGTTTTTAATCATTAAGGCTCGTTTATTATGCTCTTAAAATTCAATTTATTTTTGACACTTATAAAACGTAACAGTACTCACCACCTCTGATCGATGAATCAATCAAAAAATAGAGCTGCCATATAGAAAAAAATACCGGATGTACCAATAAACTCCTTTTAGAAATTTGAAGTTACAAACGAACTTGGAATTTAAGTTGGTTTCAGTCACATTTCATTTTTCGAAATTCCAGTCGTTTCTTCGTTGGCCAACCGCTGCCAATTGGAGACATCGCGGGATCGCAAATCGGTCTCCACTTGGTCCTTCCTATGGAGTGTCGGTCTCCCTCTTCCTCTGCTTCCACCGGCGGGTGCCAATAAGAATACCTTCTGGGCCGGAGCATCTTCGTCTGCTATAAAAAATATTGTTTGAAATGATGTAGGGGATTAAAGATTTCTCACTATCAATTAATTTTTGGCCGCTTAGCGACGCTGTGAGCCACGCCAACAACTTTCAAGTAAATTATTCTTTGGGCACTTTTAAAAGCATGCAAGAAGGGTAAGTAGTCCTTTTAAAGCTCAAATTTTAAATATTTTCTTTCCAATTTTTTATTACAACAGCTGATTTTTTGACAGATATACCAAAAGTAGTCAGCAAAAATTCTTTTGACTAAAGCTTTGTTCGGAAAGCATAAATTTTTATAAATATTTTACTGAATAGTATTTTGGGGCGCAAATGTATAGTAAATCTCTTTCTTTGATATGACAAGTGGTTATAGACTTGGCTGCAAAATAAAAATAAAATCAATTATCTGAAGCTATTCATGGCTGTCGTAAAAAAAGAGCATTTCTCTTCTTCTCTGCTTTTTGTACGCAAATAACATTTTCTCACAGAAATAGTTTTATTAGCCAGGACATTGTTTACCCGTACTAGTTTGGCATCTTCTTTTGCGAATCGGAGTGGAAGGCAGTGGATGAATGTACTCCGAGAGAGTGTAATGAAGGAAATCGCGTTCAGAGTTGCTTTAAAGTAAAAACTACAACTAAAAACTTCAATTTAAACTCAAATATACATTCTATAATAACTGATAACGTATTATAACTGCTTTATATTCAATAATTTGGGAGTTTCAAGTCTTCATGTTCAATATTGCAGCATTTAAATTTCATTGTTTTATTATTGTATACAATTCACCCTGTGTGGTTTGTGTGTGTGTACAGATTCGGAGTAAGTTGCGCTACTAGTAGACATATACTATGAGCCAGGATGAATAACCTGAAAGAGGTCATAAAAGTAAAGCAGACAGGTGAAATGAGTGAACGCAAAAACCAAAAGACGTTCCCAGCAGTATTCTCCCCAAATTTATGTACGTGTCTAAAAATTTAAGTAGAATGTCCGTGGTGCTGGTGGGAGTGTGAACGAATAGAGAACATAATCCGCAACACCGGACACTAGGCTCGACCCCACCAGAGCAGTAATACAAGGTGGCGCAAAAGTAAGCTTCCGATGTTCAGCATATCGGTTGTGGCACGTGCAGTGTGTGCTGTTGCACCGTCTTGTTGGAACCACATGTTTTCCAATCCCAATTCATCAAGGTGCAGGAAAAAGAACTCGTTGATCATTGCTCTGTAGCGCTCACCATTCACAGTAACCGTTTGGCCCCGACCGATTATTGGTCAAATAAATAGTCAGCAATATTCCGCGTTCTGGAGCAGTGTAGCGTAACATTGTTTATTAACGTGTATTTCGCATGTGTTTACTACACAAATGTCAAAACAGAACTGACTTTAGGGGCCAATCGCAAAATTTATAGCATTTTCTGGTAGGAGGATTACTTTTGCGCCACCCTGTATGTTCCCACTAACTGTCAGTTTGGCTGCTGCTGTAAGATGGTATTGGACAGCTGTGTTGCATGAGTAATATTCACAGCTTTTACTGTTAGTTCCACTGTTGTGGCTGGAGATTTATGAGTGAAGAAAACTTTACGTTTCCATTTAAAGTTTGTGGCACGAACGGCTATTCGACAAACAACTTAGACAGGTGGTATACGAGTATTCGTACGCGCTTGGTATACTAACCATTAGACAACAACAAGTCTTTATTATAGTGAATGTTTACCCATTTGCCAAGTTTTAGTTCAAGTTTGAGCAAACTAGTAAGATTCAACGCAGAGCGCACTTTTGTTTGATGTCGTTCCTACAAGTGGTGTTGGTGAGCCATTTAATTTATATTCACTTGGATGGGATTTATTAACTCGTTGTGTTTGCTGTTGTTATTGTAACAGCATTTATCCCCGCTTAGCCGGCATGTCTATTCGTGTATGCGGATTAAACACCCCTGACCGATTTGACGCTGAGTAAGTCCGTTTCGCAGACCCGAATGTGAAATTCATTACTGGAAACACCACCCCCTGCTGTTTCCAACTTAGTGAGAGCCTCTGGAAAACGTTTCTCTCGAATGCTCGTGATCTTTGTTCGCCGAGAGAGGTGTGTATTGTCGGTGCCATCACATAAAACCCAAGTGACATAATCCCAAGTAAAACAAGTAAGGAAGTCTAAGTTCGGGTGGAACCGAACATTATATACCTAGTAGTTATCTATATGATTGTTTTCAATAAAAACACTTCTGTTATGAGTTTTGAGGTGCAAATTTATTTAAAACTAGGTATAAAAATATAAATGTATGGCGCGACAAACAACAGGTATATCATCATAAAACTCCTAAGAGATTTTTGCGCCGAGCTTCCCTTCCAATTTGTGGTGTGCCGTTCTGAATTTTTTCCTACAAATTGGCGGGATCTAGAGATTTTTGCCGACTTTGAACGGCATCTACAAAGGAGATGCATTTTTGCTGAGAAGCCTTCCTTGGCAGAAAGACCAACTGCCGAGGGGCAACCCCGTTTTGAAAAACTTTTTCAAACCACTTTTGATGTTACCAGTCCCAGGACTCGAACCTTGGACCTTCGGTGTGGTAGGCCGGCAACACTACCGCCATTCATTTATTTGTATATAAATAGCTTCCTTACCAACAACTGCTAACCACATTTTTTCAAAATACCAATACATGCACATTTTATGTTTGAAAAATTTGCGTTCAAATAGACAGACAGACAGACGGACATGGCTAAATCAATTAAGCTCATCGTCCTTATTATTTGCGTATACTTACTGATGGGCCCATCTCTTCTTCTTCTCATACCTACAAATCTTTCATGTTCATTAAAGGTATGAAAATCAAAAAAGGTATATAACTTCCCTGTTGCAGTGGGATATTAACAACTTGTCCGGATATTTTACTTGTATGTTATCCGATTTGCTTCATTTTTGGGAGGGGTATACTACATACTATTGGGAAACAACTGGAAAGGCAAATTTTTGAAAGTTTACGAACTTCTAAATAAATTTAAGTTGGTCGAATTTCGACCACGGGTATTGCTAGTATATATCTGTGGCGTTTTATTATAACAGCTTAAGTCGACTTTAGAAATTAGACTAATCAAAACATGTAAGTTTGCAAGACTTTTATCGGTCTTATATTATTTTGTTTATAAACGATTGACTCTAATTGGCTTGGCTAAGTTGTGAAACAGTTTTTTTATTCAAAATCGCCGGAAAAAGTTTTGATTGGTCTAATTTCTTAGGTCGACTTAAGTTGTTATAATAAAACGCAACAGTATTATCATTATGCATTTTAGGCGGCTTCCGTGGTTTCGCGGTGGTATTGTTGTCCTACTACACCGAAAGTCCAAGGTTCCAGTTCTGGGTTAGGTAACATCAAAAAGTGGTTTGAAAAAGATTTTTTTCAAAACGGGGCGCCCTCGACAGTGATCTCCGGCACTAACGATGGTATTTGTGTTCCGCACAATATTGCAGATGGAATCTTATATTCGATATTAAGAAGAATGACTCTGCGGTAGTTTAAGAGGTGTTAGTAATACTAATAATACTATCTATCTGTGGTGTGCAGCTCTATTTTTTCCTATAAATTTGCGCGCCCTACATGTTTTATGTCGACTGCGAAAAAAAGTTTTCTAAACATTTTGAAGCTACTTGTCCTAACACTTGCAACAGGAACCTTCGGTCTGGTGTTGTTCCGGCGGGTTTTCTGGGCGAATTTTCGGTCACTATTCTTAACAACAAGTATCTATATTTCCACTTCTTTAGGCTGAACATCTCTCTTCATTCTTCTTGTGAAAATAATGCTCACGTATACAACATCGAACTTTTCGAAATCGGAGCGACATTCGTCATAATACCAGTTCTGTTTTCGGGCTGTCTAGAAATCTATCGCATTCGCAGCGGCTGTACGGAATGAGTGAGAAACATACTCTCACTTCTCTTTTACATCGTTAAGTCGAAAATTGCTGTTGTTATTGTTGTTGTAGCGCTCTGCCTGCCTAGTCACTACGTCCATTCCTAGAATTATCATCTATCTCTTCTAACAGGAGTTCTGCTGGTAGTTTCAACCCGACCTGTTAAATAATGGTTACTATTTAATGATTGATTACCATTACTTTCAATTTTTAATGATTATTTTCCAATTAACTAAAATAATAATCAAAAAAATAACTATTGACGACTATTAAAAAAAATCAAAAATAATCAAAAGTAATCGAAAAAAAGTTGTTTAAAAAAAATCTAAAGTAATCAAAAAAAGTCGTTTTGATTACTTTTGACTTTTTTGTTATTCAATTTTTTTTTTTTTCTTATTTTTGAAGGCCACAAATCTGTGGCAATTAGCGCAAAGAGCCAAACTCACGATTGGTCCAAACTGAAATAGACTCAGCATTGTATTCTCCGTGCTAAAATCGATAACCACACAAATTTCCATGTCTTTTTCTCAAAAATTGTGGATTTGATGGACAAAGAAACATATTTCAATTCCATACATTACTCTACATTTTCAACATTCAAAGCGATCTACTGAAAGCTTCAAAAAAAATATTTTGGTAGTTTTCCCTTATCAACCATCAACAATACTGCCATCACATCAACAATACTGAAAAAAATTAAAAACAATCAAAAATAATCAAAAGTAATCAAAACAATAATTTTAAAGGTTAAGAGATCAACATATGATAGTATCCATACCGAAGGTGCGCCAGAGTGTCTCACCGTCTCTCTGAGGAAGTCATGTTTTGCGCTCTTCAAAATTCTAAACAACTACTTTGGCTGTTAATCCTTTTTGCTTTGACTCTTAGAGCACCCTGTTAATATATTTCATAAGCAACAACCAAAAATCTCCGCGCCATCTTGCTGGTAATAGCGGTACTGTATGAGAAAAATCAATATCGCACATTTGTTTGACGAACAAGCGAAGAATGTACAGGGTGGCGCAAAAGTCATCCTCCTATCAGAAAATGCTATAAATTTTGCGATTGGCCCCTAAAGCATAGTATATGTCTACTAGTAGCGCAACTTACTCCGAATCTGCACACACACACAAACCACACAGGGTGTGTTGTATGCAGTAATAAAACAAACAAATTTAAATACTGCAATATTGAGCATGAAGACTTGAAACTCCCGAATTATTGAATATAAAGCAGTTATAACACGTTATCAGTTACTATAGAATGTATATTTCAGTTTTAATTGAAGTTTTTAGTTGCAGTTTTTACTTTAAAACAACTCTGAACGCGATTTCCTTCATTACACTCTCTCGGAGTTCATTCATCCACTGCCTTCCACTCCGATTCGCAAAAGAAGATGCCAAACTAGTACGGGTAAACCATAGTATATGTCTACTAGTAGCGCAACTTACTCCGAATCTGCACACACACACAAACCACACAGGGTGCGTTGTATGCAATAATAAAACAATCGAATTTAAATACTGCAATATTGAACCTGAAGACTTGAATTTCCCAAATGATTGAATATAAAGCAGTTATAACACGTTATCAGATACTAAAGAAGGTATATTTCAGTTTAAATTGAAGTTTTTAGTTTCAGTTTTTACTTTAAAACAACTCTGAACGCGATTTCCTTCATTCCACTCTCTCGGGGTACATTCATCCACTGCCTTCCACTCCGATTCGCAAAAGAAGATGCCAAACTAGTAGGGGTAAACAATGGGGTAAACAATGCCCTAAAGTCAGTTCTGTTTTGACATTTGTGTAGTAAACACATGCGAAATACACGTTAGTAAACAATGTTACGCTACACTGCTCCAGAACGCGGAATATTACTGACTATTTATTTGACCAATAATCGGTCGGTGAAAAACGGTTACTGCGCAAAAGTAATCCTCCTATCAGAAAATGCTATAAATTTTGCGATTGGCCCCTAAAGTCAGTTCTGTTTTGACATTTGTGTAGTAAACACATGCGAAATACACGTTAATAAACAATGTTACGGTACACTATAACAGCTTAAGTCGACTTTAGAAATTAGACTAATCAAAACATGTAAGTTTGCAAGACTTTTATCGGTCTTATATTATTTTGTTTATAAACGATTGACTCTAATTGGCTTGGCTAAGTTGTGAAACAGTTTTTTTATTCAAAATCGCCGGAAAAAGTTTTGATTGGTCTAATTTCTTAGGTCGACTTAAGTTGTTATAATAAAACGCAACAGTATTATCATTATGCATTTTAGGCGGCTTCCGTGGTTTCGCGGTGGTATTGTTGTCCTACTACACCGAAAGTCCAAGGTTCCAGTTCTGGGTTAGGTAACATCAAAAAGTGGTTTGAAAAAGATTTTTTTCAAAACGGGGCGCCCTCGACAGTGATCTCCGGCACTAACGATGGTATTTGTGTTCCGCACAATATTGCAGATGGAATCTTATATTCGATATTAAGAAGAATGACTCTGCGGTAGTTTAAGAGGTGTTAGTAATACTAATAATACTATCTATCTGTGGTGTGCAGCTCTATTTTTTCCTATAAATTTGCGCGCCCTACATGTTTTATGTCGACTGCGAAAAAAAGTTTTCTAAACATTTTGAAGCTACTTGTCCTAACACTTGCAACAGGAACCTTCGGTCTGGTGTTGTTCCGGCGGGTTTTCTGGGCGAATTTTCGGTCACTATTCTTAACAACAAGTATCTATATTTCCACTTCTTTAGGCTGAACATCTCTCTTCATTCTTCTTGTAAAAATAATGCTCACGTATACAACATCGAACTTTTCGAAATCGGAGCGACATTCGTCATAATACCAGTTCTGTTTTCGGGCTGTCTAGAAATCTATCGCATTCGCAGCGGCTGTACGGAATGAGTGAGAAACATACTCTCACTTCTCTTTTACATCGTTAAGTCGAAAATTGCTGTTGTTATTGTTGTTGTAGCGCTCTGCCTGCCTAGTCACTACGTCCATTCCTAGAATTATCATCTATCTCTTCTAACAGGAGTTCTGCTGGTAGTTTCAACCCGACCTGTTAAATAATGGTTACTATTTAATGATTGATTACCATTACTTTCAATTTTTAATGATTATTTTCCAATTAACTAAAATAATAATCAAAAAAATAACTATTAACGACTATTAAAAAAAATCAAAAATAATCAAAAGTAATCGAAAAAAAGTTGTTTAAAAAAAATCGAAAGTAATCAAAAAAGTCGTTTTGATTACTTTTGACTTTTTTGTTATTTAATTTTTTTTTTTTCTTATTTTTGAAGGCCACAAATCTGTGGCAATTAGCGCAAAGAGCCAAACTCACGATTGGTCCAAACTGAAATAGACTCAGCATTGTATTCTCCGTGCTAAAATCGATAACCACACAAATTTCCATGTCTTTTTCTCAAAAATTGTGGATTTGATGGACAAAGAAACATATTTCAATTCCATACATTACTCTACATTTTCAACATTCAAAGCGATCTACTGAACGCTTCAAAAAAAATATTTTGGTAGTTTTCCCTTATCAACCATCAACAATACTGCCATCACATCAACAATACTGAAAAAAATTAAAAACAATCAAAAATAATCAAAAGTAATCAAAACAATAATTTTAAAGGTTAAGAGATCAACATATGATAGTATCCATACCGAAGGTGCGCCAGAGTGTCTCACCGTCTCTCTGAGGAAGTCATGTTTTGCGCTCTTCAAAATTCTAAACAACTACTTTGGCTGTTAATCCTTTTTGCTTTGACTCTTAGAGCACCCTGTTAATATATTTCATAAGCAACAACCAAAAATCTCCGCGCCATCTTGCTGGTAATAGCGGTACTGTATGAGAAAAATCAATATCGCACATTTGTTTGACGAACAAGCAGAGAATGTACAGGGTGGCGCAAAAGTCATCCTCCTATCAGAAAATGCTATAAATTTTGCGATTGGCCCCTAAAGCATAGTATATGTCTACTAGTAGCGCAACTTACTCCGAATCTGCACACACACACAAACCACACAGGGTGTGTTGTATGCAGTAATAAAACAAACAAATTTAAATACTGCAATATTGAGCATGAAGACTTGAAACTCCCGAATTATTGAATATAAAGCAGTTATAACACGTTATCAGTTACTATAGAATGTATATTTCAGTTTTAATTGAAGTTTTTAGTTGCAGTTTTTACTTTAAAACAACTCTGAACGCGATTTCCTTCATTACACTCTCTCGGAGTTCATTCATCCACTGCCTTCCACTCCGATTCGCAAAAGAAGATGCCAAACTAGTACGGGTAAACCATAGTATATGTCTACTAGTAGCGCAACTTACTCCGAATCTGCACACACACACAAACCACACAGGGTGCGTTGTATGCAATAATAAAACAATCGAATTTAAATACTGCAATATTGAACCTGAAGACTTGAAACTCCCAAATTATTGAATATAAAGCAGTTATAACACGTTATCAGATACTAAAGAAGGTATATTTCAGTTTAAATTGAAGTTTTTAGTTGCAGTTTTTACTTTAAAACAACTCTGAACGCGATTTCCTTCATTCCACTCTCTCGGGGTACATTCATCCACTGCCTTCCACTCCGATTCGCAAAAGAAGATGCCAAACTAGTAGGGGTAAACAATGCCCTAAAGTCAGTTCTGTTTTGACATTTGTGTAGTAAACACATGCGAAATACACGTTAGTAAACAATGTTACGCTACACTGCTCCAGAACGCGGAATATTGCTGACTATTTATTTGACCAATAATCGGTCGGTGAAAAACGGTTACTGCGCAAAAGTAATCCTCCTATCAGAAAATGCTATAAATTTTGCGATTGGCCCCTAAAGGCAGTTCTGTTTTGACATTTGTGTAGTAAACACATGCGAAATACACGTTAATAAACAATGTTACGCTACACTGCTCCAGAACGCGGAATATTGCTGACTATTTATTTCGGTCGGTGAAAAACGGTTCCTGCGCAAAAGTAATCCTCCTATCAGAAAATGCTATAAATTTTGCGATTGGCCCCTAAAGTCAGTTCTGTTTTGACATTTGTGTAGTAAACACATGCGAAATACACGTTAGTAAACAATGTTACGCTACACTGCTCCAGAACGCGGAATATTGCTGACTATTTATTTGACCAATAATCGGTCGGCGAAAAACGGTTACTGCGCAAAAGTAATCCTCCTATCAGAAAATGCTATAAATTTTGCGATTGGCCCCTAAAGTCAGTTCTGTTTTGACATTTGTGTAGTAAACACATGCGAAATACACGTTAGTAAACAATGTTACGCTACACTGCTCCAGAACGCGGAATATTGCTGACTATTTATTTGACCAATAATCGGTCGGTGAAAAACGGTTACTGCGCAAAAGTAATCCTCCTATCAGAAAATGCTATAAATTTTGCGATTGGCCCCTAAAGGCAGTTCTGTTTTGACATTTGTGTAGTAAACACATGCGAAATACACGTTAATAAACAATGTTACGCTACACTGCTCCAGAACGCGGAATATTGCTGACTATTTATTTCGGTCGGTGAAAAACGGTTCCTGCGCAAAAGTAATCCTCCTATCAGAAAATGCTATAAATTTTGCGATTGGCCCCTAAAGTCAGTTCTGTTTTGACATTTGTGTAGTAAACACATGCGAAATACACGTTAGTAAACAATGTTACGCTACACTGCTCCAGAACGCGGAATATTGCTGACTATTTATTTGACCAATAATCGGTCGGCGAAAAACGGTTACTGCGCAAAAGTAATCCTCCTATCAGAAAATGCTATAAATTTTGCGATTGGCCCCTAAAGTCAGTTCTGTTTTGACATTTGTGTAGTAAACACATGCGAAATACACGTTAATAAACAATGTTACGCTACAATGCTCCAGAACGCGGAATATTGCTGACTATTTATTTGACCAATAATCGGTCGGGGCCAAACGGTTACTGTGAATGGTGAGCGCTACAGAGCAATGATCAACGGTTCTTTTTGCCGCAACTTGATGAATTGGGATTGGAAAACATGTGGTTCCAACAAGACGGTGCAACAGCACACACTGCACGTGCCACAACCGATATGCTGAACATCGGAAGCTTACTTTTGCGTCACCTTGTATAAGTTCTCTGGTAAAACTTAATCTGCAACTAGCAGAGATGGTGGCTAGACATCTTGTGATATAACTTTAATTAACTTTAGCCTGCAACTAGTTCCACGAGCTATGTACTATTTGATATAAGGATCCTTTATAGGAAGGCGTAAGATGAGGGAAAAGGGAGCCTGCTATGGATAGGAAGAGGCAAAATAAAAGGTAAAACTGGCTGGATTCCGTTCGGAATAGAAGAGAGGTTCGTAGGTAGATATATAAGTTAAGACTTGAAGACTTTCGACTCCGTTTAAGGGCATATGGACGACATATCTGACCTGGAACTAATGGTAACGTTCCTGGCTGGTTCGACCCCCAATCTTGCTTTGTTATGCCGGATACAACTGAAGGATGACTGACTAGTAAAAACTCGATGCCTTTCTTGCGCTTTAGCCAAGATGGCGAAGTACACTCTTCAACTTAGCAAGAATAGTCCTAACCAGTGTTGCCACAATTTTTTCACCAATCCAGCTAGATTCGAGAAAAAAAAAGCTAAAAAAATTTTTTTGAGCTAAAACATAGCTTAAAAAGGAAGTCATCTTTTCACATGTTTTTTCAAAAGTATGTAAAAAAGTAATATTTTATACAAAAAAATAAGGTTGTTTGTACTCCAATTTAATAAAAATAAAAAAGTTTCTTGCACAGATGCTTTTCATAAGAATATGTTCTTTCGAGCATTGGAATTATAATGAACAATTCAAATCTGTATTTTTTAAAATTACGTCAAACTAAGGCTAATATATCTATTTACTATATAAAGTAGTTGCTATTTATATAAAAGGAACAACGAGTCAAATTTAAATTACAGATTACTGTATTATTCGATAAAAAGTCCCATTAAGTTATCAAGAGCGTCACATATTTAAAAGGAAATATACTTTCATGTCATACAATGCAATATAACTATATATAATATAAAAGGAAGTAATGTGAGATAATATATAATAAATACTTTTTAAAATACGTCAGTAACACAATTTTCTTCATCATCCGCTGAATTAGCATAAATATTAGAATTGCTCATGAGTTGAATGAGATCTTTCCCCACATCAGGGAAAAAAATGTAATTAAACAGCTAAAAAAAAATTCTAGAAAAAGTTAAGAAAGAAGGCTAGCAGCTAAATTCAATTTTTTCCAGCTAAACGGCAAAAAAAAGCTACATCTAGCTGGAAAACGGCTAAAATGGCAACACTGCTCCTGACCTACTTTTTCTCAATTTGAATTTACACATTCCCAATATGAACTTATATTCTGAATAAAAAATTATTCATTCTCACTGTGACTTACATTTTCTCATTATGAACTTGAAGAAAGCTTATTTAATCCTTCCGAAGCTACTATAGAAAATCGGAGTGCTCTTTATAATGTATTTTTAAGCTTGGGGAATGTATGTGAACTTATGCTTTTACGTTTTATTTGTGTTTGCCTCTTTGCGCATAGACCAGCCATCAATAAAGTGTGATTGAATTTGACATTTCTCTCACTCGTAACAAAACTATTATGTCAAACAGAAAAATATTTCAAACCATTTGAAAAAAAAAATTCAGTTTAAAAACTTTAAAATCGGGTGATTTGTAGTCTTATAGAAGTAAATTTTTACTGAATGTTGGAGTTTTTTCATATTTTCTGTTAAGTGTCAGCCGAAATTTGCCTTGTAATTCGATATTGGTGTTTTCTCTAGTTTACAGAGAAAATATGTTTTCTAGAAATCATGGAAGGCAACATTACTTGCACTGAAGTTCATAGCTTTTTATAATAAAGCCACAATTTTCATAGAATGAAAAGAACTAAATTGTGGGATCGAACCACAAATCCTATTAAGAAGTCCGACAATTTAGATTTGGTGGATTTCTAACTCTCAAAAGAGCAAAATAATTAGATTGAAGGTTTGCAATTTTTTTTATTTCCACAGAATGAAATTGATATATAATCTGAATAATATTTATATAATATGAGAGCAATTAGATTTGAAATTGGTAGCCGTATCCTACTTCATGAAACTTTTTCTTTTAGCGCTCCAGCTTTCACCGTTGCCGAGAAACTTTATTTTAAGACAACTTTTCCCAAATTGCCCGTACTTCGACGTCTTCTGCGTAATACGTCAAAAGCGTCAATAAATGAACTTTTGGCGTTTCCGTCTACTGAATTCCATATGCTTGACTTACAGCTGTGAACTTACGATATATGAACGCCCAGCTTCAATTTTCTGTCAGCTAACTCCAAATCCGAAATTTGTTATTTTTGTTATTTAAATGAATTGTTTAATGCAGCTCAATGTAATTAAAATGTGAACTTAGCGTATTAGTTAAAAGTAAATACTTCCATATATATAAATAGCATTGAGTTTTGAACTCAAGAAAGCCACACATAGACTTAAATTTCGGTTACTTATACAGGGTGGCTGATGAAAGCCGCTACCAAAAAAAAATTAAATAACTTTTTTTCTATTTAATGAATCTCTCATCTCATATAGCCCAACCTGTTATGACAGAATTGCGACGAAAATTTCCCAATAAGCTGATATCCAGAAACTCCACATTCCGTTGGCCACCCAGGTCGCCTGACCTTACTGCACCTGACTTTTTCTTGTGGGGTTATTGCAAACAGGAAGTCTTCAAAGCAAAACCAACAAATTTGAATGAACTAAGGCAATCCATTCGAGAAACAATTGCGGCTATTCCTGTCTCAACTCTCCAAGCAGTAATGAACAACTTTTTGGTAAGATGCCGCACATGCATCGACGAGCAGGGGGGGCATTTAAATTCCATTATTTTTAAAACTAATTAAGCTATATTTAATAAAATTTAATGAGCTTTAGCATGAATAAAAGAAAAATGAATTCCATACACTGAAAAAAAAATTATTTGAGTTTCTTAATGTAGCAAAATTCATCAGCCACCCTGTATATGTGAGGCTAGGCATCTTTACGCCTGCAAACGCAGTGAGTTTATATATGGTTGAGCTGGCAAAAGAAGTATCAGAAGGAACAATAAAATCAACTCTCCTTTTCTCTACTGAATGAAATCTCCCTTCTATTATAATTAATCTGATGTAAAGCTGCAGCAAAAAAATTAGCTATTTATGAAGCTCATGTTAGGAAGTCCAAGGTTTGATTGTTTTATTTTGTATGTTCTTCTCTACAAGCAAAATCTAAAGTTTTAATATATATGCTACTAATTTCAGCAACCCTGCATGTTTGACAGCTGTCAGTGACCCATTGTGCCGACTCAAATACGCTCCTGCGTTTACTTCGCGTTGAGCACGAGTGAAAGACAGACGTTTTTAAATTTGTCGCGTACATTAACTTGTTAAAAAGTGGAAAAGAAGAAGAAACTCATTTTTTTTATAATCTTAAAACAAGTTAAATAGTTTTAAAAAGCGCTAAACAAAACAATAAATATAACAAACAACTATGAAAGCTGCATAAATGTGTCCATTAAGTGCTGCGAAGCGTGTAAATTGTAAAAATATCCAATTTGAATTATTACGAGGAAAAAAGTAATGAAAAAATCTTGAGTTTTTATAAAATTTTTTTTCTGCCACTCAGAATGAAGGAGTGAAACTAAGAAGGCATGAAAGAGAATGGGAAAATATAACCGAAGGAATGAGTGGTTTGGCGAGTGAGTGAGCGTACGAGTGCACGTACTAAAGTAAGAAAGAGAAAATCAAAAGAAAGTAAAATAAATAGAAAAAAATCGAATTCCTTTGTAGGTGTGTATTTTTGACAAGAAAGGAAAACAAAATGTAAAAGAAAACAATGAATGGTGGAAAAATTTTAATAGGAATTGCAGCGTTGACAATAGATTATAAAACTGAGCAAATGAGGATTTAATTTTGTTATAGTTATAATAGATATGGTGATTGTTGTTGGAGCAAAGCTCGAATTTTTATGTTTGTTTGTTAATTGATATTAGAGGAAAAATTACAACGTTATGCACAGCGATGGTATGGGATGACATGTTATAAAGATATTTATGCGAACAGCTGAGCTATAAATGGCAGTTTGAAAATTATTGAATACCTGCAGAGCCGCCTGTCGAATTGGAAATGGTTGCCTAGAAACAGCGACACAAGTGTGCATTGACGAAGAGCATGCAGGTTTTTACGTGCACGTTTGTAACTTTGTCCGTGGAACAGATTTTGGTTATAAACCTCAAGTGTTTGTATTCGTAATGCGTTGGCTCATGTGACCAGCATACAAAAGAGGGGGTTTGCTGTGGGTGGCGTTGGCTTGCCGTGCGCAACTTACATGGGCGGTTGCAACACGGTTAAAAGGCATGACTCGGGAAAAAATTAGAGTCGTCAGGAGTAAACACGATATGTAAACGAAAAGTGTTCTAACCGAAAAAATTCTCATATATATTTGTTTTTGTAGTAGAAAACCTGGAGAACTGCAACTCGAACAGAGTTGTTCATAGTCTATTTAAGTGTAATTTTAACCAATCTTTTGTTTCAGTGAAAAGTTATTTGCAAAAAACCCAAAACGACCCAGGTCCGATCCCAAATAGGGGGAGGGTTCAAGGTATTTAATTGTAGAACACCTTTCTGCGTAGGCGGCCTTCTGCCGCGCTTCAAAAAAATAACCCTTAGCCTGTCCAATAACGCCTACGCGGCCACAGTATTTCTGCGCAGAACACACTTCTGCACTTTTCGGCACACCATATAGCTATGATTACAACAACCACATGGAGATGACAGAAAATTTTCAACTTTGATTGCAAATATCTCTTCACTGAAACAAAAACTCGAAAATCCGCTTCCGGGTTATTGTTACCGAGGTCAAAACGCGTTGTTGTTGTGGTAACGTCTTTTGTTACATCTACCGACATTTTTGAACGTGTTTTAACAGGTGTATCCTAAAGGAAACAATTACCATGTTTTCTAGTTACCATAACATTAAAAATAATGCAGATATCGTTACATAGATAACTGTTGTTGCCTTTTGCAGACAGATCATTCCAAGGCCGCCACCCCTCGCACATAGAATCTCGTAATGCGGTCTGTTAGTTAACACTGGAGTGCACGCGCGGCCTACTATAGTAGAACACGGTTTCATTTTTGTTGATAACTTAAAAGCGTTGTATGTTAGAGCGGCGCAGTTCCAGGAAAACCCTCTGCATTAAACTTGTCAAGTCAGTACCGTGCGTATTTCTGTGGATTAGCAGAAAAATCTCGTTCTATTTTAAAATGGTTGTTGTTGTTGTTGTTAACAGTGCTTCGCCCTGTCCAATGGGCTCGATCACGCAAAATTGTCATCAGGCTCTTCTAACTGAAGTCCGAGGAAACGCGAAGTTTCCACAGGGTTGGACCAGAGGTGATTTAGGTGTTGGAAGAGTAGGTTCGACTGAACGGGAGAAAAGATGTTTGGTATCATGAGCGGACATACCACATGCAGGGCATGTGTTTGGTATGTTGGGGTTCAGTCTGGATAAATAAGAGTTTAACCTATTACAATATCCAGAGCGAAGTTGTGCTAGCATGACTCTAGTCTCCCTCGGAAGTACACGTTCCTCTTCAGCCAATTCAGATGGCTGAGTATTGATAACGGGACTCACAGGCCGAGATCTGAGGGATCTGTCTACCGACTCTGTGTGGAGGTTATTTAGAGCCCGTCTATGGTTCCGCAGATCAAACGGCAAAGAGATGTGGTGCCGGATCTCATCGTAGTGCTTACGAAGATGTCTCCTTATGTCTCTGGGGGGCTACATCCAATAGATGTCGATTTAGGTGGCTGGGTTTAGGACAGTTCAGAAGGAACAGTCTACTCAAGAGTTCCGCGTGCTCTTGAACATTGAACAATTTTGCCTCTTGATGGAGGTGAGACTTAGATGACATAAGCAGACATCCCGTAGCAGTTCTGATGGCGGTGTTTTGGCAGACTTGCAATTTCCTCCAATTGGTGTCAGCAAGATTGGGCGACCATATGGGCCCAGCGTAGGCAATAACCGGTCGGCCAATAGCCTTATATGTATGTAGCAAGCAATGTTTCTTTGTCTTTTCCCCAAGTACTGCCGGCCAGTGACTTGAGGATGTTATTGCGGCCCTGTACCGTTGAAGCTATTGCGGTGGAATGACCAGCGAAGGTAAGGTCGTTGTCAAATGCCACACCCAGGATTGGGTGGTTGACAGTAGGTAGAGGTACACCGTCTACGTGGACATTTAACTCTTGCCCCATCTGTGCATTCCATGTCGTAAACAGGGTCGCCGTCGATTTAGTCGGAGATAGGGTCAGATTTCGATCGGTGAAGAAGCTGGAAACTTGATTCTAGTACAGAGTTCGTCAATGGAGGAACCCTTGCCCGAGGCCATTATCGTGCAGTCGTCAGCGTAGGAAACAATGGAGACTCCCTCGGGAGGCTCGAAATATAGAAATTAAACAAAAGTGGAGAGAGAACACCACCTTGCGGCACCTCTTGTTTTATTCTTCGTGGCCTAGATTTCTTGTTCCTATTTTAAAATGACTAGAGTACACGCGCCCCTTTTTTTTTTTGTTTTTTTTACACCAATGCACGCGTGGCGCACTAGGGTAGACCATTTTAAAATGGGCAAAAAAAGGGGGCGTGTACTCTAGTGTTAACACATGAGACTAGTTACTATTAAGGTAGGCATACCGGTTGTTGTTGTTGTTGTTGTTAACAGTGCTTCGCCCTGCCCCAGATTGGACAGGGTTACACTGAAATAACAGCCCTTGAGTTACATAAATGTATCCACACCCTTGATCCTACATATACTTATAATACCAATACATAATTTACCTATTTATCATTACCCTACAATTTCTAATTTCTTAATATACTACTCATTTATTACATACTATATAACCGTTATCCTCTCATCAGACTTTGCTTATAAATTCCTTTTCTTCTTAGCTTTAATATTTATTACACTCTCAATTAGCTTACCAAATGTGAATCTCTATTTTTAACTCTTACCATAGTTTTTAAGAACTAGCACTAATCAATCAATGTTTAACTCTTAACTTGTGCGGATCGTTTGGTAACAATTAAAAATGTAAGCAATTAAAATATCTATTAAAAAACGGTTGAAAAGTGAATTTTAATAAAATAATCAATATTTAACAGAAACTAAACAGATTTGTGTCTTTTAATTTATTTACGAATGTATGTGTACAAACATCGTACACTTACATCAAACTCTTGGCCGGGTGAAAAAACCCGGGTCATTCCGGTGCGATAGAACCGGTCGTAAGCGGCGACTAATATGCACAAAGGTAATGACGTGCAACTCGATGGTTGATCTACGGATATGATGCCTCTCATTACCCACCTTATCCTTCCTTTCGGAAGGAGGGGTGACATGACCTAGAAGGTTTCACTACTCATAAATCGCTACCAAGACAGTCGGGCAGTACCGCAAGGGAGTACCGGAGCGTACCGGGTTCAAATCCTGCCAAGGGCTGTTAATTAGACCATACTCCCCAAAACCTTCGGGGAGTGTTTTTGTCGTTACCACAACAACAACTACTATTAATAAGCTATTTCTTTCGAGTTCAACTATTTACGTAGGATGATTAGGGATAAGCTTTCCAGAATAAGTTTCGATATCCCAAGCATAAGAAAGCAAAGTACAATTGCACAAGCTATCTATAGGGCCCAAAAACCGCTATCCACATCTTTGCCCAGTATATTTTAAAACGGAGACCAATTCAAGTTACAAGCAGAGCGACAATTTTACTCTGTTGGGCCGCCAAACCCGTTTAAACAGTTATACCCCAAATCTGTAAGTAATAATTGGGTTTTCATTTGGAATGAGGTTCCCACTAACCAAATTTTAATAACAGGGTGTATTCACAGCCTTACTATTAATGGATTATCCGAATTCTAAAACACATTTACATTCTCCCATGTAATTAGTAAACCTCAGCCAGAAGAACCCTACTGCTAAATTAAATGTTCACCTACACACACACTTAGGCAAGGGTCGAGGTACGCCAAGGAAGGACGGCGTGGTATGGCGTTCAAAAGTCAGGCTAGTAGCTGAAGATGTTAGTACACAACCGTCCCCTAATTAATAGGGCTTCAATTATTCAAACTTCTAAAAAATTTCGAAAGATTATTTAGCTTATGGATACCGATTAAATTGCCAATTAGGAGAAAATAGAGAATAAGTCCTATGTTATGGCTCAACGTGGTCAGCCACAAAGTACATATCTGCACACATTCTTAAGCCCTTTGCAGGATACAAATCCGGTATAATCAGACCCTTAACCATTAGATAAAAGCCATATGTCATGTGAAGCTATGTATGGCTCTAAACACTTGAATCCTTGTGGTTTACCGTAATTTATATTTATATGTATACAACCGTGACAGAGATCGTGTTAAATGAGACCAACATAGATCTATAGCGAAGCATTATGTTAATCCCATATACATTTTCTTCTTTCTTGAAGATTATGTGATTGGGTGGCGGAAGCACCCACCAAGCAACCCATTACACATCTAACACCCTCCTCCATGTACTCGCTCATCAAAAATTCCAGTTTTCAGCGCCGAGTTCGCTTTTTCGTTTATATTGTCATGGCTCACTCATTCGTTTACGTTCAATTTTTATTTGGCACCGAGAGCACGATATGTGGTGTGTGTATGCTTTTTGTGTATATAGTTATTTTCTACTTTTCTCAATGAATGAAATTTTGTTGTTTTTTTTTGTTATTGCTGCTGTTTTTTTTGTTACACAGTAATGTGTTAGGCATTCTCGTCGTTACTGAGTATTCCGGTACGGCATGGCCCTGCGCTTACGATTTGTAGTTTGTGTGTAGGCGTCATTGTATGGTAGATGGGCGGGGGGTGTGTGCATGGGCAGTATGGGTTGCTATCGCTTAACATTTATTTACTCCGAACAAAACACAAAGCTCTATCCAGCCCGAATATCTCTACATCTGCGCTCATGCACTTGGTTCGTTCGTCATATCTTGAAAATGTGGCTGCAGACAGTTAAACAAATGTCGTTGTAGACGATTGGACGCTTGAACGCTTTTTAAAATGTATCAATGAAAAAATACAATTTTAACAAAAACAATAAAATACATAATATACTTATCTATGCATTTAATAATATTCAGCAAGCTATTTAACATTTTTATATGAATTCCCTACGACAGTGAATGAGATATATACTTACGAACGTGGAATCAGTGTTTAAAATTTAAAAAAAATCATCATTATAAGTTTTTAATATGAAAAAACCAAAACAACTTTAATTTATATGTAAATACTTACAACTTATGATGAATACTTAATCATGAATTTAAAAAAAAATCGGAATGAAATCTCTTCATGAAGAAGTATATCCCTGAATAATCAAGATTTCTGATTTCGACATTCTTATGTAAAGTGTAAATAAATATATACATATATAACAAAAAAAGGAATAATTAAAAAGTGCCAATATGAACATCTTAAATTTATCACCACATATTACCGAGTGTGACTTACCCAGAGAAATGAAGCTGAACTTGTGGTGGCCAAATTTTTGAACTTCACACTAAAGTAAGTTTTTTTACAATAAAATTACATATTGTTTATTCAACGACGAGTTAGAGGCCTGTTAATGGTGACATAGCCATATCCATATAAAAGACTTGATCCGGCAACCTTATGGAAATCAATCACCCATATTGTGAGTGTCGAACAAGAATAGTAAAAGAAAGATTAAGGCCCGGTTTTTCAGTACAAGTTCAACTCAATTTGTCAGTTAAACTAAGCTTAAACTTGTTACGCAGTTTTTCAGTCAACTTTAAACGAAGTTTAAACGTAGTTTAAGCGGCCAGTTTGGCAGGGTTAAACTCTAGTTAAATTGTCAGCTGTTTGCATATTTGATGGTTTTGGTTGTGAAACAATAAACTGAACGCAATTAAAAAGGACGATACCCCCTGCGGGTAAGGGGTTTACAATATGCCGGAGGTAGGCATACCGGTCGTAAGAGGCGACTAATATGCACAAAGGTAATGACGTGCAACTCGATGGTTGATCTACGGATATGATGCCTCTCACCTCTCATTACCCATCTTATCCTTCCTTACGGAAGGAGGGGTGACATGACCTAGAAGGTTTCACTGGTCATAAATCGCTACCACGACAGTCGGGCAGTACCGCAAAGGAGTACCGGAGCGTACCGGGTTCAAATCCGGCCAAGGACTGTTAATTCGACAACACTCTCCAAAACCTTCGGGAAGTGTTTTTGTCGTTACTACAACGACAACAACAAAAAAGGACGATATTTTTATATGTAATTAAATACTGGATATATCATCTGACGAAAGTGATTATAGTGATGCAGAAATTAGCGAAATCCTAACTATTACAATACTGTGGAGAGGCAATGGCGTTGAATATGTAAACAAATGTTATCTGTTGCCCTATCTAGATAAAGAAAAAACCAATGTTGCCGTATAAAATCTTAAAAGCGGCCTTAAACTCTCACTGAAAAACCGCTCTGCAGTTTAACTGGAGTTTAAATTTATGCCGAGTTTAAGCAAACATAGTTTAAACTGAGCTTAACCAAGGACTGAAAAACCGGGCCTAAACGTGGTATGCGGTTGAATGATAGAAAAAGAAGAATTTATTTCATGTTTGACATTTGACATGTGTACTTGTAGACACAACAGGGTTGTATTGGTTGATATATTTCAACACCCCCACTATAACAAACAATGTGAATATAGATTACAATATTTCAATGTTCTGGACACCCAGCTTACTTGAAAAGATATAATGCTTAATTTTACATAAGCCTTTTGTAAATAAGTCAGCAGGCACTTCAGCTGTAGGCAAATATCTTATACTAACTATTTTGCTGTTAACACATTCTCGACTAAAGTGGTATCTTATGTATATGTGCTTGCTTCTTTTATGAAGTATAGGATTTGCTGTAAGCTTCTGTGCACTCTGACTGTCATTATATAAACTAATAGTGTACATTCTTTTTGTAATTTCAAATTGTAGATTTCTTATTTAGGTATTTTGCCTCTTTGCAGGCATCTGATATAGCCATATATTCGGCTTCACAACTTGATAAGGCTACAGTTTTTTGATTTTTGTTGGAACGATTTTCCGTCATCCCTTGTCAAGTTTGGTTTTGTGACAAACCGGTTTCGGCGTTCTGCCATTTTCAATGCCTAGTTTCGTTCTCGAGAACGAAACTAGGCATTGAAAATGGCAGAACGCCGAAACCGGTTTGTCACAAAACCAAACTTGACAAGGGATGACGGAAAATCGTTCCAACAAAAATCAGCTTACTACCCTGTCGGAAGATCAACACAACAAAATAAATCACTACAGTTTTTTGTTTCTTAGTTTCCCAAGATATTATTCCTTTGGACAATCTAAAACATATACCAGTATAAGATCTCCTATCTATAGCATTGAATAAATTGGATAAGAAGTCCTACTGCATAAACAATATCTGGCCTTGTTAACACAGCTAGATACATAAGACTTCCTATTAACTGTTGGTACAGGAGACCAATTTCACAATGATTTTCTTGATTTATAGATAACTTACTCCCAATTGGAGTATCTACTGTTTTACAATCAATCATATTGCATTTTTTTAGTAACTGTTCAAAATAGTTTTTTCGACTTAATGATATTGTTTTTTCAGATTTGTTTGTTATTACATCCATACCAAGACATTCCTTGATTTCGCCTAAGTCTTTGATTTTAAATTTACTTGACAATACATTTTTTAAAAGTTTAGTTTCAACTGTATTATTAGAAAAAATAAAAAAAATCATCTACATAAAGCGTAACAATAGTTTTTGATTGGTCTAGTATTTTTGTATACATACATGGTTCTAACTCAGATCTTAGATAACCAATTTTCAATAAACATTCATCTACCTTTTTGTACCAAGCTCTTGAGGACTGCTTAAGGCCATAAATCGCCTTTTTAGCTTTAATACCTTGTTTCTTTTCTCTGTATTAGGAAACATTTCTGGTATCGACATGTAAATTGTCTCCTCAAGGTCTCCATTCAAAAAAGCAGTTGTTACATCGAGATGAGTCGTATTAAGTCCAAATTGAACTGACAAAGCAAATAGCATTCTTAATGTTGTATGCCGAACAACTGGAGGAAAAGTGTCGAAATAATCTACACCTTCCGCTTGCGAATACCCCTTGGCAACTAATCTATCCCGGAAACGAACATCGTTGTTGCCATCATACTTTTTCTTCAAAACCCATTTACATTTGACTAAAGTACCTTTCTGTGGCATTTCGGATAACTCCCATGCGTTGTTGTCCTCAAAACTCTGCAATTCTTCTTCGATTGCTGTTGCTAACACAAAGGTTTGAGAAGCCGTGAAAATCTTCAATATTGCTGATATTACTATCGTTTGAAAAACCATGGAAGTCGTCACGGTCTGAGCTGTTATTATCATCTGATAAAGTATTTTATTCAGATGATTCTGTTGACGTTTCCGTTTTATCATCATCCCCCACTGCATCGAAATTTTCTTGAACCTGAATAATGCATTCTGATTTCGATTCTGAATCAAACTCGTCTTCGCATGTTTTGAAGGGTGCTGGGCCCATAACCTAAAATAAAGATTAAACGTGGTATGCGGTTGAATGATAGAATAAGAAGAATTTATTTCATGTTTGACATTTTACATGTGTACCTGTAGACACACCAGGGTTGTATTGTTTGGTATATTTCAACAAATAGATAATCGACTACTAAGCGATTAGCGATCATCAAGCTATTGCTAATGTCGAGCCGATCACATTTTGAGCATCACTATAGTATACTCGTATGTCTATATGTAGGGGTAAACAATGGCATCACTGTACGTATTGCCGTTTAAAGCTCAGTTAAAGGTGACAGCAATAGCTGTTTTAGGTGACAAACCTTGCAAAGAACTGTCAGTAAAGTGAAAATAACTTAAAACAGCTGTTGATTTTTTGATTGGTTAATAGCTAACATTTTTAAGTTTTTGTTGTTGTTTTCCAATGTCACGATCAGCAGTTTTTCACTTGCAAGTTTTACTGACTGAAATTCCGCCAGCAGAAACTTGCACCTCTCCCTCCCAATGAAATGTCAAAATGCGCTCTCTCCTTGCAAATGTTTTGTGTCACCGAACACTTTTCAGTAAATATGTTGTCCTTACCGAACACCGCTAATACGTATTTACATAAAACAGCTGATCCAACCAATCGATAAACGTGTGCCATACCCATACCATAACACCATATTCATAGCCATAAAATAGCTAAACAATTGAAATTACGATTTCTACCATATCAAGAACCTTTATTATTAACATTTTGGAACTTTTATTTTTCGTTTCCAATGCATCTATGTTGTGCAATTTTTTGCATTTTCATCATCTTTTTTAGGTTAAGGGACCAATAATCGATAACAGCATCTATGGTTAAGTATATCTTATGGTTATGCCCATGAAAGTTTAGCTGCAGCTTTGGCCTTACACGCACTATTCCTTTAAGAAAAATTGTGCGTGAATGTTTACAATACATTTTGATTGATTTTTTACACACACACAAACATACATACATATGGATGTGTATTTCATAGAGGGTATTTTTTGTCATTTCAATTTTTTACACACACACACATACATACATACATATGGATGTGTATTTCATAGAGGGTATTTTTTGTCATTTCAAAAGTTGTGTTCTTTTGTCCAACTTTTCGTTTACTACTTCCATCATCACCAACACTACCTCTTTCGCCCCACCATCTTCGCCTAACATTCCTCGTAGCTTTGGTCAACGAACGAGTATTTGTGCAACAACAAACAGCTTTGGAGTCAAAATGCCGATTGCGCATGTGGTCTTGTTTTTGCTTTTGGTTTCGTTGACTCGCCGCTTTTTTGCTGCCCCATTGTCAATTGGTAAAGAGTACTGGTTAAATGCTCCAAAGTGTATACGGATCACAAATCAGAACTCTATATGGGCAGGTACAGAGAAACCTCTCCTAACGGACACCTCTTTTAGACGGACACCACCTTTGGGCGGACATTTTCTTAGAACAAATTTCCCTTCCTTAGGCGCACTCTCTTTTGGACGGACGCGGACAGTCATTTGCTATAAAACAGAACCAAAAACCTTTATTGAGCGGACGCGAGCCTCTTGTCAACGGACAAAGATTCCGATTTAATTTCATAACAAATCAAACAAAAACCTCTCTTAGGTGGAAGCGAACTCATCATAGGCGGACAAGATATAGATTTATATAACAATATAAAACGAGCCAACGAAACGTTCGTTACATTTATAAAGACGTTTAAAACCGTCATATTGGTTGTGTACATACTATGTATATAAATGAAAAAGGAGATTCCCCGGTTTCTTTAAAATATTTTTTTAAAGTGCATGCCTGGTTTGGTTTGCTCAGTGAATTATGTTGAGTGATAGTGCAAACACGTAAAACAATAGCGAGGTCAAACTTGAGGAAAACAATTTGTCTGTACGCGAACTAGCCGAAAGGTAATCGTGAAACATATGTGACTTAAATTTATTTTCCGTGTGTTAAATCATTTTATAGCGAATAAAAATGGACTTAATTATATGTGTAAAGTTTAGAGAAAATTAATCCGATTTCTGGTATCAGGTTCAAAATTCATTGTAAAAAATAAAGAAGATATCCCAGCGAAATGGATGTCTGGAAGCAATGTTGAAAGTAAAAGGTCCTTAACTTACTTTTCGGTGCATTTGCGGTGAGTGTGCTGCTGTTGATATGCTAGATGTGAAGCAATTTTGGGAAAAACTACCATCAATGCTGATTGGATATAGCCTTAGGGATATATATAATGCTGACGAGACAGGCCTTTTCTTCAGAGTTTTGCCAAACAAAACCTTGGCTCTAAAAAACGAGGTATGCCGTGGAGGCAAACTTTCCAAAGAACGTCTAACTGTCCTATTTTGTGCAAATATGGCAGCAGAAAAAGAAAAGCCCTTTGTTATTGGGAAAGCTGCACGCCTCAGAGCGTTTGCATCAATTGATATTAAAAAACTGTCAGTAAATTGGCATTCAAATAAGAAGGCATGGATGACACGTGAGGTGAGGGCACAATGGCTGAGAGATTTCGACAAAAAAATGGAGTTGCAAAATAGAAAAGTGCTCTGGACAATGCAGCATCTCACCCTCGGGATATGGGTTTGAAAAGAGTTAAGATAATTTTTCTACCTAGTAACACGATTTCAGTTTGCCAACCCTGGGATCAAGGAATTATCAAAAATTTGAAAATTCATTATCAAAGCTTTCAAGTAAAAAATATCTTGGTTAGCATAGAGACTAGTTCTCCTAAAAAAATATAAACTTTCTAGAAGCAATACATTTTGTAAAAGAAGCCTGGGCTAAGGTTCAACCGGAAGCCGTAAAAAATTGCTTCCAAAAAGCAGGTTTTGACAAAAATAGTAATCTTTCACTCGAATTCGAGCCCGAAGATGGTTTGCCCTTAGCAACGCTTGCTTCGATTTTTGAACTATCAAAAACCCTTGGGGGGTCTACTTTTTCAAGTAAGAGACAATCATATTTTGACCGAAAGCTCTGAGTTGGATTTAGATGTTGAAATTGATGAAAATATTGAAACCATTGACGAAGAAAGGACTACTGATACTGAGAGTATCATTGTAGAAGGTGACGAAATTTGCTCAGATGAAACTGCTTTGACGGCTGTTTCTAAATTGAAAAGATTCTGCAGCGAAGACCTTATTGTGTTCGAATTGTTGCAAAAATTGGAGAATCATATACAAAATAGTTTTCTTCTAAAATAATCACAAAATTTACGTCAATCGACAATTTCCCAGTTTTTTAAATTACCAATCTTACATTTCTAGTTTTATGTAAATTATTCTGCGAAGTGGAATTTTTATTTTTGTTATTACTGTTTGTAAATGAGATGTGTATATGTATATGCATATGTACAAACTCGTAGGTACATATATAAAATTTGAAAGTAATATATACATATGTATCTTGTTTGATCAATGTTATATAAGTATATTTTATTTAAATGAAAAAATGGTGAGCATTAAAAGATTTATAAAATACTCCCTTATGCGGACACCTCTGTTGGCCCCACAAAAATTTACTGCCGTTGAGTGTCCGCCCAAGGGAGGTTTCACTGTACCTACAAACGTGCATTGTGTTTTGTGTTCACTCGGTGTAGTTTTAGTTGTTGCTTATTGAGTTGGCCAATGTTTTTATTGCTCTTCTCTGCATTGTGGTTTTTTTTTTCACCATGTTCTTAATTTGTTTGTGTCTGTATATATATTGTTGCAGAGTCCGTAATGGTTATGAGTTCTATCAAGAAAACTAACTTAACTTTAGTTATTATTTGAATTTTTTATATTCAGCGTTGCTGACCTACCACACTGAAGGTCCAAGGTACGAGTACCGGGACAGATAGTAACATCAAAAGTTGTTTGAAAAAGTTTTGCCCCTCGACAGTGGTTAGGCAAGTTCTCCGATTGTATTTCTGCCATGGAAGCCTTCTCAGCAAAAATTCATCTGCTTTCAGAGGCTTTTCGGAGTCGTCAAAGGACTGTAGGTCCCGTCAGTTTTTAGAAAATATTTAAAGCAATGCACCAAAAATTGGAAGAGAAGCTTTTTTATTGAGAAAAGAGTTTCTTGAAGGTTCCGTCTCATTTCTATGCTCGTAAGAACTATATTTTATTTGATAACCATTTTCGAATTAAGGTAAATTCCTCCTACCTGGGAGCCTATGTTTCTATGTAATTGATACATTTTTTTATATCCAATTATCGGTATGTGATTATAACTAATAATATTGTTTATATTAATTAAAATTAGTGGCTGCTTCAGAAGTTTCTAATTTCCATTGCTACAAATAGAACAAAATCTTTTATTTCTCTTTTCATTCATTTCATCTATTCCTTTTGCTAATTTTTTTTAATATGTTGTTTAGCTTTAAAATAAATTAAAAAATTTAATTCAATAGGTTTTTTGGTGTTTTATTTATTGAAGATAGTTCTTAATATTTTAACAAAATAACTAAACAAAAACATTAAGATAAAATAAAAAAAAGATAAGGCTTTCAAAAACTTAATAATAAAGTAAAAATTTAAAACGTAAAATTTAAACATAATTTAAAAATTGTATTAATATTTATATTTTTTACTATGAACATGATTACAAAATAATATTGAGAAGTTGATAGCTATTAATTTTTTTTTTTAATTTTTTTTGGGAAACATCGATGTAATAAAATATTTCCTTAAAATATTATGCGCCACAGGCATTTCTAATTCAAATATTGACGAATATTTGAATAAAATTATATCACGGAATTACCTCAAGAGCTTCTTTGGGGCTTTGTTCAATGATAACAAGATTTATTGGGATAGATTTGTATAAAAAATTAATCAAAAAAAAAAAACAAATTGTACTTCATTCCATGGATCAGAAATAATAAATTAAAATAAATAAATAAAATTGATGTATATTAGAACGATTTTCCGTCATCCCTTGTCAAATTCGGTTTTGAGACAAACCGGTTTCGACGTTCTGCCATCATCAGTGTCGATTTTCGTTCGGAAAAACAACAAAACAAAATAAAACAAATAAAACTAAAAACTTTTTTAATGCATTCGGCGGTTATAAAAACAATTTATAAATTTTTATTAAATACAAAAATTTAAGAATTATGAAAACAAGCATACGATTAAGTTTTAACAGGCTTAAGAAATATTTGTTCTTAACACTTTACTGAGGATATCTCCTTACAAGACGCTTATTCTCCAAGCGACCATCTTTAGAGCGCCTAGTATTAAATAATTATAGCTTTAAAAAAAAAAAGCAATTTTTCTTTCCTAAAGACCAATCCTAGCAATAGCATTTTTAGTTTGATTAAAATTTCTTCTGGAATATTTACCTTGTTAAAATATATTTATTTCCCAAAAAGTTTTTACGTGCTACTAGTATCTAACCCAATGGTCAATATTAGTTGAACCATTTTCAAAATTACTCTAGTGTTCTTCAGTTTGATTAATTTAAAATTCGAGTATTCTTATAATCGATTTATTTATTTTTGTATCGGCAGGCCTTTGCTTTTTTGCATTGAAAATTAAAAAAAAGATTGCCCCTATCACCGGTCCCTTCCACTTTCTGATTTCTTTTGATGTTTGCTCGTTGCTGACTGACAATAACGTTTTTTGTTTTTGCTTGTTTTGTTTTCCTTGGTTATTTGTTTCGGTTTTTATGTTTCCTGTATGGAGCTGCTGCTGGCTGTTTCTACCTTCTCAGCCCATTTTGCAGTTGTTGCTGCCATCGTATATTCTTTCGTAAACATTGCTCTCATCGTGTCTATGAGTAATGCGTGTTCTTGTTATTATTCCATACTCATTTAGCTTTGTTAGTCATTCGTTATGAACTTTGTGTGTTGTATTTATTGTCGGTTTATTCTTACATTTTGTTGTTGTTAGTTTTACTCATGGTGTGGTGTTATTTTGCAGAAAGCTCCTCCATTTATAATGGTCAAGCAACCATCTTAAATAAAACTCTTTTCGTTTTTCTTTCTCTTTTGAACTGAATTTAGTCAATGAAGTAATAAAAAAAAAACTTTTCTTCATAAGATTAATATAATATATATACAGATAGTAGAACTAGACGATCTAAAGAAGGGATTTTGTATTCCATAGAATGCCCCTCTGATTGTAATCAGCTCGTGAAATAACCAATGAAAGCTATTAATGATAACTGACAAATACTAATGGGCAATAAAGATATTAACGCCCCCTAAATACCCGTGGTTGAGTTTTAAAATTAGGGCAGTCCCCGGGCTTTATAGCCCTGAGTTCCGAGAGGCTTCTTCGTTTTCCTAGAAACCTGATTCTGCTAAGGCTTTGAGCTGGTCAATCGCACGGAACCATACGCAACTAATCTCTTCTATAAAGATCATTCTTCGTTGTAGGAGGTTCACAGACTTTTAGACACTATGGAGAACTACAAGCGCTTCCACCAATTATTGGCCTTGCTGGAAGATGCGGTGTCTGGTAAGTCCCAAGTACTTTCTTTGCTTCTGAGCCCATCCACGCTCCCAAGTTAGAGATATGCGATGTCGACTTTGCCAGGTTTATGGTACGCTCCCTGCATTGACCGCTAATGGCCTGCATGCCATGAAGTACACTCGCTCGGTGCGGGAGACGCATAGATGTGGGCATGGCCAGGAAGGTTTTCAAAGATTTCCGCTCCTACTTCACAGGCTATTTAGAGCTGTTCAAGAAAACTGAAAACTCCAGAGGCTCAACTCCTGAAGCCCAACTGCACCCTGAGATGCCGTTTCCTTGATTAGGCTATCGATCGGCGGCATGTTACATATCACGTTGAGACCCTCCAATCAGCACGATCACAGGGGAGTGATTGCCCCACAGGCACCCGGAACTTTCCCAGGCATGCTGGTTATGTAGTTCAGCTTGAATGCCTTCGGTCCAAACCCTGCTTTTTCATCTATGCTGTGAGCTCTGCGCTAAGACCCCATTTCTTAACTCCTCAATTTTTTACTACATACAAAGCTTGAGAAGAAGTGCAGTAGTCATTCTATGCTGAATTTCTAGTCTGACATTATCTCGTTCCTAAAAAGTTAAAGTCCGTTCTACATATTTCCTGCTGGAATAGTCTTCTCCAGCATTTGGTTTCGAATGGCCCGAAGATGTGCTTTCCAATCCTTTGGCCTTTGTCTAAACTGGTCATCAAGAACATTTAGCAATAAATTTTTGATTCAGCTCGATAGCTTTGTTGGTTTACGGGAAAATCAGTCACTGTATAGCTCGTTATGTCTTGGATAATGCAAACTTGTTAGTCATTAGCGACTTGATCAAACTTCAGAGTCAGTTTAAAGCAGTTTTTGTGGTTCGTGCTTGAGACACATTTTCTTGATCAATGCTTACAGACATAGTTAATATTAGACCGGGTCAAAAAAAAATGTTTACCCTTAAAAAAATTAGATATGCGTAAATAATCAATTAATAATTTTGACATAAAAGTAAGTCAGTAGAAATACAACATTAAACAAAGAGGAGTAATTTTTTTTGGGGGTAAGGTACTCAATGAGCATATCTTTTGAACATACTTTCTCTTGACGTTAGAATCTTTTTAACTATTTTCGCTCTGCTGGGTTTAGCTCAGACCTTTTCGTAATCAATTAATTAGACGGCTTTTTAATTGGTTTTCAATAAAAGGTAATTATTAATTGATTACGAAAGAAAAAATCGAAACAAAATGAAAAATAATCAAAAAAGTTGTTTGGATTACTTTTGATTATTTTTTTTTTTTTCAGTATTGTTGGTTTGCTTCTACAACAGTACTAAAAAAATTAAAAAAAAATTACAAATAATCAAAAGTAATCAAAACAAGTTTTTTTGATTATTTTTTAATCTTTTAACAATCGTAAAATATCATGCTTTTTTTTGGACTATTTTTTTAATTAACTGGAAAATAATTAAAAATTTAAAGTAATTGGTTATCAATCATTAAATGGATGCTCAAGAAAATAATTACTCAAACCGGTAATCATTACGATTAGTAATCAGTATTTAGCAGGTCTTTTTTACCTAATGCTAGCAGAAAATTATTTTTTTTTTAAAGAGGAGCAATTTTTTAGGGGGGAGACCACTTAATCCTCAGCTAATTTTCCACGCTCATTGTTCTACTAACTTTGCTCTGCTGACTTTATAAAGCTCAAAATATACTATTTCGGTTTCAAGACTTACTATTAATTTTGTAAGTTTAGATTATTTTGGAGTGATCGTATTTTTGCTGTCAAACTCTCAAACCATTGAAGAAAAAAATTAGGCTGCATATAGTTTTGAAAAAAATTAATTTCTAAACAAATTTCGTAATAAAAATTTTTGTCAATATTTAATTTTTTCACGCAATTCTGAAAAATAATTAGTAGCAAAAAAAAAATTTTTTTTGTACAGTCTACTACATTTGTATGAACGTTAATTTACAAATTTATAAAAAATTTCATTGCTGTTGTAGTTGTAAAATTGTATAAGAAAATAAATGTTTACGCTTTCATACTCTAATCAGTTTTGGTGACTGTAAGCCACTTGGTCGACGCAGCAGCTGCGTTTTGATGGCGCCTGTTGCTACGCCTACACTGCAGCGATTGCAACAACACAAAATTGCTTGAGTGTGTGCATAATTATTTGTTTATATTTTTGTTGTTGTTTTACTAGATGTGACTGCAAAACAATAGTCACTGCATAGCGCATTTGGCATACAATTTTTATTTCCCATTGCCTTAAGTTCAGATCACGTTTTTTCCAATGCTAAATTGGTGGCACTGCTCACTTATTTACTCACCTTTTTTTTGTCTGTTTTATATAAAAACGACGCTTTTCTGTTGTTTATGAAACAATTGCAGTGCAGCTATCTTGTTCCCCCACGCAGCATGCATGCGAGGCCTACACTTCTGGGATTGTTCTCAATTGAATTACATACTAATTTCATTTATACGCATTTATTTTTATACTCAACTGCGCATATTTCAGGACGTAACGGCGTGATCCAATCGAGATATATTTATATAGACTACCAAAGTGTCTAAGATTAAAAAAGAAGTTGATTAAAACATCTCTTTCCGTCTTATTGCAGTTTGGTACACAGTTGCCTTGGCACGCATGTACCTAATAGAACGATAGCCACGCCCACTCTTTATGCGTATACATATTCAGTACATAATACAGGTATAATGAACAAATTTGGTGTATGGATTGAAATTGTGTCTTTCAATAAATCTTTTTTGTTTGTAATTTTGTGCAAAAGGGGCGTACCGCCGCCCACTTTTGATGAATTAAACTTTACAAATGTCATTAATTATAAATCAAAAATTAGGGATCAGAACAAACTTCGGCACAAATTTTACCCCTACTGCAAGGAACCGCCGGAGAATAATGAATCCAATCCAAGACCACGCCCACTTTTATATATAAGATATTTAAAAAGAGCGTAGACGAATTTAGTAGGCAATATTCCTGCGCAAATATTTTACATCAATTTAATTTTATTCCTAAAGGGTTGAAAGACCCAAAATTTCGAAAAATATACATTTTTGAAAATGGGCGTGGCACTTCCCTTTTTTTAACAAACCTACTGTAGCGATTCGGTAGCCATGACTCGAAAAGAAATTCACGTATTAAATCACTTGGTACACATATTTTAGGTATAACGATTAACATCTGTGTTAAAAATAAGCAAAATCGGCTAATAACCACACCCACTTTAGATAATAGCTTCAAAAAGTGCCTCAGTAACTTTGGTAAAGTGATACGTGTGATAGAAAACTAGTCGCACGATTGAAATATTGCAACAAAAAAAAATTATCCAAGCAACCCAAATTTGCCCATGTTAAAAAGTAATTTCAAGTGGGCGTGGCGCAGCCTTTTTTTGTTCATATTTTGCTCTGCCAAATAGTGGGTGATTACTTCTTAAGTTATATCAATCCACTATTACGAAAATATGTGTACTTTTTCAGTACTTTCAGGCATTAAACTGGCAAAAATGAAGTTAATCGGTCCATAATCACGCCTACATTCCATGTAAAGTTATAGCTATAAGGCTCTGAAATCCAATCTTAAAGTAGATTTCAATGTTTTTAGTGTGGAGGAAAAAGTTGTAGCTATTGCCTGTAACAAGGAAAGAAATAACTCCAACTTTGCTCCTAAAACTCACAGTCGATTTCATCCGATATCAGTCTCCCTTATTTGCTATGTAAACATGTGTACAGTCGCGGTTAGAATTTAAGTAGTGTGCATACTTTGGTCGTGCTCTGTTATTGAAACTAGTTTTTGTTGCAAGGCTCCTATTTCCCTTTCTGATATGGTTGTTGTTTTAGCGTCAAAAACACTCCCGGAAAAAAGGGAGTGTTGTCAAAAGCGGCAGTCCTTAGCCGGATATAAACTCGGTACTTTCTTGCGGCACATGTCCGACTGTCGAGGGAGCAATTTGGTATAATCAGTGCAGCCTTCTAGCTCATCTCACCCCCTCCTTCCGTAAGGAAGAAGAAGTTTGGTAATGAGAGGTGAGAGACATCATATCCGTAGATCAACCATCAAGTTGCATATAATTACTCTTACGACAAGCATACCTACCTCGAGCATATTCTAACCCAAAATAAACAGTTATAAAGGTAAATAGTCGTTGCTGGCAAAACATACAAAGCATATACATACGTAACAGCCCCCAAATCTTCGGGGATTTTTTTGAAAACGACAACAACATCTCTCAAGACTGCTAGTGGACGTTTCATGACGTCGGAACATCATTTACATAATAGGACAAAATGAGCATACGCTAGTCACTCAATTCTGGTGGCTTAGTTATGTTTTGTGGTTTCAATTATTCAACAGAAGATGCCGCAAACTCATTGTGGTCTAACCCTATTGAAACTGCAAGCTGCCTAGAATCTTCGTGAGATTTATGACCGTGCATGGAACGGACATGCCGGTTGCAACAACAACAGCATGATATCAAGTTTTCCTTAACCCAATGAATAAATGGCCTATTATTGTTGGTAACGACAAAAAAAGCTCCCCGAAGATTTTGGACTGTATTACGGATGTGATCTATCCTTTCCAGCAAAGTTTTGTTCGAACCCGTTGAACATTCGGCATGTGCATTTTATTCGCCTCTCATTTCAAACATTCCCTACCACTGGTTGTTTTTTTTGGCCATTTCCTAAGACAGATGAATTTGTGCGCAGAAGCTATTCATTCCAAAAATACCCTGGGGGGTTTGGTAACCCCTGCCGACTTCGTTTTGAACAAAAAATGTTTTCTAACCCTTTTTATGAGGCCTGTTCCGACACTTGTACCTGGAACCGTAGGTGTCATAGACCAACAGACTACCACCATTACACGGTGACCATCTAAGACAATTACGATTATTCTGATATTCCATAAACTACTCTTATTTTAACCGCAACTGTAAGTCTACCGCACATATGCACCTCACTTAAATCTCTTAGTATTTTTTAATATTTTTAACTGAATTTTTTTTTCTTGTTAACCTTTATTACTATTAGACTTAGCATTCACATGAATTCATTTAATCCAAAATTAATTTGTTTAACTACTTGTTGTTGTTGCAAATTTACATGCCAACAATCCGTAACGTCGCGTTCTCTCTTTTCTAAATAAACGTATTTGTTGCTTTAATATTTAATTTTATTGTATATTTATTCATATTGCTTTTGAATTTAGCTAATTTCGCTTTGTTTTTATTGTTTTGTTACGCCGTTTTTGCATGCTAATTTATTGCATTTCCTTTTTTGATCACTATGATTATTATGTTGTGTGTTTGTAGTTGTAGCTGTAGCTGGTAGTGCAAGTCTGATGGCGATTTTTTATACAAGGTTTATTTTTTTTTTCTTTTTGGCTGCTGCTTCTGTTAAATTATTATTTTGTTTAAACTCCTCCTATTTGTTCCCTTTAACGCTGCGTCTCCCCTGTTTTGTGGAGTCGATGCAGTTGCTTAGTGTTTTGTTTTTGTTGTTTCAGGTAAATCGCTGCTCGTATTTCTAAGTAGCAAGTGTTGCTGTTGTTTTTGGCTAAGTTTTTACTATAATACTTTTGTTGTTATTGTTTTTATTTTTGCATTTTTATTAATACAACTTTATTTATTATTCTATTCATGCATTTGTCGCCGTTTCATTTAGTACATGCGCTTTCATACAGTTGTGTTCAATATAATAGTAGTGAAATTAAATTAGATATCGGTTGTCGAAATAAAAAGAAGCTGTGTTTTAATAATTTTAATTTAAAATATAGCAAATTCCATAACATAAACCACATAAAAAGGAATTTCAAAGTTTCCACAAAGTTCAGGAAAGTTAATTAAGTAGCTGCGCTGTAACGATTACCACCAGTGAAAACTTGAAAAATATTGTGGCTATCAAGCATTATCGTTATTAAAGACGACGTTGTTACCGGAACACCAACTTCACAAATTTAATTACTTTAAGGTTGCGGATCTCTATAACGGTAACTAACTCAAATTACTGATATGCCACTTCAAAGTCGTCATGTCTTTTAAGAGTTTTTGCTGGTTTCAGCGATGCTGTGAAGTTCCTTTTTTGTTCTTTAAAGTAAATGAACTTGCAGTGATAGTGGAATCATAGTGGCGTTCGGCAATTTGTAGTAAATATTACTACAAAGTTCCGTACTGTCAGTCGCTAGTTACTCTGAAGTGGTAATTTTTGGAGAGTAATACTTTCAAGAATTTTATCATGTCGTATGCGATGAATTGCTATATACTCGTACCATATTCTGTGATTAAATGCTTACTCCTCCCCTCATGTACCGTAAAGCGCTATCGATAAAGACGTTAATGGCAAACTAGCAATGATAAATATTGAAATATTATTATGGCCCGACATTTTTACAGCACTGTTCACCATTCTAAAATATAATATCAATACATTTTCCAAAAAAAATTCTTTTTTTATTTGGCTAAAGATGTTACGGATTTTTAAAATTTTTTGTAATCAGAATCGCATCAGTAAATTATAAAAATAATAAATAATAAAATTTCAATCCAAGGAACTTTGTAGCCGTTTGACACGGCCTGTTACACTGACCGACTTCCGCCATAACTCCGATTTAAAACTGTCGGAACCGAAATCAGAATCAGAAGTCGAAAATCAAACAAAAGTTCCTACGTTTACAGTAGAACGTTTCTACATATAACAAAATTGTAACTGGCCGATGTCTGTACATTGCAGATATTCATGAAAATTTTATAGGGGGAATCATTATTAAGTTTTTAGAATTTTTGTCTGTCTGTCTGTATGTTTGGCCGCGCATCACTCAAAAATTGTTGAATAGAATTGAATGTTACATTCCCCGTTGCATGACTGGACGTCTAACTTAAAATTTAAGATATTCCTTTTAATAACTCTACAGGTTCAGGAGCTATCGACCAATATGTGGACCTGGGTGATCGAAAATGTATTAGTAGAATATTGGTATCAAACGAAAGGTGATAAGTGTGCTGCAAGAAGCGATGTGAACGCCTTAAATTTACCAAAATTGAATCAATTTGAAGCTGAGATCACGGTTGCCGTTTTGGCCGAAACGTACCATTTTTGGTACGCATTGTTTCGCCGGTTACGTTGGTACGCAACCTCCAAATTTGGTACATTTTTGCCATTTTTACTTCAACGCAACTCCGATGACACTGCTACAAATATCAAACCTGCATTTGAATGACTAGAAAAAATTATTTAGTCATAATGTTGTGTCTCTTTCACTCTCCTGCTTTACTAGCAGTAGAAGTGAAGTGGTGCCACTTGTATCAACTTATACGTAGGAGTCTTTCTCTGTCATACGTCGCTTTGATATTTTTAGAAAAAGTTGTAAAGAGGTACCACTATTTGTTTGTGGTAAAAAATAGCACCAGCAAGTAATGCTAATGAAATTAAAATTATTATCATATTTGTCTTAGTTCTGAAGCGGAAAAATAAAGATGGATAGGTGAGTTTTATAATCGGGGGAATATGCGCAAGCAAATGAATGGAATTGTGGACATTTTAATTTATTTATTTTTACTCATTATATGGTATATTTAGAAGAATAAAATGTTATATGTTTTTCGTTTTTTTATGTTTATACATACACATATGTATATTAACCCCCGTTTCTGTGTAAATTTATGTCAGCAGATGAACTGCTTAGAATTGTTTTAATAAATGTTGTATTGTTTGCCAATCAAATTATTTTGGTACGTTTTTTTTCGGTTTGGTACGAATTTTGGTACGCAAAATTTTAGATTTTAGGCAAACGGCAACCGCGGCTGAGATATGTCCTCTTTTCTAAGCGTCGCACAGTTTACCCATATTTTGTTTATATCCTCGACACTGTACGGTCGCTACTATCTCAGTAGCCATTGAATCGCCCGCCGCAATATACTGCTCCCCCATTAATAGCGGTGCCATTCGCTGCCAGCTACAACTTAACGATGCGGGCATGTCGTCTGTCTGCTACTCGTAAATGCATAACTAGTCAGTCAAACAACTAACCTTATACGCTCTTTCTGCGCACCTAAGGCAGCAGGCGCCTTGTACGAACAATCAAACAGACAATGACTGGCCCGACTGGCCTTACTTCTTTGACTCCTACGCAGAAATTGTATATAAATATGGATATGTATGGAGATTTGTATTCATATGTGAGTCTATTGCCTGGCTATTTTTTTGTTGCCTCAGTAGTATTATTCGGAGTGACCGACCGCTTTTGTTATGTATTTTAGTTTAATTGTAAGCTTTTGTTATTGTCGCAGTTATTATAATTTTTGTTAAGTTTTATGTTGATATTTCAATACAAAAGCCGTAATATTTTGTAATAAGTTGCAAAAAAACCAATGGGGCATGTTATATATCTCCACTACTTACCAACAGATTGGAATCAGCACATATCCGAAACTATTCATCAACAGGGGGCAGCCATTTTATTTTGGTACGTTTTAGTTCCGATAATTTTCGTTACATTTGTTTCAAGTTCGTAATAAATAGATAGAGCAGTCGGCCAGCACCGTTCCCCAAGTGTAACAAAGCAAAGTCATCTGAACAATAAACCAGACTGGTTAAATTTGATTAGTAATTAATAATCAATTAATTAGACGGCTCTGATTATTTTCATTGTTTTTTAGGAAAAGGCAATTATCTATTGATTACGAATAGAAAAAATTAAAAATAATCAGGATTTTTTACGATTATTAAAAAAAAATCTAAAATAATCAAAAAAAAGTAGTTTTGATTACTTTTGATAATTTTTGTTTTTTTATAAATTTTTTTTTTTTTGATTTTTTCAGTATTGTTGATGTGTATATTTATGTGCTTCTACAACAATAATGAAAAAAAAAATCACAAATAATCAGAAGTAATGAAAAAAAATTTTTTTTCATTATTTTTAATTTTTCTTAATCTCTCTCTCTATGGCGCGATATACAACAGGTATATCATCATAAACCTCCTAAGAGATTTTTGCGCCAAGCTTCTCTTCCAATTTGTGGTGTGCCGATTTGAATTTTCCCTACAAATTGGTGGGACCTACAGTTTTTTGCCGACTCCGAACGGCATCTACAAAGGAGACGAATTTTTGCTGAGAAGCCTGTCATGGCAGAAATACACTCGGAGAGTTTGCCAAACCACTGCCGAGGGGCGACCCCGTTTTGAAAAACTTTTTTCAAATCACTTTTGATGTTACCTGTACCAGAGCTCGAACCATGGACCTTCGTTGTGGTAGGCCGGCAACACTACCTTCACACCACTTTTTTAAAAAATTGGGAAATCATCATTAAAAATTGAAAGTAATGGTAAATAATCATTAAATGGATACTCAATAAAATAATTTATTAAACCGGTAATCACGAGTAGTAAGTACGTACGAGTAGTAATCATTATTTGAGTACGAGTAGTAGTCATTATTTGAGTACGACTACTAAGTTCCCTGAAATTGCTCGTCATTTCAAAAAATATAGAACAAGTTTTTTTTGGGGGTAGACACTTAATGAGTACAATATTTTCTATAGGTCAGTTTATTGTTCTGTGTACTTTGCTCTACTTGCTGTGTTTACTTTGCTTTATTACCTTAAAAAAGGTTCTCTCTTATCTCTAGAGAGAGGCGCCAGCGAATATCCCGGTGCATCAACAGTGTGCTTTAAATGATCCGAACTAGGGCCTTATGGGATTAGTTCCTAACTAGGCTTTTATGGGCACAGCATCCGGAGCAGAACAGTACCCGTTGACACATCAAACATTACAATTAGTGTCAAACAAAAGGTCACAGTTTGCACATATAAAGAGATCAAAACTGGTACTGGTCGCATGCTAATTTGAGACTCATCTCGGATTCACCGTAGACTAAGTAATGGTACTTTTTAAAGTTGATTGGTTAAAGGTGGTGTTATTGCTTAGCTCACGTTTCATTATTTTTTTCAACTCGCTTTCGAAAGATTACGGATTTTAAAAACTAACTTACTACGACGTGTCGCCGTCATTGTGGATTTCTTTGTTCGAATGACCCACGCGTGGATGTAGGAAAACTAATAAAACCAAACCGCGAGCTTTTGGCGCGTGAGTATTAAAAAAAGTATTAGCTGTATATCTATAATTTGTCAATTAGACCGACCAGAAGAAGTATTTCATTTTCAAACTCAAACCCAAAAAAGGACAAACATATAAATCTCTGGAGGTAATGTTTTGCCAAGCGCTCTGCGATGCCCAAGAGGGTGTTAGGCGACACATGATGTCTTATGACGAAACTTCTCCAACACCGGACCACCTTGGAACAAGATAAATAGACCACAGAAAAAAAAACAAGCATGAAAATATATCAATGAGAGCAGTGGCTAAAATAACAAAATGTCGCGTATGTACTCCAGAAAGATTCTGGAAATTATCACAGCGGAGGAGGCTATGCTGCAAACCAATCAGCTTAAGGAATAACGAAAGAAACCAAGCCTACGAAATTTGGTGCATCTAGAGACACAAAAAGTTAAAATATAAAAAACTGCAAATGAGTGTGAGCGCATATCGGACTTCGGGAAAGGACCCTAGAGCGTCTCCATAGATATCAGCACCCAAGTTTACCGTCACCTGACACACCTAAACGATACTAGGAGAATAGATTTTAGTGGGTCAAGCTTTAAGTGTGCTTTCCATCCCATTCTCGGACAGATGTTTGACATCATTAAAAAAAAAAAAATTAAACAAGTTTTTTAGGGAAAGGCCGCATCTATATTCTTCATACCTACTTTTGATGTAGGAATAATTTTTTGTCTTTTGCTTATTCCTTCACTTCTTCTTTTCTTTAAATGGTCATCTAACCGCCTGGGCGATTTTGACCGTCCAACATAGCTCGCCAGTCGTTTCTTCGTTGCGCCAACTGGCGCCAATTGGAAACACCGCGGGATCGCAAATCGGTCTCCACTTGGTCCTTCCATCGGAGTGGTGGTCTCCCTCTTCTTCTGCTTCCACCGGCGGGTGCCGATAAGAATACCTTCTGGGCTGGAGCATCTTTGCTCATTCGCACTACGTGGCCTAGCCAGCGAAGCCGCTGTGTTTTAATTCGCTGGACTATGTCGGCGTCTGCGTAAAGTTCATACAGCTCATCATTAAATCTTCTTCGCTACTCGCCGTAGCCAACGCGTAGAGGTCCACAAATCTTTCGAAGAACCTTTCTCTCGAATACTCCCAGCCGCCTCATCAGATGTTGTTAGTGTCCACGCTTCTGCACCATATAGCAGGACGGGTGCGATGAGTGACTTGTAGAGTGTTATTTTCGTTCGTCGAGAGAGGACTTTACTTTTCAATTGCCTACTCAGTCCGAAGTAGCATTTGTTTGCAAGAGTGATTCTTCGTCGGATTTCTAGGCTAACATTATTGTTGGTGTTAATGCTGGTTCCCAGGTAAACGAAGGCCTTTACTATTTCGAAATTATTGCTGCCAACAGTGGCTTGGTTGCCAAGGCGCGAATGCGCTGACTCTTTGCATGATGACAGAAGGTACTTCGTTTTGCCCCGTTCACCACCAATCCCATTTTCTCCGCTTCTTTTTCTAATTTGGAGTAAGCAGAAGTTACGGCGCGGTTGTTAAGGCCAATGATATCAATATCGTCAGCATATGCCAACAGTTGCACGCTTTTATAAAATATTGTTCCAGCGCGGTTAAGTTCTGCAGCTTGTATTATTTTCTCCAGCATTAAATTAAAGAAATCGCACGATAGGGGGTCACCCTGTCTGAAACCTCGTTTAGTTTCGAACGGCTCGGAGAGGTACTTCCCAATTCTGACCGAACTGGCGGTAGTCGTATAAGTTTTGCGGGGAAACCAAATTCAGACATAGCGGCATATAGGCAGCTCCTTTTCGTGCTATCGAAAGCGGCTTTAAAATCAACAAAGAGATGATGCGTGTCGATTCTTTTTTCACGGATTTTTTCCAAGATTTGGCGTATTGTAAAAATTTGGTCGAAGGTAGATTTACCAGGTCTGAAGCCACACTGATAAGGTCCAATCAGTCTGTTCACATCAGGCTTCAGTCTTTCGCACAATACGCTTGATAGGACCTTATATGCGATATTCAAAAGGCTGATTCCGCGATAGTTGGCGCAGTTTGCAGGATCGCCCTTCTTGTGGATTGGGCAGAGAACACTAAGATTCCAATCTTCAGGCATGCATTCATCCGACCATATTCTGCATAGAAGCCGATGCATGCGCCTTACCAGCTCCACGCCTCCGTGTTTGAATAGCTCAGCAGGCAAACCATCAGCCAGCTGCTTTATTGTTTTTCAATCGGGAAATTGCTATTCGCACCTCATTATAGTCGGGTTGTGGAACGTCAATTCCATCATCTTCGATTGTGGGCTCGGCTTCGGCATCTTCTCTGGTTTCTTGCTCAGTTTCTTCATTTAAAAGGGCAGAGAAGTGATCCCTCCATATTCTGAGTGCTCTCTGAACATCGGCCACCAGGTCGCCGTTCTCATTCTTACAGGAGTTTGCCCCGGGTTTAAAACCTTCTGTCATTGCCGAATTTTTTGATAGAATTTTCGGGCATTATTCCCTTTGGCCAGCATCCCAAGCTCCTTTATTTCACGCTTTTCTGCCTCTCTTTTTCCTTCACTAGGTTTAACTAAAGAACACCAGAGAGAAGAAACGACCGACGAACTATATTGGACGACAAAACTCAGCCCAGTTAAGCTAGTCCAACCTTTATAGCTCAATCAAAAAACGAAATCTTTTTTAATATAATTATATTTAATGCTAATTTAATACGCCCTCATTTAATTTATTACACTTTGAAATGTCATGCAATTTAGAACGATTTCGTTTCTTGATTGGGCTATAAAAGTTGGATTAGCTTAAGTTGGCTAAAATCGTTTAGACGGTTAAGCGCCATTTAAAGAAGAAAGCAGAACATAATTTTTTTTTTTTTAAGAAGTGATCAATTTTTTGGGGGTGTGGTACTGACTGAGCATTCAATTTTCCATATGTGTCTACATCCATTTTTTTTTTTTTTTTTTTTTTATTATATTTCGGCCCTATACACTGCGACCTTTTCGATCTTTTGTGCGTGACCTTTGAGCTTATTGCTCTATGAGGAGGCTTTTTATGTATTTCAGCACCTCCTCAGGCTTTTCATCCCAAATCACAAAGGGATTGAGAGTCACACAACCTAGGTGGGACAGTCTCTGTCTTGCTAACGCAACACATTCGCAGAGTATATGAACCGGAGTTTCATCTTCCAGCTCGCAAAATCGACAGATTGGTGTATCCGATAGATTTAGCTTACTAGGTGATAGCGTAGACTGCAATGTCCCGTATAATACCCAGTGAGAGTTCTTAAATCCTCCTTTTTAAGTTAATAAGCCTCGCCGATGCTCTTTGTGATGGTTGTATAAAGAGTTTGGCCTGCCTCTGCCCTAGGCTGCTAGTCCAATGCTGCCTAAACTGTTTGTTTTCCCAGTTACTAACGGTCTCTCTTCCGTGAGCCTTGGTGAGCCTACAGAAAGGTTCGGGACCATAGAAGGCTGTTAGAGCACCCTGTTTTGCAAGGTGATCTGCTTGTTCGTTGCCCTCATGGCCCTCATGCCCTGGGACCCAGCCCAACAAGACACGGTTTCTGGCTCCCAGATCATTAAGGACCGTTACGCACTCATCAACAAGTTTTGAAGTGATTGTGTAAGACTGCAAGGCACGTAAAGCAGCCTGGCTGTCCGACATAATGTAGATGCGCCTAGAGGATAAACCCCTGCCAAGGCATTCTCTAGCACAGATTTCTATTGCAGGGGTAGTTATTGGTCCAGTTATTGTCGCCAATCATTTTGTTGGCTGTATGTGGGATAAAGTGGTCTTATCAGCAAGTAACTATGCTAAGCTGCCCATGTGTCACAATAATAAAGACTTTCTTTTTTTCTGGTCAGTCTAATCTCCATATGAACAAATTTATGTGTATAAGTCGTCTTATTAGTAGTAATTTCCATAATATCAAATGTATTTTAATTAATTTCACTTCAAAGTTAGACAACCGTGTGCAACGTAGACGTACCTCTGTCATCCGTTATTAGACCCCCATAATGTACATACAACAATTGCATTAGCAAAAACAACAGCAATCAATGACCAGCACCACGAAAAGTCAAATAATGTCGGCGCATTCAGATTAGTTTCAATTGATTTAAATTAATGATCATGTCACCATTTTTAATTATTTATTTATTTGATTATATTAGGTCTATTGTTTTTTCTTGCTACTTTGGATGCAATCCATTTTGAAAATGCATTTTATGTCAATTGAAATACTTGTGGAGGCTTCCGGTATATATAGTGTATTCAGCGCTGAACACTTTGTCCAGACTTTGAGAAAATGGTTAAGCACAGAAGCCTATTATATGTAAGTCAAAACGCACCCAAGTTGAAATAGTAAATCAATCACCCCACTCCGGTTTTTTTAACGCAGTTTTAACTGTTCCTCTTTAAACCTAGTGAAGCTACTAAGATAAGAACAGATAGGTATAGAAAATAATCTAAATCGGACGAATGTCACACCCACTTTTTCTATATGCATAATTTCTTAAAATGGAAAACTGTGATAATTAATAAACTATTTCTGGTAAACTACGAAAATTTTACAGCGATCTAAATTGTGTAAAATGTTTAAAAATGGGCGTGGCCTGGCCCACATATGAGAATAAATTTGGCTAGATATAACTCGTGTCTTCAGTCCCCTTGGAAAAATCGTGCGACTAATCTCTTTAAAGACTGTCCCGCAATTAATCCCACTCGTCTATAGTCCCTTATGTGCATAGTTCTCTCTCTCTATGGCGCGATATACAACAGGTATATCATCATAAACCTCCTAAGAGATTTTTGCGCCAAGCTTCTCTTCCAATTTGTGGTGTGCCGATTTGAATTTTCCCTACAAATTGGTGAGACCTACAGTTTTTTGCCGACTCCGAACGGCATCTACAAAGGAGACGAATTTTTGCTGAGAAGCCTGTCATGGCAGAAATACACTCGGAGAGGTTGCCAAACCACTGCCGAGGGGCGACCACGTTTTGAAAAACTTTTTTCAAATCACTTTTGATGTTACCTGTACCAGGGCTCGAACCATGGACCTTCGGTGTGGTAGGCCGGCAACACTACCTTCACACCACGGCGGCCGCATAGTTAGGATACGTTAAATTTACTCGTTGTTGTTGTTATTAACAGTGGTTAATTCCCACAACAGCCGGTTCTATCGTACCGGAATGCCACGAGGTTTTTTACCCGGCCAAGGGCTGTTAATTCAGTGTATCCCTGTCTAATCTGTCATGTCCCACTCGCAAATTGTCATCATAGCAAACCCGCTGGACGGGTTTCTCTCTTGTTACGGACTGGTATCGAACCCAACCCCGAACCAAGAGATTGGACCTGCTGCGTCTGCTGGAAGAAATTTCCGTCATCCCTTGTCAAATTTGGGTTTGTAACAAACCGGTTTCGGCGTTCCGCCATCCTCAGTGTAGTTTCTTTCTGACGGAAAATCGTTCCAATATAGTACATCAACTTTTCATCCTGTCGGAAAATCAACAAATAAATAAATGTTTACTCCTTTAGCTTTATTTTTTTTTTTTTAATTTGCCGAAGAGACATTTTTCAAAAGAAAGAGCCGATATTGAGATGTATAAAAATTGTTTTCTAAGTAATCGTCGTATTAGCCTTGAAATACCGTGACAACCACTTCAAAAAGTAGTTTATGGGGAAAACGCGTTTAATATTTGGTCAGCTTAGATGCCGCCTAGCAATCCACTGTACCTTCGAAATTCTTAAGAATTTAAAATTTCTCAATAAAAAAAAAAAAAATAACCACTTAGCAATGTTGTTAATGAGTGTCTAAGCAAGACTACAACAGCTCCGAGTACTGATGCTATGTTTTCTGTTCCATAGCGAGCTTCATAACACAGCACATTGGAATTAACATGTTTTAATTGGACCTGTTAAATTTGACGGCTTTTTTAATTGGTAATGATTATTTTATTTGTTTTTCAAAAAAATACAATTATTAATTGATTACGATTAGAAAACAACAACTACAAAAATACTGAAAAAAATCAAAAGAAATCAAAACAACTTTTTTGATTATTTTTTAATTAATTTGAAAGTATTCATTGAAAATTGAAAGTAATTGTAATCAATCATTAAATGAATTCTCAAGAAAATAATTAATCAAAGCGGTAATCATTACAATTAGCAATCATTATTACACAGGTCTGGTTTTAATCAATGTTTTTCTCATAGAATTCTAACTTGGATTCTTAAAAAAGTTCAAAACCGTTTCGAAAATTCGTTGGAAAATTTGGAAATATTTTTGATGGGAAGGCCAAAATATAGCTTTGTGTCCCATCAAATCCTAGTATAATAAAGTTCACATTTCAATCATTAAAAATCGCCTCGAGTTTTTAGAATTTTATTTCTTAAGTCAACATCCGATTGTTTCCATGTAAAAATAAAATTTGTTCATACACTATATGGAGAGAAATGCAATAAAAAAAAACGATTTTTAAAAAGTTGTAATTTTATCCTTTGTTATGCTACAATTTGATTTGTTAAAAACTGCATTTTCGGCTTTCAGGCTTAAAATATATAAGTATGTATTTTAATAACTATGTACATACATACAGTTGCGTTTAATATAATAGTAGTGAAATAAAAAAAGCTGTGTTTTTAATAATTTTCATTTAAAATATAGCGAATTCCATAGCAGAAACCACGTAAAAGGAAATTTCAAAGTTTACACAAAGTTCAGCAAAGTTAATTAAACTTTTAAAAATTTACATTAAAATTTCAATATTTTTATGCAGAATTTTTAGAAAATTTTTGGGTATGCAGTTTTGTAGCCCAATCAATTTTAATATAATATTGTGCAAGTTTGACCTCGCTTGAATTTTCAGAATTTTTTTCGTCATGCAACGCATAAAGAAAAATTCATTTTGCGTGGAATAAAACGCCCAACATCCTTGACAAAAAAAATTCTAAAAACTCAGGGGAAATTTTGAGGTACTTCTAACTTACACTCTGCCCAAAAATATTGAAATTATGATGTAAATTTTTAAAAGTTTGAATAATTTTCCTAAAATTTTTGTAAACTTTGAAATTTCCTTTTACGTGGTTTTTGCTATGGAATTTGCTGTATTTTGAACAAAAACTATTAAAAATACAGCTTCTTTTTGTTTTCGTGGAACGATATCCAATTTAATTTCACTACTATTGTATTGAACACAGCTGTATGTCTTTAATAACTACGTACATATGTATGTATAATCATCATATTTAGCATTTTAAACTGATAAAAATCTGTATTCTTAACTTTATGCACTTTTAAAAAGTATACATTTGAGTGTGCTATATTTATGAAACGCACTATATTTTACTCACGTGCAGCATCTAATTTTCACTTCACTTGCATGAAAGATATTAAAAATATGTAGGCGCTGTTTCACTTGGAACAGGTTCTTTTAATGTTTTTATTGTTATTTTATATTGAATTTAACAACTTTTTTATTGTTCCTGAGTGTCTTTAAACTGTTAAATGCATTGCTTATGTTTTTTACATTTGAATCATTTTATTGCGTTGTTTATGGTCGCCTTCTCTAAACGCATAAAACACTTAAGCTGATGCTCACCGATTCATGCCAGACTTTCCGCCTGCAGGGAAATTTAGTCTAATGTTTTAAGCAATAAAAGTTTAATACGACGTAAGCTATCCTATACTTTGGCTTATTTCTTAGAACATGATTAATCATGTCATTGTTTCTTTTGAAAGACTGGCCCAAGGAGGGTTGGATCGGATCGTTAATGGGCTTTAAAGAATACACTACAAAATCACTTTCATTTTGTGGATTCTAAAAATAACTCTTTTAGGTGCGGGAAATTTTGGAAACCCTCACAGTTAAACAGAGATTACACTTTTCTTATTTGGCAAATCGAATATTTCCTTTAGGGATTTGTTTGCGAAATTCTATTTTTTATTACATATTTAAACTATTGTTGTTATTTAGTAAAATTTCACAAAAGCTTTTATTTCTAAGTCTTTACGTTTCTTGTATATTTTTATATGTTTTATGAATATCAAATTGTATTATAACTTTGGTCCGATGTTTATAAGTATGAGAAGAAGAAGAAATATACCCACCAATAAGCATACGGAAATGTTCAGAGCGATGAGCTGACTCCATTTAGCCATGTCCGTCTGTCCGTCAGTCTGTCTGTTTGAACGCAAACTAGTCCCTCAGTTTAAGAGATATCTTCAACAAGATTGGACCAATACAACGCATAGCTCCCACACAATCGATTGTGGTTTGGGCTATAACTATTGCAATTTAATAGAGAGGAAAAAAAACTTGGCAGCTACCGTACTTATTATATATGTAATGTGCTAGTGAAAATCATCAAGACCGGACCGATACAACAGATAGCACCCATACATACACATTTTTCCGATAAACGGGGTTTGTGCTACGTATCTTTATATTAAAATATTGCAGAGTTCGTACTCACTGTAAGTAAGGATCGGACTCTTAAAACCGTGAAAAGTATAAAGCCTTCGGCACATATTCTTATATTATCCAGAAATCTCCTAGTTATCAGATATGAATTGATTAACTTTTTTCACTCTTTAACCTAAACAACTATGAGGACAATATGCGAGTTTCTACATAATTTACATACGTATGTGAATAACCAAATTTTAAGAAATAGCACTCATTCACTTACAGTGTCGAACGAAACGAAAGCAACAAATATCTCTGTTATATATGATTGAATAAAATTTCAAGTTCTATTATATATACATATATATATATCTTTCATTAGTTACTGGAAATTAGAAACAAGTAGTCTGATTGCATTATCCATTACAAAAAATTCTTCACTAAGGTGTTCAGCCGGACTCCAAAACTTGTGAGGCATAACTTCAACCCCAAACTCAAGTAAATCCTTTCTTTTCGTACTGATAAAAAAGTTGATACAAGATTTAAAAAATATTTGGGTAAGAGTCAAGTGTGATTATGAGATTTTTGACAAACAACTTTTTATCTCTCCATCTAATAAAATTGTCACAAGTCGATGTCTGTACATTGTAGATATTTAAGAAATATCGATAGGAGGGATCATTATTAAGCCAATAAAAGCCAAATCAACAGTTTTTAGAATTTTTGTTTGTCTGTCTGTATGTTTGGTCACGCGTCATTCAAAAACTGTTGAATGGAATTGAATGGAACTTTTACCGTTGTATTACTAGACGTTTAACTTAAAATTTAAGATATCATTTGTTCCGATACCTTTACAAGAGATATCGATCGATATGTGGGCCAAGGTGACCCAAAATGTGTTTAGTACAATATGGGTATCAAACGAAAGGTGCTAATTAGTGCTGCAATAAGCGATAAAAAGAAAGACCAAAATTTTAAAAACTGTTGATTTGGATGCTATTGTCACCATAATGATCTCTCCTATAAGTTTTTCTTGAATCTTCAATGTACAAAATAATTGTACAATTTTAATATACAGTCTCTCACATAAATAAGTATACACCCCTTTTTGGCAATTCTCTGGTTTCAGCAAATTTATTTTACATAGTTTTCTATAAGAAAATTTGTCACGATCTTACACAAAAACTGTAAATTATATTTTAAAAATGAATGAAAAATTCGCAAAAATTCGACGAATTTTCATTTTTGAATATGCAGATTTGTAGCCCGTTCATTTTCAGTATAGTAAAGTGTAAGTCTTAAGTCCGTAAGAAATTTGGCTTTTGAAATGCGAATTAATGTCACTGACAATAATTCCATTGACATTATGACACGCCACCCAAAAATTTCCCTGAAATTTCCATACAACGCATGAAGAAAAATTAATTTTGTATGGAAAAAAATACCCAACATCCTTTACAAAAAAAATTCTAAAAATTCAGTGGAAATTTTGAAGTACTTCTAACTGGCACATTATTGTACTAAAATCGAATAAGCCATAAAACTGCAAACTCAAAAGTAATCTAAAACTTTTGCCCAAAAAAATTGATATTTTGATGTAAATTTTTAAAAGTTTAATTAACTTTTTAACTTTGTTTAAACTTTGAAATTTCTTTTTATGTGGTTTCTGTTATGGAATTCGTTATATTTTGAATAAAAATTATCAAAAGCACAGCTCCATTTTAATTTCACTACTATTATATTGAACACATCTGTATACGAGGTGTGTTCAAAAAGTATCGCGAATTTTGTGTTTTTTCAAAAATTATTTATTTATTCATGAATATCTATTTTGTCCCCTTCAAAGTAATCCCCATGTGCCAACGGTTTTTCCAATCTTCGAAGCACTTCAAAAAATCATTTTTTTGTATCTTGTTCAGCTCCTCCTTCGATGCCGTCTTTATCTCGTCAAGAGAAGCGTAACGTCGTCCTTTCATGGGCCTCTTCAGTTTAGGGAACAAGAAAAAGTCACAGGGGGCCAGATCTGGGGAATACGGTGGCTGCGGCATCATTAGTGTGTTCTTTTTGGCCAAAAAGTCGCGCACAAGCAACGATGCGTGAGCAGGGGCGTTATCGTGGTGCAAAAGCCAATTTTTGTTCTTCCACAAATCCGGGCGTTTCCGGCGGATTGCTTCGCGCAAATTGCGCATAACTTGCAGGTAATATTCCTTATTGACCGTTCTTCCCTGTGGCAAGAACTCATGATGCACCACGCCCCTGCAATCGAAGAAAACTGTCAGCAAAATTTTCACATTCGACCGAACTTGGCGCGCTTTTTTCGGTCTTGGTTCGTGCGGCAGCTTCCATTGAGATGATTGAGCTTTAGTTTCCACGTCATAACCATAAACCCACGATTCGTCACCAGTTATGACCCTCTGGAGCAAATTTGGGTCGGCGCGGACAGAGTTTAACATCTCATTAGCAATGTTCATGCGATGCTGTTTTTGGTCACAATTGAGCAATTTTGGTACGAATTTCGCGGCGACCCGTCTCATGCCCAAATCATTGATAAAAATCGAATGGCACGAGCCAATCGATATGTTAAGGTCCTCAGCAACTTCTCTAACGGTGATTCGACGATTGGCCAATACCATTTTCTCCACTTCATTAATTTTTTCGTCTGTTGTTGAAGTGCTCGGGCGCCCGGCACGCTCTTCGTCGTTCACATCTTCTCGGCCTTCTGAGAACATTTTGTACCACCGATAAACGTTGCTTCGGTCCAAGGTAGATTCTCCGTATGCCACAGTCAACATTCGGAATGCATCCGCGCACTTAATTTCGTTTTTCACACAAAATTTGATACAGGTTCTTTGATCCATTTTTTTGAATAGGTAAAAATCGAAGACGATCCAAAACACGTGCAAGCAAAGCAGCTGTCAACAATTAACTGAACATTCAAAATGGCCGAGCTTGTCGGCATAAGTGAGAGACATGAGTACCAACATAACGCCACAAAAAATTCGAAATTCGAATATACGTAACCAGCGAAAATTCAAAATTCGCGATACTTTTTGAACACACCTCGTATAGTTATCTATTTACTTCCTTGTATCTCTTTCTACCTTCAATTTAATTAAATATTGAAATAATTTCGTTATACAATCCTGTCAACACCCAAGTTACCATCACGGTAATTGCGCAGCCTTGTCTGTGGAGCTTCATTCCGTTATCACAATTGTACAACAATTTTGTATTGCAATTTCCTTTTCTTCCAAATCAACCCCAAGCCACCTACTTCAATTCGTTTCAATTATGCATCATCCTACATTTTGCGAAAAGTTTATTCATTCAGTTTTATGTATATCCGCAATTCAAGTTGTCCATTCCAATCTATTTTCCTGTCCCCACCCCCCTCTTCTATATTTTGTATATTCTCCCTGCTTTTACGCAATGCACAATTTGAAAGTCGAATTTCATTATTTTGCATAGGCCAAACATATTTCGGCAATAGCTGGACATTTAACGAGAGAGAAATGAATAAAAGTATATTCGCTCTTTCTTACATATTTTTGTGTATTTATTGGTGTTTTTGATTTAATTGATTTCAATGATTTTGTTAATTTTTAACGAATTTCTTCTCCGTCCGCTTTTGCTTTAATTTTGATGATATCGATACCAAAATGATTTAAAATTTTAAGGACATTCACACAGTTTATTTTGGCCATCAGTTCGAGGCTCGCTGGTTGGTTGATATGGAAAGTATGCACCGACGCCAATCACCTCTGATGCACAGCCGATGTTTAACAGCCTTACCTTATGACGCTGAGTATATTATTTGAGGAGCTCACCAAGAGTAAATTCCTTGAGATATAACACGCTCAAGTGGGGTTATCCAAGGAATTACAAGTAACAGCGACAGTGTGCCGGACAATGGCATAGTAGGTGGTCCAAGGATTTCCGAATCCCAATAGGATTGCAGCTTCGACATTCGCACTATTGTTTTTGTAGTGACAGAGAAGCCCGTCTAACAGCAACGATCATTCGCGGTATAAAAGTTAACCCTAGACACGTAACCTTCGTCGATTCGACGAATACGCTATTCAAAATTTTCTGTTTTTTTTTTTAAGGCTGCCTTTCTAAAAGACTTGAACAAATATATCAGAATTGTTCCAAAATAATAATAAAATGTTTTATTTCGAGGATTAAAAATTGTTACACACATGTGTACAAAAAATGAAACCAAAAATTAAATAACTCTCATAGAAATAAGTATTTTAAGGAATGTTAGTCGAATCGACGAATGGTTAGATTTTATAGGGAGCGAGCGAAGGTTAGCTTTCTAGGGTTAAATCCTTTTTAAGACGCCGAAGAACTGAAGTCGTTTCCACTTACCTTGATAAAGGTGCGAGACTTTACTCCAGTAGACCTATTCCTTTCCAAATCCCCGTTCTATCTCTATAATATCAAATTCAATATTCGAGAAAAATATATTATTAAGCCACTTAAATCAGAAGCAACAGTTTTTAGAATTTTTTTCTACCTAAAAACTGCTGAATGGAATTGAATGCTTGTTCACCTTAGCATTACTGGAGATCCGTTATTTCGATAACTCGACCAATATGTAGACCAGGAGTGAACCAAAAAGTGTCAGTACAATATGGATATTAAACGAAAGGTGCTATTGAGTGCTGCGACACCTCAACTTGACTTGGGTTCTTAAACTATTAGCGGTATCCATTCATTCGTTTGCATGTATTTTCAAAGGGTTCATTAGCTACGTAAGAACATATGCACCATACATAACAAGCAAAGTCGAAGTACGAAAACCGGTTCACCAGAAGAAATAAGCTGTCACAAACTTGTAGCTTCATTAAGAGAAATATGACCTTTCAGCTTATGCATCCGTGTATTTGTATTTACTATCAAATAGAGTTTATGTTTTGTTGCCCCATTCGTTTGTATGTATGTATTTTCAAAGGGTTTTTTGTTTATAACTAATTATTGGACTCCATACTCTCTCTTACTAGAACGAATTGATCTTCTCATTTTTCAAAGAAGGAAAATTAGTTACTCCTAGACAAGATTGTAGACGATCTCCCGAAAGTATTAGGTCAGCGCGATTTTAGAATGGCCCAGAAGTGAAGGGCTAGAAATGCTCTTGATACAATTCAGGTTTACAGCGAAATTTTAGATATCCAATTAGTACTTTCTATTATCTAACATGGGTAGCTGTTTTTACAAGAAAAATGTAAGCATTTGCTTAGTCCGTTGACAGTTTCGAATAGGTGTTTTTCACATCAGAGTCATGCTCTACGCGCATCGTTATCACGTATGTCAAGATAAAAGATTTGGCGTTAATTTTTGGTTCCAACTAATCATTTTCTTAAAGTTAGGTCTTTTTAATTTTTTTTTTGATGTGTAAACATTTTTGGGCTCTGTAAAGCAGTCCAGCAAAGTTAAGCGTCACTGCCTGTAACCGTGCCTCTGCCGCTGCTTGTAATCGTGCTTCTGTCTGTGCCACGTATAAGAAATCTTGTTTGACTGCTTTGCTGATGTTTATGTGACGCTCTTCTTATGTGGATGTGTGTGTATGCAAGTGCTTTGCTGATTGTTATTTTTCGGTACTCGTGCCTAAACACGATGAATGCTATCAATCGACAAAAGACGAAGGCAACTGCGTTCATTATAAATATACACAGTGTTTACAAAAACAATATAAGTAATTATTCATATTAAATTTATTTTAGCTCTGAATACTCAACACGGTGATTATACTAATGGAATAAGATGCAAAGGAATTAACTAAGACAAAATAAAATAAATTGAATGAAGTAAAAATAAAATAAAATTGTGAAATAAAATAAAATAATATACAAGTTTTAAGTGACCTTTTTATATTATAAAATTTTGATGTTTTGCTGGCTCGAAGTAAATAAGATTATTGAATATAACACAGGTTTAAAAAAATGTAATAAATGGAATTAATTTAAATAAAAATAAAAACAATAAAATAAAATGAAATAAAATTAAGTAAAATAAAATAAAATTAAGTTAAATTAAGTAAAATAAAATAAACTAAAATAAATTAAAATAAAATTACATTTAAGGAACTATGTTAACGAAAAGGAAAGGACTTCTTAGACTGAGTACTGTTCTGAGCTGGTTAAGGAAGTTTATTGAATTTAATGACGTGTATTTGGCACAGACTCCTTTCTGTGCAGCAGATTTAAAATCAAAAAGTAAAATAATAAAATCTTTTCGAACTTAAGCTTGTTCATACGTAGATCAACGCATTGTACGCCACAGCTGAGCCCAAACATACTCAGAACAACAAATCAACAACGATTTATTACACTTCTCGGTTTTTTAGGCTTTTCTCGGCGATCTTCGCTTTATCTTGAATTGAAGATATATTCCTGCTAGTGAATTTCTTCAGTTAAAGTGCTTACATATTGGGCACAAAAGTACAACAAGCAATAAAACTGAAACAAACAAAAAAATGTTGAACGAAAGAAAGCAAGAAACAACAAATGAAAACAAACAAAACACGTTCTACGTTAAAAATCGGCTACTGGTGTTGAACGTAGTAAAATTTGTTGATCTGCCGGTTATTGTTTGTTGTTTGCATTGTCATCATATATACACGGTTAAAAATTTTAACCGAAATTTGAAACTTTATTTTGACTACATATCAAAGGCTGAGGGGAAGGTCACCCTCTTTCAAAATGTTTTTAGAAAAAACCCTATCTCAACATTTGTTTGAAGAACTTTCAGAATTATTTTCAACAACGGTCTATAACACAAAAGGCGTGAGTACGAAGTACTCGTGAAGTTTGAAGTGTAAACATGCGTATTCCGCGCAACAATTAAATTAAACTATTATTATTACATTAATTAAGTACAGATAACTAGTTCCTGGTTCTGTTGAGGTTTGACCACACTAACAATGCAAAGCTTTGTTCAATTTTTTTATAGCCACCTGCCCATTATCTTTCGTCCTTTTTTTTAATTTTTATTTTTATAATTTATTTTATTTTATTTTGTTTTATTATATTTTATTTTATTTTATTTCATTATATTTTATTTTATGTTATTTTATTTACTTTTAGTCCTGAAGATGATTTCAGTTTGAAATCGAAATATCGAAAACACAGAACTCGACAAATATATAATTTATATGTAAAATAAGCATTTTTGGTGTTTCAATTTACATATATGTTTTATTTTATTATATTTTATTTTATTTTGTTTTATTATGTATTATTTTATTTAATTATGTGTTATTTTATTTTGTTTTATTATATTTTTTTTTATTATTTATTTTATATTTTATTTTATACCAAAACAATTTTGTTGATTTTACGGCCCGTACATTTTCAAGTATTCATGAAACGAGCTCAAGGCCAAGAATAATAATTTTTCACTTTTTAATTTTTATGAAAATTATTAGTTTTTATTTTTTAATTAATTATTAAAAGTGGTTTTTCCTACTTTATTCAATTAAACAACTTTTAATAATTAAATTAAAAAAAGATTATTAAAAAAATAAAAAACAATAATAACGTTCATAAAATTAAAATGTGACAAATTATTATTCTTGGCCTTGAGCTCGTTTCGTGAATATTTTATTTTGTTTTATTATATTTTATTTTGTTTTAGTATAATTAAAGTTATTTTATTATAATTAATTTGATTTCATTATAATTAATTTTATTGTAATTAATTTAATTTATTTTATTTTACTATTACTTTTTTATTTTATGAAAGAGCTTTTAGAAATAACAGAAAAACGTAAAACTTTTTTTTAGATTGTAGACATTTTATTTCAGTTAAGTTTCAAATCTAACCAAGAAAACTTAAAATCGGAGTAGGTAATTGACAGGTTTCGAATTTACTTAAAATATTTTTTTTAAAGTTCCTTAATGCTTTGAAGTTTAAGCTAAAATTTTTAACCGTGTACAGACTTATCTCTTTAAATTTATTTTCTCTGTTTTGACTTTGATATTCCAAGCTATAAGTATTTGCTGTTGTGTTCCTACATATTGGTACAACGAATAGGTTTCTACCGCTTAACAACAAGCGAGTAAAACTTGTATTTAAAAATTAATGGTTTACATTGGAGCCGACTATGGTTATGGTATATACGTTATATTATGTATGTGCATATGTGAGAATACAGATGTATAGCAATTGATAATGATGGTCGAAGAATGAGTGAGTGAGTAGAATAACAAGCAAAAGAAGTAAATTTTTAAAGTTGTTGTGATGATCGATAATGATCGTTTGTAGGTTTTTTTTGTTTATTTTTCTGCAAACTAGCCCCACTGACCGAGCGACGGCTTGACTCCTCTATTTGTTGATCTTGTGATGTGTCTTATGAGTTCATTTTATGTTTGTATTTTACGTTTTTAGCACCAGCGGCTGTTTGTTGTACAATTTTTCACAGTTTAAAAGCATCAATGCTATGTGATATACGATCGACAGCACCATGACAAGTTAAGTGTTAGGCAAGAAGGGTGTTAGTACTATTCCTAATTATTTGTATATATTGCTAGGCATTACTTGTTTTGTTTATTGCATTTTTGTGTATTGCTCTGCTTATTTTTTGAATATTATTTCTTTGTTTCTGTATTTTTTCTTCAAGTTAATTGTTGTGGCTTTTATTATTTATTTTTTCATTTTTAAGTTTTTTAACATTTTTTCTTGATTTGTTGGACGAGTAATTTGTTTGCTAATTTCTTTGGTATATAGCCTCCCTACAATACATACTTACATTTGTTTGTCGATCCGAGACATATACCTTCAGGCTTTGCACTAAAAACATTGATAGCATGGAATTAATTCACGGTTGTAAAAAAGTCATTGGACTATTTTTTTAGTTCCATTTACAAGTTTTTATCACTTGAGGATAAGCGAGATCGAGATCGAAAACGGAACCTAGATCTGAGAACGAAACCGAATCTAGGACCGATTCAGAAAATGGTTCCGTGATGTCTACCCGACTTTGCAAACGTAAATTTTTCAATTACAAAACCCTTCGATATAACGCATAGATTAGCGCTAGAAGGTTTTAGTGTTGACCTTCCATGTCAACATTCATGGTTTGCCCACAATTAAGCCAATAGTTTAGAAAATTAAAAAAACAAGAATACATAAATCCTAGCTATGAAGTTGGTAGTCGGACTATATTTAAATAACACCTTAGCTAAGCATCGCTTGACGATGTCGCAAATCACTCAGAACCTTTCCTCAGGACAATTTTTATTGCAATGGTCCACTTTTATTTTTCTTTCATAAAATCCCAGAAAAGGATTCTAATTTTCCATACAACTAAATAAATTAATAAAAAAAACTTTGTACTTACACAAATTTAAAAAAAAATGTTTAAATTGCTACCTAAATACTTCAATTCACAAACATGAACTAAAAACAGCCCCACCCGTCGTTATTAAATTGTTTCCCCCCATTCAATCACAAACAATTCACATATTAGGTAGTGTAACTATCAGAATATTAAATATCATGTATTAGCACTATTTTATATATAACTTTAAGGTCGTCATGTTATCGCATAATCAACTCTCACTGCACCTGTGATGTCTACTCTTTTTTCACGCTAACTACGCTGCCTATGCCTTTTTTATTGATTTCAACAAAAACCTATACATCAATAGAATGACATTAAAATGTACAATGTCAAATACAAACCCTATTACATTCACTTGACACAAAACAAATCAATCAGGTGCCTCGAGATCAGTAGCTACTCAAACTGCAATCTAAAAAATATATTTAATATGCCGACGGATTGTCTAGTCTGATTTATTAGCTTATGTATTGAACAATTATAAATACAATAAAGAATTTAAAACATACAACCATATATTTCATTGTTCTTACATAGTTATGTATCTATGTACTTATCTAAACAATTTATATTAAATTAAATTTTCCTGCATGGATCTAGAAATATTGACTCTCCCTATCCCTATCACTATCCTTACCCCTTTCGCAACCCTATTCCTGTTCTACCCTTCGCCTTCATATAAAAGATCTCTATAGCAAATAATTTAAAGCTCGTAGAAATAGTTGCGGAGTAATATTAGTTTAGATTAAATCAAAAGGCGTCACCCTTTCCTCTTCCCCCTACCGAATTTTTTTCTTGTGGAGATTGACCTCATACTACTCTGAGCCAAATTTCAACATTATACCATAAATACTTCCGGAGATATGCGGTATGAAAATTTTAATTTGCGTTGGAGGTGCCACGCCCACTTCTCCCTTGCTCCTTTTTTTACGAAAAATCTCACTTGTATGCCACGCCTACTTCTCTCTTCCTCCCCTTTTTTCTTGAAGTGTAAAGGACTGGTCTTCTTTAACTCCTTACCAATTTTCAATGTTCTACCACGCATACTTCCGGAGACATGCGGTATGAAAATTTAAATTTGTATGGGAGGTGCCACGCTCACTTCTCTCTTCCTCCCCTTTTTTCTGGAAGTGCTAGAGATTGGACTCATTTAACTGCTAACTAATTTTCGATATTCTACCATGAATAGTACGGCAAATCTCATTTGTAAGGGAGGCGCCACGCCCACATCATCCAGTGGTCCGATCCCACTTGAGTACACACAAAAAATTTCATCAGTAGCGCTCCCGGCGTTTAGAAGGAGCTCAGTGACATCACACGCACAGAAGATTTGTGCATATAAAGATAATAAAATTCATATATTCTCTTGTTTCTTTTCAGGTGAGGTGAGTTTCGTCCCGGTGCTAAATTGGGCTATTAATTACTTCATAACAATAAATTGAGTATTGGTGAGTTGTATAAAGTTTATTGTTGTAAGCTAGTTCACTAACCATAGCCGATTTTTGTTTTTCGGCCGCACTTAGCGACTTATGAATAAAATAACAAATTAAAATTTGTTTTTCAAAATTTAAATAATTGTTTTGCTTGTTCATTTTTGGTTTCTCTCTATTCAAAAAATTACCAATAAAAAACGGGCAATATTTTCTAACTATACCATTTTGTAATTTGCTAAAAACTGTTTGATTTAGACAAAACTCAATAGAGCAATCCGAAATCGAAACATAGTTTTTTTTATTGATCAAATATTAAGTGAAAGTTAAAACCTTTATGTTTCGACTTGCCGGGATCATGATCCACTTTATCTATCATTGTTGATACGAGACGACGACGAAGACCCACTGGCTGTCAGATATGTCCGAAAACAGTAATACCCTGAATGCCTCCTGGATAGTAGATCTCGGATCGAAACACACTCGCTATTTCCCATAGAAGCGTAGATATGAACGGTTCCGGAAATGTCCTCTCCTACTTCACTGGTCACTTCTAAAACGCCCGATATAACTTAAATATTGAAGTTCTCACCTTTCCAAACTTTCCTAGAAGTAAAGAAAATCCTCGTTTGGCCCGAAGACAGCCTCGTTACAGATGTATTGCGTTTTCGTACCAATATAGTCGTTTACATCGATCCAAATACGGCTGTGCCGGTATGCAGAGTCCTAACTTTCTAAGCCGACATTTGTATATCACATCCAGAGCCTATGTAGGACATGATCTAATTGTTCCTGTGATCGCAGCACAGGCAGTTTACTTTAATTTCCCTCGCGCATTGTTCATGTAGTTCACCTCCACTGGCTTTCTAGCCAATCAATCCTTACTAGGAAAAAAGCCACATTCGAAAGTAAAAAAGAAAGAGAAAGTCGGAGAAGAGATCTAGAAAAATTAATAGGGTATTAAATAACCTTAGAGAATATAGAAATGACGATAGACCTAAAATTGTAGAAGCAAAAAACAGGCACAGATGTAGCGAAAGAGAAAAGTTTGGCAAGAAAGAGAAATGTAAAATGTACATAGCTAGATAAGGAGAAATCGGGTCGAAGTCGCTCAGGCAAAGGACTAAATCTTGTGTCATTGGAAGTTACTAGGATGGAGGCGATAGTGCTTCGGGATTTGTATATAAAGAACCCAATCGATGTCAGGTATGGGACTAGGCTCCAATTAAGGATGCCAATCCCGGCACCTGAAGTCCCCTTTTCCATGAGAACGCCCATTTTCGCTTTACTTTGCAGAATTACCCAATGAAGTATTTAGAACTTTTGAATGACTTAGAACAAGATTTTACCCACAGCATACATATTTCCTCCACCTCAAATTCATCACAGTACATTTGGGAGTTGGAAACTCAAGTTCATCACAGTACATTTGGGAAGTGGGAACTTTTCGCAGATTAGTATTTTCATCAAAAACTAAAAAAATCTATCCATATGAATAGCTAACCTCTACGTCCAAAACTATTACTGTCAATGTTACTTCTAAGGGCAACATGTACCCGCTATAAAAATTTAAAAATAATTGTTCGAGTAGTTTAAGCGCACAAGTCGAGCAAACAAACAACACACCCTGACATTCTAATTTATGATACAAATTTTGGATCAAAAGCTTTCTAACATTAACAATCGTTGTATGCAAAGAGTGTAGTCAAAAATTGTTTTCTTTTTTTAATTCAAACTAAATAAACAAAACTCATATGAGCTGTGACTTATCAATTGCAGAGTAATCGCTGCCGGCATAGAACCTTTGAATGTCTAAAGAGGCAGCAACAGCAGACCAGCTGTGAAATAAATAAATATCTACGCGATAACAAAAGCAAAACAAAAAAAAATAACTGATTGTATTTATATAGTGAAAATCATTTAAAACTCAATGAGTTAAGTCTTACGTATTTACATTTTCTTGCTCTCTCTACAAACGATCGTTCGAATGTGTTATTGTGCAGATTAGGTATCGCAAAAGAGGGGCACGGAGATACACAGCCGATTAAACCGAACGATAAACCAGCTGCTGTATAATTTAAACTAGAGTTCGCCCAGTGGTTGAAATTCAACCAATAAACTTTATTTTATTTTATTTTTTTTTGCTGTAGGTATGTTTTATCCGCCTTTTTTTCTTCCTTTCTATGTCGTTCCTTTCCTCTAACATATTTTTATTTTCCTTGATTTCTTTTTTTACTTTCCTCAAACTTCTTTTCATTTCCCTTCCCTTCCTTTTATTTTCTTTTTTTCCCCTTCGTTTTCTTACCTTTCCTTTAATTCCCCTTCCCTTCCCTTCCTTTCATTTCCTTACCATTCCTATCTTTCCTTTAATTTTCCTTCCTTACCTATCCTTTCCATTCCCTTTCCTTCCTTTCCTTTTCCTTTTCTTTCCTTTCTTTCCTTTAATTTTCCTTCCTTTCAATTCTTTTCCTTTCCTCTATTTTCCTTTAATTTTCTTCGGTGTTTAATACTCTTTATGAGTAATCATTTATTTTAGTTTTGTAAACCCTGTTTGTAGGTATCAGCAATGAATTTTACATGTTTGCTCATATTTTACATTGCTTGCTTAATGTATCCAACAAAGCAACTTTTCGTGCTCTCAGGAGAGCAGCTGACACTGGGCATCGTAGCCAGTAATCAATACAATAACAACAACTAAAGCAAAAATGCATGACACAACAGAGTATCTATAGTGCGAATACTTATTTTTCATTGGTCCACTACCAACTCTTCGCACTCACAGTGAGAGCCGACCACACGAATAACACAAAAACATGCATGGCAAGTCTACTCACACTACTACGGCTATGCCATGCTCACGATTCAGCATAGTACACAAAAAGCAAGTACACACACACACAGCGTGTATATAGTGTGAATAAGTGAATGTGTAGTGGTGTGACTTTTATGTTAAATTTTGTATATTAAAATGATTTTTTAAATTTTTTTTATTTACGGATAAAAGTACTCCTATCTATACATATATAATTTGTATACCTTAGAATTATAGTTTAGCAGAAAACGGTTCTACATTGCATTCATCTTGTCTATTTATATATAAGATATCTACAGTTGCGGTCAAAATTTCAGTAATGCGCATATGCAGAGGAACTAAGGTAAAGGCATGTGTAACAGCTTTCATAGTTTCCCTGCAGAAAATGCGATTAGTGTAAGTGGAATCCGATAAATAGCTTGTTTGTGACTACCAGATCGTTTCGAACTTGTATATATTCATCAACAATTTCAAAGTATTTTGTATAAGACTACAAGGCTCGTTAGAATAGTCTAGCCAACCAACTCATTTTCGGATACACAAAAAAGAAATCCTCATTGCCATGTTTCTTCTACATATATAAATGCGAAAGTTGAAATCAATCAAAAAAAAGTTATTTATAATTTGGAAAAATCAGCTTAAAAGTGACACCACTACAAATACCAAACATGTATTTATACTATAGAGCGATTGGTGTGTGAGTAGACATGTCATTGCTTGCGTTGATCTATTACACCGCGTTACACACATTTTGCCCTATGAACCAAATATACGTTTTCGGAAAGGGGAGAAAAAAATAAAAATACACGTGTATCGGCGATTTTCATGCACACATAAAAATTTTTTTTTTTTTTGTAGTCGTGTGCGACTATTACTATAGAAATTTATGCAAGTTTACTGATGGAAGGTCAACAATAAAGTACGCTGTACCAACAATTTGGCTACCACGTACGGAGCACTACAAAAAAAAAAAAAAAAAAATTTTACGTGTACATGAAATTCGCCGATAAACGTGTATTTTTATTTTTTCTCCCCTTTCCGAAAAAGTATATTTGGTTCATATCAATCGCTGATATACGATGCCCAATGGGAGCGAATCTCACTGATAGCATAAAGAGAATGTTTATAAAAAACAATTAAGCTAGCAACATTAAAAATGAGCAAATATGTAAACTTCACTGATAATACAATGTTACGAAAACAGAATTCTTGATTTTTCAAGATTAGTGAAATAATAATAATAATTCCCTAACGGATAACCCACCATATCCCGCCCGACCGGCGCGAGTGGCGCATCCGCATAACGCGCGGATTATTCATTCGTGTCGAGTCGTTGAAAAGCTTTGGTTTGTTAATCGTCGAGATCTAAAACTGCTGAGCTACGGAGAAACCTCATCAGCTAAGTAAAGTAGATATAAGATAGATCATACATTAAGAAATAGTTAGTTAACAGAATAAAATTATTGTTAGAAGTTAATATAGAAGTCAAAGAATAAGAAACAATTAGTAGCTATGTATTTAGGATAGAAAGGATTGATTTTTTTTGTTGAAAAGCGAGTCTGAAATATCAAATCTACCAGAAAGAGAGTTATAATCTTGACACAAACAGCGAAAAGGCTCATTTAACTGAAAATTGGTTCGGCACTGTTTTAGGACTAGAAGTTTGAAATGCCTTGAAGGACGAGACGGTACATTGAAGTTCACTTCACTTAGAAGAAATGGGCTAGATAGTGAACGATTTAGCAATTTAATCATAAAAATAATTCCAAGCATTCCCCTCCGACTAGAAAGTGTGTGCAGATTAATGAGTTTTAAACGATTCGTATAGGGTGGCAGATTATACAAGGGATCCCAATGAAAATCTCTTAAGGCAAATAGTAAAAATTGTTTTTGAACAGATTCTAGGCGATCTACATGAACCAAGTATCGGTCTGACTAATGTAGTGAAGAGGGCTTTAGTTACATAAGGGTCGCTAAATTCTTTAGACCATCGTTTAACGAATGCTAGGACACCTCTAGCCTTATTGACTGTTGTGTTAATATGGCGGTTGAAACTGAGTTTATAGTCGTTTTATTTTGTTTTGTTGTTTTTCCGACAGGGTGAATAATTGATGTATATTGGAACGATTTTCCGTCATACCTTGTCAAATTTGGTTTTGAGACAAACCGGTTTCGGCGTTGTGCCATCATCGTTCTCGACACTGATGATGGCACAACGCCGAAACCGGTTTGTCTCAAAACCAAATTTGACAAGGTATGACGGAAAATCGTTCCAATACATCGAGTTTATAGTCCATAGTAACCCCCAGGTCAACAAAATCATACACTTGCTCAAGGCTATAATTTTTAATTGTATAGGCAGCCGGCTGAGGAATTCCACGCGAAAACCCCATGTATTTACATTTTTTAAGGTTAAGTGGCATATAATTTAAATCGCACCAAGTAACTAGTGTATCTAGATCTGATTGTAGCTTATTTCTATCTTCAAATGACATGAAAAGCTTTACGTCGTCAGCATGCATTAACATTTTTGAAAATTTTATTATTGTAGAAATATCATTTATAAACAACAAGAACAGAATCGGGCCAAGATGGCTTCCTTGAGGAACTCCTGAAGAGACAGAAATGACATTGGATACTAAATTTTTAAACACTACTCTTTGTGTCCTGTCATTAAGGTAAGAAGAGATCCAGCGATTGAGACCCGGCTTGAAGCCCAACTGATCGAGTTTATGAATAAGTATTGAGTGACACACTTTTTGCGGAAATCCGTATAAATAACGTCGGTGTGCAGATTTTTTCTAAAGCCATGTGAGACATGACTGGTAAACTCAAGTAAATTCGTAACTGTGGACTTTCCCTTACTGAACCCGTGTTGGCAGTCACCTATCAAAGTAGAGATCGGACCCGTAAGTTGATTTGTAACAATAGCTTCAAACAATTTTGGGATGGTAGAAAGCTTTGCTATGCCACGATAGTTCTCTATAGAAGACCTAACCCCGCTTTTATGCAGCGGTAGAAGAAACGATTCTTTCCACGCAGTTGGAAAAACACCACACTTTAGTGATAGATTGAACAAATTGGTAAGGGGTTGGTGAATATGGTTCCCACACTTTTTCAAGAAACATGTAGGAATCCTATCAGGATCCTATCAGATTCTTTTAAGGTAAATTAGAACATCTTTGGCGCATATAGTTGGTGAATTAATTAAACTAGACTTCGCCCAGTGGTTGAAATTCAACCAATAAACTTTATTTTATTTTAGTTTATTTTTTTGCTGTAGGTATGTTTTATCCGCCGTTTTTTCTTCCTTTCTATGTCGTTCTTTTCTATGTCGTTCCTTTCCTCTAACATATTTTTATTTTCCTTGATTTCTTTTTTTACTCTCTTATTTTATTTTTTATTTTCCTCCATATTTGCTCATATTTTACATTGCTTGCTTAATGTATTCAACAAAGCAACTTTTCGTGCTCTCAGGAGAGCAGCTGACACTGGGCATCGTAGCTAGTAATCAATACAATAACAACAACTAAAGCAAAAATGCATGACACAACAGAGTATCTATAGTGCGAATACTTATTTTTCATTGGTCTTCGCACTCACAGTGAGAGCCGACCACACGAATAACACAAAAACATGCATGGCAAGTCTACTCACACTACTACGGCTCTTAATTTTTTCCTACAAAGCAGCTCCTCGGCCATGCTCACGATTCAGCATAGTACACAAAAAGCAAGTACACACACACACAGCGTGTCTATAGTGTGAATAAGTGAATGTGTAGTGGTGTGGCTTTTATGTTAAATTTTTTATATTAAAATGATTTTTTAAATTTTTTTTATTTACGAATAAAAGTACACCTCAAAATTTCCTATCTATACATATATAATTTGTATACCTTAGAACTATAGTTTAGCAGAAAACGGTTCTACACTGCATTCATCTTGCCTATTTATATACAAGGTGGCGCAAAAGTAATCCTCCTATCAGAAAATGCTATAAATTTTGCGATTGGCCCCTAAAGTCAGTTCTGTTTTGACATTTGTGTAGTAAACACATGCGAAATACACGTTAATAAACAATGTTACGCTACACTGCTACAGAACGCGGAATATTGCTGACTATTTATTTGACCAATAATCGGTCGGTGACTTTGGCACAACGTGAATTTCGTCGCAGATTTCCTGGCCGTCCAACGCCTACTGGTGAAACACTGCGACGTTTAGCCGCTCGCCTCGAAGAGACTGGCACAACACGAGATTCTGCCAGGCGTGGCAGACCCCGGAGTAGCCGTTCTGCAGAGAATATTGCTGCTGTAGCCGAGGATGTCATGGAAGCGCCGTCCACATCGACCAGACGACGTGCCACGCAAATGGGTATCAGTCGACGGTCTTTACAGCGAATGTACGTAAATAAGCAAAATTTTCGCTTCTGGGGCACTGAAAATCCGCGTGTAACCCACGAAGAGCCATTACACCCGCTCAAAGTCACTGTATGGTGTGCTGTTTTCGCTGGAGGAGTCATCGGACCTTTTTTCTTCGAAGACGTCGCGGGCCAAACGGTTACTGTGAATGGTGAGCGCTACAGAGCAATGATCAACGAGTTCTTTTTGCCGCAACTTGATGAATTGGGATTGGAAAACATGTGGTTCCAACAAGACGGTGCAACAGCACACACTGCACGTGCCACAACCGATATGCTGAAGGATGCATTTCCCGGGCGCCTAATCTCCCGTTTTGGCGATTTGCACTGGCCAACAAGATCGCCTGATTTGACCGCTCCAGACTTCTTTTTGTGGGGCTTTTTGAAGTCGCGGGGTTATGTCAACAAGCCTCAGACTCTTGCAGCTCTTAAAGACAATATCCGTCAAGAATGTGAGGACCTATCGCCGGAAGTTTTGGCCAAAGTGATGGAAAATGCCATAAAAAGGGCTCAAATGACAATCAAATGTGGCGGCGGCCATTTACATGACATCATATTCTCGACTTGATGTATAAAAAATTAAAAGACCAAATAAAAATAATCCACAAGAAGAATCAAAGTTTTTCATTTTTTTTTTAATTACAGCCAAAAAACATCGGAAGCTTACTTTTGCGCCACCTTGTAGGTATAGTTTTGAAAGTTTGAATTGGTGACGGCAGAATAGTTAGAAGTAAAAAATTGAGCAAAGAAATTTGCGATGTATTGATTATCGCTAGATATAATGTCTTGTTATTTCATGGCTGAGGGAAACCCTGATACTTTAGGTTTAGAATTTACGAAACCATAAAATGACTTTGTATATCAGCTAAGAGTATTCAACACAGGGGCTAGTTTTTTTTTGCATTGTTGAGGGTTGGATTTGTGTGAAATAAAAAGAAAAAACAAAATAAAATAATATAAAATGAAATGAAGAATAAAATAAAATAAAATGAAGAATAAAATAAAATAAAATGAAATAACATAAAATAAAATGAAATGAAATATAAAAAAATAAAATGAAGTGAAATGAAATAATATAAAATAAAATAAAATAATATAAAATGAGATAAAATATAAAAAAATAAAATAAAATTTTATGAAAAAAAAAAATTTACTAAAAACAAATAAATAAAATTAAATAAAATAAAATAACATAAAATGAAATATAAAAAAATTAAATTAAATAAAATTAAATATAATATAAAAAAATTCAATTAAAACATAAAATAAAATCAAATCAAATGAAATGAAACGAAACAAAGTGGAAACTGTATGACAAGGGAATGGTGAAGAAGCTAAGAGGAAAGACAAGTAAAGGAAATTATTGGAAACGAAAGAAAAACCGATGAGAAATGAAATAAAGAAAGAGAGTGAAAGGAAAGGACAGGAAAAGAAATTATAATAAAAGGCAGAAGGAAAGGAACAGCGAGGAAAGGAGACGATAAAGTAAAAATAAAATTATAAACATTTATTAAATGGTGTAGATAGGAAAGGAAAGAAAGAAAAAATAAAAGAGGAAGGGAAAATATTGAAAAGGAGGAGAAAACAAGTTAATAAATTGAACCCAATAAGCAACATACGTTTACTATAAGCTTAAGATAAACTTTCTTTAGCAAGCTTTTCGTTGGGAAAACGTTTACTATACTCATTGCTAAACGTTTGGAAAAAATTGTCGAATCAACGAAAGTGATCCCTTTTTAAACAATTGCAATTGAGGTTTGAAAAACAGTTTGTTGAAAACTGATTGATAAAACTCCTGTTTAGGCAACGACGGTGAAAACGGGCCAGTAGCCTAATGAATATGTACTAGAACTTTGCTGCGAAGGTTGCTGGTTCGAATCTTAACAATTTCCTTAACTTTTTTTTATTAAATAAATTATTATAATTATTTTAAAATGTTTTATAGTTATTTCAGTTCTATTTATTACTTCTTTTACAATTTAAGTATAATAAAAAAACATTTTTTTAAATATTCGAAGCGAGCTTTTTTACCAATTTGTGGCGTGCTGCTTCCAATTTTTTATTCACAGTGGCGGGAACTATGAAAGCAGAGCAGATGAATTTTTGCTAAGAAGCCTTCCATGGCAGAAATACCCTCCGACTCCGTTTTGAAAAACCTTTTTCAAATCATTTTTGATATTACCTGTCCTAGGACTCGAACCTTGGGCCTTTCGGTGCGATAGACCGGCAACACTACACACATATAATAAAGTCCACGTCGCACATATAATAAAGTTCATTTAAATGAAGTAGGTAAATTATTTGGCATTATTTTTGAAAACTGCCAAACTGTTTACCTCGCAGAAAGTTCACCTCAAGTAAATTCCCCAAAGCAACCATACAATTATGACAACATATTTAAACGTTTGTGAAATTTTTTAGTTACAAACTCGTTTGGAAATTATTGATTTAAACGTTTGAAAAATATTGTTTAATAAACCAGCTGACTTCATTGTTTATTGGAAAGTTATTTGGGTGAATTTCAACCACAGACAAACTCTAGTCAAAAGTATTATTATGCAAATCTGTTATGAGGGTGTTAGTTATCCCTAGAACTTGAATTGCTAGATCCCTGTAATTAAACTATCTATATGGCGGAACAATTTTACAAAGTATAGAAAAGATTTAAAAAGTTCTTCCATGAAGTTATTCTTACTAACTTAATTAGGTTACACATTTTTGGCAGCCAGAGAAGCAACTAGTCTGCCCTCGTTTTGCCAAGTAACAATAATTGGAAACACTGAAACTTTCAATAGAGTGGCACCTCTCTTTTACTCTGTTTTTCTCGGTAGGGGGCGTTAAGAATAAATTCAGTGCCGGAGCATGTCGCCCAGCATGCAATTATTCTAGGCTGTAAAGCGTCCATTTTTATTGAATTATGCCAAAAATTAGTTGCTCCAGTGGCTTAGTTAGAAGAAATATGAAGTAACCCCCTTCGTAAAAAATTCTGGCCACGGTCCTAGTCAGGTGGACGGTTTTTATTAAAATTTTTTTTTATGGTGAATATGCTGTTAATATTTTAGCGATAAAAAAATGTATAGAAAAGGCAAGAAAGTCATAAATAGAAATACACAAATACCAATCGTCTAGGCAGACCAATAAAGACGTTTCGAATAAATTCATGCGCATATCTATTTGTGTAGCTACTATATTATGCCTACATATGTACATACGAGTATATAATAAATTCACAAGTAAGTTAAATTCAGAAGTTCTTTGAATACATGCAGTTGTGTTCAATATTATGGTAGTGAAGTTAAATTTGATATAGTTCGACGAAATTAAAAGAAGCTGTGGTTCTAATTTGCATTTAAAATATAGCGTATTCCATAACCCCATAAAAAGAAATTTTAAAGTTTACACAAAGTTCAGGAAAGGTAATTAAAATTTACATCAAAATTTCAATATTTTTGGGTAGAATTTTTAGAAAATTTTTGAGTACGCAGTTTTATAACTCTTTCAATTTTAGAATAATAATGTGCAAGTTAAAAGTACCTCACAATTTTCTCTGAATTTTTAGAATTTTTTGTGTCAAAGATGTTGGGAATTTTTTTACAAAATTTATTTTTCTTTATGCGTTTTATAGAAGAAATCACTCAACACCCTGGACGAAAAAAATTCTGAAAATTCAGCTAGTTCTAAAATTGATTGGTCTACAAAACTGCGTACTCAAAAATTTTCTATAAATTCTGCCAAAAAGTTTGAAGATCTTTATGTCAATGTTTAAAGTTTAATTAACTTTCCTGAATTTTGTGTAAGCTTTGGAATTTCTTTTTGTGTGGTTTCTGTTATGGAATTCGCTATATTTTAAATGAAAATTAATAAAATCGCAGCATCTTATTTCGTCGAACCATATCCATTTTAATTCCAATACTATTATGTTGAGCACAGCCGTACATACATCCATAGATGGAAACGAGTACCTACATACGAGGTGTGTTCAAAAAGTATCGCGAATTTTGTGTTTTTTCAAAAATTATTTATTTATTCATGAATATCTATTTTGTCCCCTTCAAAGTAATCCCCATGAGATATTATACACTTGTGCCAACGGTTTTTCCAATCTTCGAAGCACTTCAAAAAATCATTTTTTTGTATCTTGTTCAGCTCCTCCTTCGATGCCGTCTTTATCTCGTCAAGAGAAGCGTAACGTCGTCCTTTAATGGGCCTCTTCAGTTTAGGGAACAAGAAAAAGTCACAAGAGGCCAGATCTGGGGAATACGGTGGCTGCGGCATCATTAGTGTGTTGTTTTTGGCCAAAAAGTCGCGCACAGGCAACGATGCGTGAGCAGGGGCGTTATCGTGGTGCAAAAGCCAATTTTTGTTCTTCTTTGCACATCTTCTCGGCCTTCTGAGAACATTTTGTACCACCGATAAACGTTGCTTCGGTCCAAGGTAGCTTCTCCGTATGCCACAGTCAACATTCGGAATGCATCCGCGCACTTAATTTCGTTTTTCACACAAAATTTGATACAGGTTCTTTGATCCATTTTTTTGAATAGGTAAAAATCGAAGACGATCCAAAACACGTGCAAGCAAAGCAGCTGTCAACAATTAACTGAACATTCAAAATCGCCGAGCTTGTCGGCATAAGTGAGAGACATGAGTACCAACATAACGCCACAAGAAATTCGAAATTCGAATATATGTAACCAGCGAAAATTCAATAATTCGCGCTACGTTTTGAACACACCTCGTATATGGCGTTGTTGGTCTTTTAGGTTCTACCGACAAAAGCATAAATATAAATTGTTATAGTATTCTTTTGTCTAAAATTCATTATATTTTATTTTATGCCAAACCAAAAAACATACTTAATTATAGACTATTTCTGATGCGCTGCACGCTTCAAGCCGTTCAACCGACCGGATATATCCTTCGAAGACTTTCACCACAATCGCTTGATGGAACCTTATAGACAGGACAAGATTTTAACGGTCTTCCAGTGATCTATAAATATATTTAGAAAAAGTATAGTCAAAGGAGTAATTTATCTATTTCCAAAAGCATTTAATATTTATTCGAGTAACAGAAGTCAAAGCAACAAATTTTCAAATTTTTATCTGTCTGTCTGTATGTTTGTTCGCGCATCAATCCAAAACTGGCAGTTTAGTATGCATTAGCTGATTAAATAATGTAAACTTATTTAACCAAACTAATTAAAAAGAATTTTATGAGTTGTATGCGATGTTATCATCACAAGTACACATAGTTGTTGTGCACATTGTTGTGTACATTTCTTGCTATTTTAAAATAAACTCAACTAAAAATAAATTGCGCGAAAATAGGAGGTAAATTGCACGCGAAACGTTAATAAAAAGAGAAGAAAATGATTAAAAACAAAAATTATGTGCGAAGAAGCAATTTGCCCCAGAGTGAGAGGTGACCAAAATAAGTGTTCGTAGTAAGCCTCTCGTAGCAGATGAATAGACAGGCATTTGTGTCCATCTGCTAACATACATACATACAAACTTACACACATACATACGAATGTTTTGCAGGGATTCTGCGAATATACACTATGGAGCAAAACTGAACACCTAAGGATCATTTTTTCAATTTGCGTCTTATATAAAACATTGCTATTTAATTAAGGGTATTTTAGGTTTTAATCGGGTTTTGTGGTCTGTTGTTGTAAGCGAAAAGTGGAAACAATGCAAGTTCTTAAAAAAAAAAAAATACGTAACAAAAGTTCAAAAATTACTGTAAAACACACACTACATATTTTTATAAAATTCTATTAGGTAGTCAGGCTTACCATTATTTTTCGAGTACAAATCAACTAACAAACAAACAATAACAACAATGTTTAACTTGAACGAAAAGTAGTTATGGTGTTCACTTTTACAATCAACGAACTTTTCTCCGCTTAAACAAAGTAGGCTCGCCGTCAGATGTCGGTATTATTATTTTACTGCTGTAGGCCTCTTGATTTGTATCAATGCATAAAGATTAGCACTAAATATAAAAAATGAGGCCGCGGAACAATAAAAAAATTTGCTGTGTTAGTAAAATTGCTTAAAAAGGGCAACTCTACTAGGTAAGCGGAAAGTAAAAAAATTTAAAAACTTGAACGTCGGCTGTTTTCCTGCCAAAAAGCCTAAAAAGCCAAAGCTATCAGCCATCCACAATGGACCACCATTGCCTGGACACGTCTTCTAGGGTCAAATGAATGTAAAGAAAATCGTTTTAACACAGATGGAGAAGCAACTCAGAGCCAAATGGTGGAGGTTCAAAAATGATTTGGGATTGTTTTTCGGCATTTGGTGTGGGCCCTTAGAACTTTGTGGAAGGTATCATAAATAAAGAAATTAAACTTAGCTTAGTATTACCAGTTTCGATGGACCACATGGACTCTGGTGAAACAATATTATGTTTCAACAGGACACCGATTCAGAGCACTCATCGAAGCTGGCTCGAAATTACCTCGATACTGAGTCATTCTTAATAATGATATGCCCAGTCAAAGCCCAGATCTGATCCCAATAGAAAATGTATGGTCTATTGTGAAACTACTGGGAAGCTGTGAAGCACCCCCAACATGTATTAAAGACTTTTGGGATAGAGCTAAGAATAATTGGACTGATATCCTCATAGAAACATGCCTGAACCTGATTGAAAGCATGCCCAAACGCATTAAGGTTGTCCTAAAGACCAAAGAAATCTTCACAATCTACTGATTAAACCAGGGACCCCCGATAAAGATTATTTTTATATTTTTAATAAAAAAAATCAAAGACATTTTAAAGTATATTAAGGTGCATGTCTCGTCATGCTCAACGGAAATCTATATTGATTGAAGAAAATTTGAGCGAAACCTGTATAAATTACATCTAATAATCTTTTTTAAGATTTTTGTTTTTGTCAAAAGTCATCATCATTTTTAGAGTTTTATTTTTTTGATCAGAAATAATCATAATTTTTTGATTTTTATTTTCTTTGTTCGAAAATAAACTCATGTTTGAGTTTTATTTTTTTTTTATGAAAGTAAAACTTATTCCTTGAGCGGTACTTCATGCTTCAAGAATAAAAATTAAATTTTAAGCTTTAATTTTTTTCACAATTCGAAAAACTCAAAAAGCGTTTTTGCATGCCAACCTATGTACATATATGTACATAAGTACGAGTATGTGTCTGTAAATATATTATTGAGTACAAATGTTGACGAGATTACATCAACCAATATTTATGACCAATATACATCAATCATTCACCCTGTCGGAAAAACAATAAAACAAAATAAATCAATTACTTACTTTTATTAAAACAAATCTGAAAATAATGATCAAAAAGCGAGTTTTTCAACAAAACTCATAACAGTTACGGCCTCTGGATTAAAGAAGAATTTTCGAAAATATACTAAAGTGCAAAACTGTGCACATTTATATGTTAAATTAAAACTGCTGTTAAGACTAAAGTAGTTTATTTCTGCTTTCATACATATATTTTTCTGCCTAAGGTTAAGTATTTAATTAACTGCACATAGAACCATGCGATACTAAATAAAGGTATTATAATGAGGCAAACTTATGGCTGTCGATGTTAAGGGTTCAATTTTGCTCCATAGTGTAGCATGTTAGACATCAGCTAATGCGATTGTGAATGCAAATTTCAAAAATATTACTAAAAGTACATGTCGTAGTAACAGTGAAATGGAACCAGTATTTTAAATCAAAGCTCTTGCTATACATCCATGAATATTTCATTCAAAATCATGCAGTAAATGTTTGGTGATGCGAGTACAAACAGAATAGAGACGAGTAGTTGGTAAAAGTTCTAACTAAATTGTTGATTTTGGTTTTGTTGCTGTAATGAAGACAGCTGCTTTTTTAAATTAGTAACTTATACCTATGAATTTTGCTCCACGTTTTTCTAAAAAATATGCAAAATATAAGTGTTCTAACATGAATGCTTCCAGAATATGAAATATCCCATTTGTAGGGGTGCTATGTCGCCTTTTCCCTTATACCCCGTTTTTATGCAGAAGTTAATGATTAAACGCATATAACTCTACCAGATTTCAGTATTCTATCATGATTACTTCCACAGACATACAGTATTAAAAAGCGATTTGTATGAAGGATGTCAGGCCCCATTTTCGGTTAGCTCCCGTTTTGTAGGTGTTAGAGCTTAATCTCATATGACTCTTGACCGAATTTCAGAGTTCTGAGGTGAATACTCCAGATATATGCGGTATGAGAAATATGATTCGTATGGAAGGTGCCACGTTTCCTTTTCCCTTTATATCCCGTTTTTCGGTGGTTGTTACTGATTAACCGCATACAACTCTTTACCACATTTCAGAGTTCTAGCTTAATACTTCCGTAATATGACGCCTTAGAAATCCTCTATGTATTTGAGGTGTGACGAAACCTTTTTCAGTGTCTCTGTAGATGTTAGAAATCAACCTAGAACTACATCTATCGAAATTGACTGTCTTTGAGGCGCCTGCGGACCTACATTGCGTATGAGCAACATTCCCCCCTAACATATTAAAATCGCCTATCTAAGTTCCTTTCAAAAATACATTTACTTAGGCTAAAAAACGTTTACTGAAACCTTCTTATTAGCATATTATTATTTACAAATTAACATTTTCTAAAGCAACAGCAAATAGATGCATGGTATTACTCTATAATATAAATGCGCAAGTTAAGGGAAATTGTCCCACTTAATGGCCAAACTATACATTTAAGGTATTAACAATTATATATGTATGGATAGGTATGGCCAAACTGCAGTACCGTCTATCAAAAAAGCTTTAAAAAAAATTTATTATAATATAGAAAAATTAGTTTAAAAATGACACCAACACAAATGCCAAACATGTATTCACACTATAGAGCCGTAGTTGTGTGAGTAGACATGTCATGCATGGTATTGTATTGCTCGTGTGATCGGATCACACTGTGAGTGCGAAGAGTTTGCAGTGGGCCAATGAAAAACCAGTATTCGCACTATAGTAAACGTGTTGCTTTAGTTGTTGTTATTTTATTGATCACTGGCTACGATGTCCAGTGTCAGCGGCTCTCCTGAGAGCACGAAGAGTTGCTTTGTTGGAGGCATTACGCATTCACACTATAGAGCCGGTTTTGTGTGAGTTGTTGTTATTGTATTGATCACTGGTTATGATGCCCAGGGGCAGCGGGTTTCCTGAGAGCACGAAGAGTTGCTTTGTTAGAAATATTAGGAAAGTAATGTTAAACATAAGCAAATATGTAAACTTCAATGATGATACAAACTGTTTACAAAAACCAAATAATTGATTACTCAAGGAGTATTCAGTACCGGAGTTAGTTTGGTTTTTGTATTTGTGGTTGGGTTAGTGTGAATTGAAATAAAATAAATAAGAAAAATAAAACCCAATTTATTAAAAAAAAGTGAAAGGAAGGACAGGAAAGGAACGGAAAGAAAATGAAAGGAAGTGAAACGATAATAAAGGAAAGGAACAGATAGAAAATTAAAGGAAAGGAAATAAATTGAAAGGAACGGAAAGAAAACGAAAGAAGAAGGAAAGAAAATGAAATGATAATAAAGGAAAGGAACAGATAAAAAATGAATGGAAAGGAAATAAATGGAAAGAAAAGGAACGGAAAGAAAACGGAAGAAGAAGGAAAGGAAATGAAACGATAATAAAGGAAAGGAACAGATAAAAAATGAATGGAAAGGAAAGGAAAGAAAAAAAAGGAAGTGATATTAAAGGAAGGGAAAGGAAAGGACAGGAAAGGAAGGGAAACCAAATGAAAGGAAGGGAAAGGAAAGCATAGGATAGAAAAGGAACAGAAAGGAAATAAAAGGGCAGAAAAGGAGAGGAAAAGGAAAGAAAGTAAAGGAGGGGAAAGAATATAAAGGGAAGGAATTAATGTGCAACAAAAAGATAATACTAATATAGAAATTAATAAAATAAATTAAATATTGCTTTTATTTTATTATTGAATACTTAAATTAAAAATAGTTGAAACAAAGTAAAGTTTTGTGGTTGAATATTAACCACTGGGCGAACTCTAGTTAATATAATCACACCTTTATCTCGCAACTCAGTATGTAAATTCTATTGACAGTTTCATCTGAAATGTCGTCGACCTACGCAAACTGTTTTAACTAAATATTGAACTGACTATATCTATAGTCTGCACGCACACATCCACACATCTCTTTGTATGTATTTCTAAATTACCATTAATAAGAGCTGTTTTAATCAAAGCAAAGACCAAACCGACCTTGTTTCCAAAGCTAGTAACTCTTGCGTAGCCCAGAGCTATTAAATAAATAGCAAATAAGATTGGCGCCAGTGTCATCGATCAGAGACAATCAACCAATCAGTTGTACGTCCAACATAGTACATAACATACGAGTATATGAACACGTAATATGTAAATTTGTGCATATACGAGGTGTGTTCAAAAAGTATCGCGAATTTTGTGTTTTTTCAAAAATTATTTATTTATTCATGAATATCTATTTTGTCCCCTTCAAAGTAATCCCCATGAGATATTATACACTTGTGCCAACGGTTTTTCCAATATTCGAAGCACTTCAAAAAATCATTTTTTTGTATCTTGTTCAGCTCCTCCTTCGATGCCGTCTTTATCTCGTCAAGAGAAGCGTAACGTCGTCCTTTCATGGGCCTCTTCAGTTTAGGGAACAAGAAAAAGTCACAGGGGGCCAGATCTGGGGAATACGGTGGCTGCGGCATCATTAGTGTGTTGTTTTTGGTCAAAAAGTCGCGCACAAGCAACGATGCGTGAGCAGGGGCGTTATCGTGGTGCAAAAGCCAATTTTTGTTCTTCCACAAATCCGGGCGTTTCTGGCGGATTGCTTCGCGCAAATTGCGCATAGCTTGCAGGTAATATTCCTTATTGACCGTTCTTCCCTGTGGCAAGAACTCATGATGCACCACGCCCCTGCAATCGAAGAAAACTGTCAGCAAAACTTTCACATTCGACCGAACTTGGCGCGCTTTTTTCGGTCTTGGTTTGTGCGGCAGCTTCCATTGAGATGATTGAGCTTTGGTTTCCACGTCATAACCATAAACCCACGATTCGTCACCAGTTATGACCCTCTGGAGCAAATTTGGGTCGTCGCGGATAGGGTTTAACATCTCATTAGCAATGTTCATGCGATGCTGTTTTTGGTCACAATTGCGCAATTTTGGTAAAAAAATAGGTAAAAATCGAAGACGATCCAAAACACGTGCAAGCAAAGCAGCTGTCAACAATTAACTGAACATTCAAAATGGCCGAGCTTGTCGGCATAAGTGAGAGACATCCCTACTAGACGGACCTAACCACACTCACTAAACATGCAAGCGAAAATTGTAAATTACTAACACACACAAAGCCTTCTGTCAAGTTTTTTTTTTCTTTGTGTATCTTCTTCTTTGATAATGTGAGTGAAATGTTAGTGCGTCGTAAAAAAATTTATAAAATATTTAATAAGGAGTTTTGCAAAGAAATTGCAAGTAATACGCCTAGATAAGGCAAGTATATAGTGCTTATTATTGTTATTAAACAAGTAAAGTCCGGGTTTATATTTTTATGCACAAAAATTTTCATATTTTCAGGTGGACGGGCAAAGGAATTTTCAACTTGCGGCAAATGGAGTGAAATTATATTTTGTAAATGTTTAGTGGTATAAATATGTATTTATAGATCTAATTGACTGTTGTGAACGTGAAAATTGTGTAATTTTAAATTATATTAAACATTACAAACCAAATCTAATAATAAACCCAATTGTATTTTCATTGTTAGCTATATATGAAGTTTCCATTATTCATAACCATTAGGCCTGGCGCATGTTTGCCGTACTCATAACCATTAGCGATTGCGTGCGTTTGCATTATACCTGACTGTTAGCGCTAACCCAACTTTTCATTACGGATAATGAGAGTGAAGAGTGCAGACAGATGTGGTTTTACATGCGCAAGAAAGGGATGCCGTATACTGTATGTGTGCACACGGACAGCAAACACATGGTTAGATTTGGCACACTGCTCTTCAGAAACTAATTGAGAAAAATAAGCAAAAATAGCGCAAACGCAAGTCAGGCCGAGGGGTTATCTGACCAACCATTTAACTGGTACCTGTCTAGTAGGGATGAGTACCAACATAACGCCACAAAAAATTCGAAATTCGAATATACGTAACCAGCGAAAATTCAAAATTCGCGATACTTTTTGAACACACCTCGTATATTACTACAATATTTTCTTTGTTATTATATATCGAATATGAGTTTTATATTTACTAAACAAAAATCGATAAATTGAAAAAAATGTATATTCAGAAGAAGTTGAGGATTAGCTGCATTTAAATTGATTCGTTTGTTTGTTATTATCTGAACCTTGGCCAGTAAAAGTATCCAGTTGGCGGATTGCGAAGCTGCAACACAATTTACAAAATATTCATTTTTTAGATAACATGACATATATGTTTTTAAAATTTTATTAAATTCAAGGGCAGTTTTTTTATGTTTATTTTTTTTATCGGATTTCCTAGCACAACAATTTAACAAAATTATTTTATAGTGCTAGTCAGGACTACATGACGTTACAAGATAAGAATTGAAATGTAATATTAGGGGTAATAAGAAAACTTAAACAACAGTATACAAGATAATAATTCAATTGATGATTTAAGAAGTTATAAAAGTTAAGAGAAGTAGAACAGTAAATAGAACAGTAAATACTACAGAACAGTTGGTGAATGATGGATGACTAAACATTGTAATATTACTAAAGCGGCACCCAGATATGGGGCCCTATAGGCCAGAAGGGGCCAAACAGTGCCCAGTAAAGGGTCGGTATGTCGACAAGGACACATGGGCCAGAAGGGACCCAACCGAAGATCGAGTTTAGGGCAGTAGGATACCCAGGTTTGGCAATAATTACACTCCTGACAGCTTTCCAGTATGCATCACTAACGAACATACGTATGAGATATAGATACAGGAGTAGAAGGATAATAAAATATATAATAAGTAGGAACTATCATTATGATTCTTAATTGTTTTACTAGCCGTAGTAGAAGCTAGTAAGTTCCTTTTTGAAGTGCTGTGCATTACTTATCAGTCTTATTCTGCAAGGAAGAGAATTCCAAAAACGTATTGAAGTAATAAATAATTGGCGATCAGAAGTTAGCATACGATATCTGACATGCGAGAGAAGGAGGGATCTTGATGAGCGTAAAAAGATAAGCATTCGATAGAGATAATTAGGTTTCTTCGTATATATTAATTAGTGCAGAGTGATAAGCGTTCTAAATTTTAAAAGCTTGTCGAAGGAAATGTTTAGCAGATTTTTAGCATGTAATGAAACGTGATCAAGCCTTTTCAACCCATATACGTATCTTGCAATGTTGTTGCACACAACATTAAGCTTCTTTTTGCAGACAAAGTCACAATTAGAGTAGATTTCGCAACCGTAGATCAGGGTTGGAATCAAGTACGCTTTGGCTATTAGTAGTCGAATATGTAATGGAGTGAAATGCTAAGTCAACCATAGTGTCCGAAGCATCCAGTAAACTTTTCCTACCGTACCAAAGATGTGGTACTTCCATGTTAATACATTGTTGAAAACAGCACCCAGATTGTTTGCCGTGTTAACATATTCAATAATAGAATTTTCAAAAGTTATGTGATCCAAGCCGTTAGTTTCAAGCCCCTCTCTGTGAATGACTATACATTTCGATTTCTTTGGGTTTAGACGCAATCCATTCCTAGAAGCCCAAGCACCTATTTGATTCAAGTCGTAACTTATGTTGAGTATGCATGAACTGGTTCGATCACTAGGACAACACGCGTATAGTTGTACATCGTCTGCGTAAATGTGAAAGACTGACGGTTTGACAGAAATTTGTGTTCGTGCACGTATGAAGAGATCTGACAGTGCAGAACTCGTTCAACTACCTTCGACAGGTAAGGCAGTATGGCGAAAAAAAAAAACTTTACTAAAACAAACAAGTAAGGGAGCTTAAGTTCGGATGTAACCTACCATTTTTACTGAGCTGTGTGCTATAGATTTAGCAACATCATTTTTTGGAATTTTTGCTTGGTTATGAACCGATTGTATTATTTTTTGGCGGAGAAATAACTGAAGAGTTAATCACTTTCGATAACAGCAGGGAAAATAGGAGCTTGAACATATGTGTACCAAATTTTTTTTATGATACATGAACTCTTTTTGGAGCTATAGCTACCGAACTTTAGAATAGTATTGGCCAAAAAGGGCCACGCCCATTTTCAAAAATCCACTATGGAGCAAAAATGAATACTTGAAATCGACAGCCATAAGTTTTGCTTGGATATGATACCTTTATTTAGTATCGAATGGTTCTATGTGTACCTAATTAAACTAGATATCGCCCAGGGGTTGAAATTCAACCACAAAACTTTGACATATTTTCTGTTCCTTTCCTTCAGTAAGGTTTAATTTCCGCTTCTGTTGCCTTCTTATAGTGTTTCTTTCCTTTAAAATATTTCCCTTTCCTTTAATAGTTCCTATTTCGATTTTCCTTGAAATAATTTTACATCCCTTTATAGTGTGCTATTTTATTCCATTTTATCCTTTCCCTTCTATTTTATTTGGTTTTTTTGTATTTTTTTTAATTCTATTTTACTTTTACTTTTATTACATTTCACACAAATCTAACCAGAAAAAATGCAAAAATAATACCAACTCCTTGTTGTATACTCTCAGCTTCAACATATTTAACTTGAATATTCACCTAGTTTGTTTTTGCAAAACCTATATGATTAAAGAGGTTTACATATTTCCTTATGTTTTATATTGCAACAAAGCAACTCTTCGTGCTCTCAGGAGCAGTGTGACCAGGTGATAGAAAAAAAGAGGTTAAAACGGCAAAAAAAAGGTTAGAAAAGGCTAAAAATAAGAAAAAAAGAAGCTAAAAGAAAGTCGGAAATTTTTTATACGAAATCCATTCCAAATTTTTTATTTTAGTTTAAACTATTTGTATATAAAGCTGTAGACATAACTTAAAGGAACTATTCTTGTTTCAACACATATCAGGCACATTTTCCTTGACTAGGAATTTTTTCAAAGAAACACATACTATAGAAATATTACTATAGACTAATTAATTTTATAATATTTTTTTCGTCTGATGAATCAGAGGAGCTTGAGTCTGCGGACAAAGTTTGTGTATTTATCATAGAGATGAGATCATCGGTAATTTCAAAATCAGTGCAACATTTGGATAAGCGTTGTAACGAACATCTAATATTAAGCAGCAATTTAAGCATTTTAATAGTTAATCTGTTCCTTAACTTAGTTTTTAAAAGGTTCATAGCACTAAAAATTCTTACAACCTCCCCATTACTGAAAGGTAATACCAAAAAGCTAAATACGAGTTCGACCAGTTCTAAAAAAGTGGGTTTCTTAAATGAACTTTTATGTTCTCGGACTTTCGCCCAAAATTCAATAGTAGAGGTCACACTTGTCCACTGTACGATTATTAACTTTCGCCACTGCAGCTCAATCAATCATACCTGACTTGGAGAATACCTAGACTTTTCTTTTTCAAAGTGAGCAAATACATCCGGCTTTGTAACTTTCAAGGAATTATCAACTGAAAAAAAAAGTTTTCTTTTGTAACTCCATTAAAAATAGTTGCAAATTTTTAAGAATAATTTTCTGTAATTCGTCATCGATACTACCTTCATTTAACTTTAATTTTATATGAAAAATATGGTGTTGGGACCAAAAAAGGTTTGGAGTAAAAAAAGGCCACAAAGCTGAAACCAAAATTATGAGGCTAAAGGACAAAAAAGGCTAAATCTAGCCTCGAAAAGGCTAACCTGGTCACACTACTCACAAGAGCCGTTTGCACCCATCGCATGCCAGCAACTCATGCCATGCCTACTCACACAACAACATCTCTATAGTGTAAATAAATATTTGGCATTTGTAGTGGTGCCATTTTCAAACTGATTTTTCTATATTATAATTAATTTTTTTTTGATTGACTGCACTGCTGCTTGGATAGACCTATCGATACATATGTAATTGTTTATACCTTAGATGCATAATTTGGCATACAGAAAAATATATCTATGAACGCAGAAATAAACCACTTTAGTCTTAACAGCAGTTTCAATTTAACATATAACTATGTTCAGTTTTGCACTCTAGTATATTTTCATAAAATTTTCTTTAATTAGTAGATTTTGAAGCCTCATTTGCTCTTTAGGACAACCTTTATACGTTGCTTTCAATCTGGTTCAGGCATGTTTCTATGAAGATATCGGTCCAATTATTCTGAACTCTATCCCAAAGATCTTTAATACAAGTTGGGGGTGCTTCACAGCCTTCCAGGAGTTGTTTCACAATAGACCATACATTTTCTATTGGGATCAGATCTGGGCTTTGACTGAGCATATAATTATTAAGAATGACTCAGTATCGAGGTTATTTAAAACCAGCTTCGATGCGTGCTTTTCAACGTTGTCCTGTTGAAATACAATATTGTTTCACCAGAGTCCATTTGCTCCATCGCAACTGGTACTACAATATGCTAAGTTTCATTTCTTTATTTATGATAACTTCCACAAAGTTCTAAGGACCCATAGCAAATGCCGAAAAACATCCCCAAACAATTTTTGATCCTCCACCATTTTTTACAGTCCCGATCACCTGGTGGCTCTGAGTTGCTTCTCCATCTGTGTTAAAACGATTTGCTTTACATTCATTTGACCATAGAAGACGTTTCCAGGCATTGGTGGTCCATTGTTGATGACTGCTAGCTTTAGCTTCTTAGGCTTTTTGGCAGGAAACCAGCCAAAGTCCTTAAGAGCACGTCGTACGGTGCACACTCTAGCCTCACAATTAATACTTTTCGCTGGTTCTTCTGGTGGTTTCACCTTTCCCGACATTAAAGAACGTTCCATATGTCTTGCTTCACTACTTCTTATCAATTTTGGGCGACCATTTTTGCGATGTTCAGTAGCCAAGTTTTTATATATTTTAACTTTTACCACATGTGACTGAAATTATAAAACTTTTTACCACTTCCCTAGAACAGTTGCCCTTTTTTAGCTGTTTTGCTATCTCCGAAATTACTTTTTTGCTACGCGCCCTCAAAATAGAGGAAGAAGAAAAGTGGGACGAATATAAAAAACGAGGAAGGATAAGAAAAGGAAGCAGATATAAGGGCAGATTAACAGGATACTATAGATGATTGATATCTTAGTAAAATGGGCATGGCCTAGCCACTTCTAACCTATTTTAGACATAAGAAATAAATGTCTCATCAAAGCTTTATAAGCAATTTTTTCTTATGGCAATATTTTTTTATATTAAAAGTAATGTTAGCCCTTCCAAAATGACTATTACTCGAGGCTAAGTAAGCTATGAGTCGCTAAGATTCCATCGACCAAAGCCAGTTTCGTTGAATTGTTGACCAATGTAGACGAAAGAGATTAATCTCGGGCCACGAATTCTTGCTGGAAACACAGTAAATTTTTGTACAAGTCATTTGAAACGGCACCGTTAATAAAAAAAAATATCCTAAAACCACTTTAATGAACTTGTATTACTTGTTAGGGCACTATATATCTCACAACCATACCTGTTAAATTTCATTAGTAATCAATTAATTAGACGGCTTGTTTAATTGTTAATAATTTTATTTTAATAGTTTTTTAAGAAAAGGCAATTATTAATTGATTACGTTTAGAAAAAATTTAAAATAATAAAAAAAAAAGTTGTTTTGATTACTTTTAATTTTTTTTTGATTATTTTTAATTTTTTTCAGTATTTTTGATGTGTATATTTGTGTGCTTCTACAACAGACCTGTTAAATAATGATTACTAGTCGTAATGGTTACCGGTTTGAATCTATTTTATTTGATTACCAATTATTTTAAATTTTTAATGATTGTTTTCCAATTAATTAAAAAAATAATGATTTTTTACGGGTATTTAAAAAAAATCAAAAATAATCAAAACAAAACTTGTTTTTGATTACTTTTGATTATTTTTAATTTTCTTTTTTTAATATTTTTTTCATTATTTTTGATTTTTGTCAGTATTGCAGTACAAGCATATAAATATACACATCAACAATACTGAAAAAAATCAAAAATAATCAAAATAACTTTTTTTTTGTTTATTTGGATTTTTTTTCTAATCGTAATCAATTATCAAAAATAATTATTACCAATTAAAAAGTCGTCTAATTAATTGATTACTAATCAAATTTAAAAGGTCTGTTCTACAATCAAAATAAATAAAAAAAAATTTTTTTTTGACTATTTTTGATTTTTTTATTAATTAATTGGAAAATAATCACTTAAAATTTTAAGTAATGGTAATCAATCATGAAATGGATTTGCAAGAAAATAATTAATCAAACTATTAGTAATCATTATTTAACAGGTCTGCTCACAAAAAAGTCGCTTTTACCAGAACTTGCATTGTTTACTGGTGTTTTTTTTTTTCTTTTTTGGAGAAATTAAAAGTAATCATTCATTATTGGAAAGCAAATGTTTGCCACAACAATGTTGTAAAGCACATTTTTTATTTGTAAGTCAATTAACTCATTTTTATTTCTTAAGTATGGAGCTGAAGTATTTTATCGGTTTTCAACCAATATCGCGTTATCGATCTCAGGGGTGTAGAAATTAATTTCCAAGAAGGTTTTTATCAATAAGATAGTTTCGTTAACGATCTAAGCTAGGAGGAATCCTTATAGTCGAGCCTAAATCAATAGACGGAATTTACTTTTCTGGGGCTCGAACAACTACCTTCGGCCTTTTTACATGTGTGCAACCCGATCGTCAACGGCAAGTTTTACTTTACGATGAGATCAATACCAACACATAGGCTGACTTTGCAAAACACACTAATATATTCTCCACCTGCAACCGCTGGTTTAATTTTAAAAATTGTAGCTGAGCTGGAACAAAAACCAACTTCTTTTCCTGCTATTACCTGAATCTTTAAATCAAGCGCTACCCTGGCATAAAATATACAAATCTAAACACAACACAAAACAATTCATCAAATCATATGTGAGGAGATCGACGACCTAAAAGAAACCTATTCATAGTGCAAAAGGTACTTAAGAAAAAGCACAAGCAGCAGGAGAAAGAAAAGTAGAGAATTTGACACAACATCACAAGACAATTGAATAGGTGCAAAAGGCTGCTAAATAGTCGAGAGGGATTTATATGATAAGTGCGAAAGCGGACCCTCACAAATGGCAACGAAGAAAGTAAAGGGAGAAAGTAAAAAAATGTTAAATAATAGGAGCTTTTGGTAGCAAATAAGAGAGAGCGATAAGTAGTATATGCATTAGGGTGGGTCGGAAAAAGTATTTTTAGCAGGGGAAAAACTATTTGTACCTGGTAAAAAAGAAACGTTAACAAATCTGTTTTGTACAATCTCGTGAGTCAGTCGCAAGTGAAAACTTGGAAAAATTTTATTTCGTACTCATTTTTTTTTTTGTAATTTAAGTGAAATGTCAAACCACCCTAATATAGATGCAAAAAAAGGAGAAATTATGGAATAAGAAAAGGTTATTTGTGATGCTAAGCATTTTTTCTACATAGTAAAAACACAAACTTTTTTTGAAGTGAAAACTTTTGCACTTTCATTGCTTCTTAATTTATAAAAAAGCAGCATTAAAAATCTTTGGAGGCTTTAACTACTTAGAGAAACTCCACCTTGCGGATAGGAGCTACTTCGACTTTGGTTAAAGCTTCTGGGGATACTTGCAAACCGAGATTTATTCGATGATCCATATCTTCAACCTCCATGCAGCTGAAGCAGGAGGGGTTTTACAGTATGCTAAGACGCTTCGTATGACTTACCATTGACCCTAGTTAGGGTCTCTCTAAAATACGAATCACCAGGGGGAAATGAAGGAAGATCTCGATACGTTGGAATGCCGGCTTTTAAACAGAAAACCTTGTATTCTTTGTTTCCAAAGAAAATAAGCCAAACAAAATCAAGTATGCGAAAAAAAGGGTTTCACTTCTGTTTTGGGTGCCGTCCACACAGAATCTCAAGTTTTGTGGTACTTTTTTTATCCTGTCTATTTCTTGCTTAATGTTTTAGCAAAAGCTGATATTGATTTGCTTCCTTATATTTACTCTCAAAGTAGTTTTGGTAGCCAACCAGCGCGTAGCTGGCTACATTTATGAATTTTTACTTATTTACTTTAGGGGCATAGTGCTTTTATGGATGTATGAGCAAACCTATGATTTATATGACACTAATTAATGCGCTTTGCAAGAAATAATAAATATGGAGATAGAACACACTCTTCATATTTAAGCGATGCTGGCACACAACCTCGATAAACTATATTTTATCAAGCGTAAACCGAGGTGAATGGCTTGGTAAAAGGTGTCTATTTTAAAAGGGTCGTGATTCAGCATTCAATAGATGTAGATGACCGCCTACAAATAGGGTGGACGAGCTCTAGGCCCATAAGAGCGATAGACGATGAAAGGAAATGAATACAATAAAGCACAAAAAATAACTATGTAATGAAGGCCTGCAATCAGCGATACAGATGAGCGTTATAGATGATTAATTGGCGACCCTCCCTCGATTTACTCTCGCTTTGAAAATTGTAGCAGAGTAAGAAGTAGGAAGAGTGCGACCTTTATCTGTCTGCAGTCTATCTCTACTCCAGCCCATTTTGTAGAGCTTTATATTTCGATTCCGTGACCATAAAATTTAGGAGAAAAGCGAAGTGTGGAGCCATTTCGGGTTTGATAACCCATTAGAGGGTGCCATTTGGGCGGGTATAACCAGGCGTTCATGAACTCAGTTTAGTATAACCTTATTCAATACTATTAGATATATACCAAAGTAGTTCAGGTTAAATGTAACTTATCGGTGAGTGAATAGCTTACATAAATTAAGTGTGTCCATACTATGTCCAGAAATTGGTGGATGACTAAGCATATTAAATACAAACCATAACCACGACCTATGTGAAAATTCCTTCCTTACAACTCTTGTCCAATACTAAAGGTCTATAAGGCTGCTTAAAAAATTTATTAATTCTGCCACAGCCAACAGTCGCGAAAAGGCAACGCCCTATCATAACCCTACAATCCTCTCTCTTTAGAGATAAAACTTATTATATTTTTTCTTTCCTTTATTATTTGCCTCAACAATTTGCTGCAGGGTTGGTTGATAACACAAAACGCGATTGTATGGTGGAGTGATCTTACAGAAACTTCGCATGCGGCTAATCCAACTTGTCAATGTGATATGCTATTTACCTCTCAAAGACTATGATGAGAAGATATGCTAACCGTTTCGATATTTATCAGCCCTATTTTTTACTAAACTATTTTTCTCCTAAACAGAGTCATTTGTAACCTCGCCGTTTCACCAGAGTAGATTTTTCTATAAATTTTATCACTACGGAAATAATTTCACAGGCCGACAAAATGAGACCAATTTTTTTTACCATAAACCAGACCATACTTTCCTAAAGGCGCTGAATTCAAATCTGGACGCAGAATTGCTCTATCACGTCAGGATTTTGAGATATCCTAACCTACAGTGTGCGACAAAACTAAAGCACAATCAAATATCTATGGGACAGACCTGGTTTTTTTTCATTATTTCGTGAAATATCCTTGGCTCTTTATGGCAGGCTCACATCGTGTTGATATTGAGTGTATTATTCAAGTAAAATATCTTAGAAAGTGATAATCCATGCCTGCACAGCTTGCCCGAATAGAGAGTATTTGTTGTTGCAATTTTCCTCCGAATTTTTTGGATCCATCATTTTCTATAGGTTATCTGTTCGGTTAAATAGCACGGGCCACGACAATAAGTCAACATTATTACTCCTAACCTATTTTTTGAAACGAATCGCTATACGTTTCGGCAGAATGTCTTTCTGATAGATCCACCCTAATGGAATTCCTTCCCTCTAAAGAAATAGGACGAAGATTTTATGAACTGCCTCAACCATATTTCATCGATCAAAAAGTATATTTAAATAAGTAGGCGTTGTTTTTTAGGCCTGGGAACAAGCTTCAGAGCGTCCAAATATTTTAAAGAACTTTTATTTGACAGAAAATAAGATACTTCGTCTTACTGTACTATTCGAATTTAGGTGGAATTTTGAGAACAATTATTTCTCTTCATCTAAAATCAAAGGAGTTTTATCGCTCCGAAGTGAAGTAATCGGTATTGAAGAGCACGTCTCAAATTCTTTCATAAAAATTCTCATTACTGTTCGGTGTTTTTCGTGCATAAGCAACTCTATCTGCAGTGCTTAGGAAACCAATTGAATGGAAAAACATTTGAAGTACGCTAAATAAAGCCATAAAAATTGTGGAAAATTTTTGAAATAGTATTTCCGGGTTTCCTTTGATTAAATTTCAGTAAAATTCTTTCGCGAAGTACCACCAAATAATTATTTTCAGCAAATCTTTTCGACTTCTACAGATCATCCAACCTCGTTTAACGGCTAAATAAAAGAACGGGCACCGTTGTTTGGAATGTTTCGCAATATAACGGCGTGGTTAATGCAGCTCACGTTTACCACGATTTTTCTGGTTTTTACAACACATTTAAAGAAAAACAAGACCTACCTTCATTCCGTGCTTTAGTTTTGTCGCACAAACTCGCTAGTTAGCTTGGAAAGTATAATTAATTTGTTTTAACGGACCATGAAAACGGTTTTTCTGTTTCATATTTCAAATAACTAATATGTGGCCTTTAGCAGTAAAAACAAATAAAAAATGTAAAACATGCACATAGAATTTTATTAAATCATGTTTAGCAGATGGACTTTTTGTGCTTTAGTTTTGTCGCACACTGTAAGTGTGCAAAAAACACCGTTTTTGCCTATTTTTGAGGTTATATATAAACTACAGATTTTTTTTTATTTAAAGCACACGTAGCCTCTTAAAGAAGAAGTCTTTCTCTTACGAATGGCGTTGAGTTTGCTCAAATATCTTTTTTTTCGCTAAGATAGAGCCGCAGTGGTGTGAAGGTAGTGTTGCCGGCCTACCACACCGAAGGTCCATGGTTCGAGCCCTGGTACAGGTAACATCAAAAGTGATTTGAAAAAAGTTTTTCAAAACGGGGTCGCCCCTCGGCAGTGGTTTGGCAAACTCTCCGAGTGTATTTCTGCCATGACAGGCTTCTCAGCAAAAATTCGTCTCCTTTGTAGATGCCGTTCGGAGTCGGCAAAAAACTGTAGGTCCCACCAATTTGTAGGGAAAATTCAAATCGGCACACCACAAATTGGAAGAGAAGCTTGGCGCAAAAATCTCTTAGGAGGTTTATGATGATATACCTGTTGTATATCGCGCCATAGAGGCTATGTGTGCTTTTTTAAAGAAAAAAAAATCTGTCGTTTATACGAGTATATAACCTCAAAAATAGGCAAAAACGGTGTTTTTTGCACATTTAGGTTAGGATATCTCAAAATCCTGACGTGATAGAGCAATTCTGCGTCCAGATTTGAATTCAGCGCATCGAAAACCTTTAGGAAAGTATGGTCTGGTTTATGGTCAAATTTCTTGTCGGCCTGTGTTATAGAAGAGAAAAACATATACAATTTGAAGAATCTCTAAATTTTTTCATTTTTTTTTTTTTTTTTTCAAAATTTTATCCCTACTAGTAGTAGACTTCGATAAACAAAATAAAACAGATGGTCCCAAAAACTTCCTCCATCCATTCGTCTAACTCGCCTGGACTAGTATATTGGAACAACTTTTCATAATCTCGGTTTGCGGGTTGTATTATTCACTAACGTTTTTGGTGGGTATACTTAAATGAACTGGTTTAACTGCTCTGTGGCGTGAGCGATGAATTAATTTAGGTAATTTAGGTCAGTAATTTGAATAGTTTTTTTTTAGTGGTTGATTTGTTCGTTTTTTTTACCTGTGTGTTTGTTTTTTCATTTAGTAAATCGCTTTTAAATGTTCAAATATTTAGTCAGAAATAATGTATGTTTTTTCATTTATTTCCCTGCTAGACATGACTGAGCATACCGGTCAGCTTTTGAATATTGCCTTTAAGAACATGATGGTAAATCGTGATGTAAATAGTAGCCAGTCAGTTGATTAATCAATTGACTGGCAGGTGTCTAGCAGGGTTGTATACCGTCTGAGGTTTTTGATTTGTATACTTCGATGTTTTCAAGCACGTTCAGACGTCTTTTACAGAAAGTCGACTGTTGAGTTGAAGATTATCCTTTTTCAAAATATTTTTCAAAAAAGCCCTATCTCAGAATTTCTTTGAAGAACACCCCACCTCAAAATTTTGTTCAATAACGCCGTATTTCAAAATTTGGTTAAAGAACGCCATATCTCAGAATGAGTTTCAAAAACGCCCCATCTGAACGAAAGTTCAATACATTTTTAGCCGAGATGGGGCGTGTTTGAATCAAATTCTTAGATAGGGTGTTGTTGAAAAAAATTTTGAAATGGGCGTTATTGAAACAAATTTTAATACAGGGCGTTTTTAAAAAAGTTTTTGAAATAGGGTGATCTTTCACCTAGCAGTGCTCTCTAAATTTTTTTTTTTATCTCTTTCTGTGGAACTGTTATTTTCGTCCAAGTTGGTTGTTAAGGTAGATGCTTTTATAATGGATTTCTGTGTTTTTTGTTGTAGTCTCTAAGGTGTTCTCTGAATCTCGTACTTATTTGGCTCCCTCTTTGTTTTATATACCCAAATTGACATTCGCAGACAAGCTGTTATGTTCTTTGTCTGTCGAATTTATCCGCCAAGCTAGTGTTGTTTCTTAGTTTACGCCCCACGTTGTTCGATGTTCTAAATGAGGTCTTAATGTCGCCTTTTCCATTCCGTTCATTTCTGCTCCTTTCTAATTCTTTCATATAATTACTTTTGCCTTATTACTCTCGTCTGTCTTTTAGTTTGGCTTTATTTCCTTTTCAGTATTCAGTATATAAATTAAACATATTTTGCATTCTTTTTATTTTGTTTTACTTATTTATTTTTTGTTATCTCATAATTTCCATCTGTTTTCTTCATCACCTTCATCTACATTCCTTATTTTGCTATTCCTTTTCCTAACATTACTTTCCTTTCAATCTTCTTTCTTTTATTTTGGTCTTGTGTACTCCCTTTTGTTTTTTATTTTATATTTAATTGGTTTTTTTTTCGAATTCTTTTCTTTTAATTTTATCTTATTCTAATTCGTTTTATTGATTTTAGCTTATTTTCTTTTCTTTTGTTTTATTTAAATTTTATCTAAGTTTATTTCGATTTATTTGGGTTTGGTTTATTAAATTTTTTTTTTTTACTTTTTTTCCTTTTTTTTTTTGTTTTGATTTCATATTATTTTAATTTGTTTTATATTATTTCAACTCCTGTGTTCTGTATTCTCACCTCCAATAAATTCGTCATGTCAGGTTTTGTTTTTGTAAAACCAACGCTTATAATTATTGCTCGCTTTATATTTTCTACGTAGCAACTCTTCGTGCACTTACACGATCCAGCCTATCAGCGGTTATTACAATAACATCAACTCAAGCAAGCATGTCTGCATACACTAAAGCGTCTCCATAGTATGAATACGTGTTTGGCTTCCGTTTGTTTGCTTTTATATTTTATTGTTGAACTGAAACTAGCTTTGACGTAGAGTTGTTATCATGTTTGTGATTTGTACATTTTTGACTTTGCGTTTATTTTTTTTCATCAAGTAGTGTTGTATTTCTGAACAACAATCATTTCCATTCGCTGTTATTGCCAACGATATCATCTAACAAAGGAGTAGTAAAGATAGTAGTCTTATCTTTATCATCACCAGCAACAGCAAAAACAACCCTAATCCGAAAAAAAACTCTTTAACTACATATATCAGCAATATAGTAATGCCGTTGAGCGAAATATAAAAGCCAAACAGTTTATAGAAAAATAAATTTAAAATAAAGAGCTCTGCCTGACATTTTTTTACATTCGCTGTCGTAAACCGACAAAGATGATGATGGCATACGTTGTGAAGGATGCTCTGGCTACTCATATCAACGTTAGCTGGGCGAGATTCCCCTATTCCAGCATTACGAGCTCTATGATACATTTTCCAGTTGCTATACGCATTATTCCGTACTTTTTTGTTGTTGCAAATTTAGATTCTTATGCAAAGTAATTTTCCCGTTTGATGTTGTAGTTGCATACTTTTTCGCACTTTTGTTGGATTTTGCGCAAAACGTAGAAAGAAAAAAGAATAAATAAATAAAAGCGAGTTGCAAACAAAAAAACCTTAAAAATCCACTGGGAAAAAGTGTAGTGGCAGACGTTTGGATAGCTACATATTTATTTTTGTATGTAGTATGTGAGGGCAACTAACAATCGTTCGATCAGTTGATGACTTATAAATGATTTTTAAAAGATGCGAGAACTTTTTGGTTGTAGACGTCTCTCAAAAAAATAAGACAAATTTGTTAAAAGCGAGGTTAAAAAAGGATAAAAAGCTGAAGACGAATCAAAAGAAATTCTAAACCAGAAGCATTTAGAGTCATAGAAATGTAAGTAAGGCGTCCAAAATGGGATGGTGAAAATATTGAGAAGACCGAATTGAATGTATTTCCTTCAAACAGACCCCGCAGACGTTGTTCTTCTTCGCTTTCCTCTACTTCTTCCTATCCTCTTATACTCACTCATAGATAAGATATCAATAACAATGTTGGGTAGGTATATTCATGTATTTAAAGGACAAACAAAAAGCTTGCTGAGCCGCGGAATCCATGTATACATAAACCTCGATCTGGCCTAAACCTCCTGTGAAGATCTTGGCTACTATGTCACAAATATTTTGAGAGCATTGCAACGTTTTAGATTCCTGCGAATTTTGTAGCCTTCCTTTCCATTATTGTAACTTTTCATATTGTTATTATATTGCCCGTTTTTATTCGTTACTTCGATGCTATCAATATTTTCTGCTTACCTAAAAAAATGTTTTTACCAAGCAAAAATTTAAATCTGATTTTCGAAAGAAATTTCAAATATAAAAAAAAATCGCCTTTTTATGCAAAACTACTTGGCATGTATGCTATATATAAGTACTATGAGTCGTTTTATTCGTAAACACTTAGCGACTTATGAATAAAATAACAATATGAATTTTTTTTTTCAAAATTTGATATTTCCTTTGAAAATTAAATGGGAACTTGTCGCTTGTAAGACAGTATACAAAATAAAGAGCGCTTATAATGTTTCTGCTTGCTTATTCCTTTGTTCAAAAATGTGGTTTAGCAAGCAAAAGAAAATTCAATTAGCTTCGATATGACGAATAAAAAGCTGCCAATAAGCACGAAAAATAAATTCTGGACAACTAAACGAACTTTTGTTAGTATCCTTATTGGTAAGTAGATTGCTGTTTGCATAGAGCTCAACGCGTGCCACAACAACAATTAACAAAGTATATGTAGTTCCCGTTTACGTCTGTAGCTAAAGAGATGAATTAAGCCAACAAATCATAAACCTACATACATACAATCCCTTATCTTACAGAGTAACTGAGCAGATATTTGCGAGGTATATTTTAAGGCGTATGAGCTGGGTGCTTGGGTGGCTTTTTGATTTTGTGTTGTTGGTGGTAAAGCGTTGTTGACAAATCACTCACCCAGTCGTTTATATATATATATATGTATTTTTTTCCAGCTGTGTTACCACACTGGGGTGTTGTAGATTATTTTGTACAGAGAACGGTGGTATGTAATTGTATAAACAAGAATTATATGAAGATGGGATAGCTTGCATTTCGTTTAAAATGAGATATCGATAGAGGCATCGTTTTTTGGACTATCCGTACATATGCCTGTACTTTTTGCGACTTGTGCATCATGATATCAAAATCTCTATAGATGAACAACCATTGATCGGCACCTGCGTTCATCCTTTTCATTTCTGCATCTTTCCGTCTGCCCATCCCTATTTCCCCTTAGCAAAATTGTCGAGGTGTAGGGCTTACTGAAGACAGCTCCTAATCTCTACACATAAAAAAACTGTGACAGGTCGATATCTGTACATTGCAGATATTCAGGAAAAAGTAGAAAGAAAAGGGTTCAACCGAGTGAAATGCCTTAGAACCGTCTAGGCTTCTGAGATCGCTTAACATCTGTGTATTGGAAAAGATTTGCTAAGGTCAGGGTCCTGTGAAAACGTATGTATGTAGATCTCGATACGACTAGGAATCCTCAAGCCAAGAGTCAAACCAACTCTCTGTTAGCTATTTCAAAGATTGTAGAAATCTTAATTAAAACTAGTCAGCTAGCAGTCCATGCAAGCTGCCTTCGTAGTCTCATTCCAGTTAAAAGTTGGCAAAACCTCATGTCCAATGCTGGACGTTTTAGGTTCAAACTCTAGCGCTGGATGTGTGAAATCCGAACTAATCTGTTACTTCACCTGGCACCAAAATCGTTACCGAAAAATGGAAAAGCAACGGGATCCAAACCCGAAACTGAAACAGGAACCCTCACCAAAATCAAAAGCTTCACTGAAGCAGAAATTGGAATTGAAGTTGCAAGCGAGACCGAAACCAAAACCGTAGCCGAAAATAGAATTGAAATCGTTAATCCACATGAATCGAGATCAGAGACGAAACGGGAACCACCACCGAATATGGAATTAAAATTTCAACCGAAACCTTATCTTAACCCGGTATCGCACCTGCAACAAAAACCGAAAACAGGGCAGTATCGAAAAGGATTCCTTACCTGAAAGCAAGATCGATAACGAAAGGTTAACCCTAACTGAAAGGAGAAGTGGCACTGAAACCAAAATTGGAACCGAAATTTCATCCTAGACCCAAACCAGAATTGAACCTGGTACGGCATCTGGAATTAAACACGCAACCGTAATCAGAAATGGGAAATTTGCCTGAAACCAAGATTTAAACGGAAACCGAATTAATATTGAAACCGAAACTAATATTGCAAGCAACACCAAAATCGAAACCGAACCCGGTGGCTATTAAAGAACCTAAATCACAAGGTTAATAGGAAAAGATACCCGACAAAATTAAAATGTAAATTGGAATCTCCATAGCAGCGAATAACATTCCCATCAACTTATTGTGTAATGCATGTACTTGGGATAGGGCCAATGCAGTTTCTGAGTGTTTCGCTGCGGAATGCATCGAGCCTTGCATACACAGCACAATTATCCGGTACTATCAGAAGTAGTTCTGCACGAAATATTCAACTTTCTGTCTTTCTCATCTCTAAGTTCCTACTCCACTGCCACTATACCTCTTCCACTATTATTCCTCTTCCCCTACTTCTTCCTCCACCTGTTGATCTTCCTCTTCCCCTTTGCCATCGCTTGACAAAATTCTTGAATCAACCATACATATTTGTTGTTAATATTTCACTTTTAAATTACCCCTATATCCTTTTGGGCCATTAATATGTCACTTTGAAACTGGAATTAGAAAAATCGGACCAGTAGATACTCTCTTTTGCTCTTACAAAAATTTGGTTTTTTATTTTTCAATAAATAGTGTAAAGTAATATACAGCTGTGTTCAATATAAAAGTAGTGAAATTAGAATGAATATCGTTCGACGTATTAAAAAAAAGCTGTGATGATGCATAATTGAAAGGAATTGAAATAGGTGGCTTGGGGTTGATTTGGATGAAAAGGAAATTGCAATACAAAATTGTTGTACGAATCTCATACCGAAATGAAGCTCCACAGACAAGGCTGCGTAATTACCGTGATGGTAACTTGGGTTTTGACAGGATTGTTTAACGAAATTATTTCAATATTTAATTAAATTGAAGGTAGAAAGGGATACAAGGAAGTAAATAAATATGTACAGTTCCGCTCAATATAATAGTAGTGAAATTAAATTGGATATCGTTCGACGAAATAAGATAAAGCTGTGATTTTAATCATTTTAATTTAAAATATAACAAACTCCTTAACAGAAACCATATAAAAAGAAATTTCAAAGTTCAGAAAAGTTATATAAACTTAAAAAAATGGCCATCAAAATCTGCAAATTTTTTGACAGAATTTCTAGACAATTTTTAAGTACACAGTTTTGTAAACTAATCAATTTTAGTACAACATTGTCCAAGTCAAAACTCGCTCAAAAACTTTCCTGAATTTTCAGAATTTTTTTCGTCAATGGTGTTGTGTGATTTCGTCCATACAACACATGGAAAATAAGTTTATTTTGTATGGAAAAAAAAACCCAACATCCTCGACAAAAAAATCTCTAAATTCAAGGGAAAATTTTGAGGTACTTCTAACTTGCACTGCGTACTCAAAGTTTTTCTAAAAATACTGAATTTTGATGTAAATTTTTAAAAGTTTAATTAACTTTACTGAACCTTGTGCCAACTTTGAAATTTCTTTTTATGTGCTTTCTGCTATGGAATTCGCTATATATTTTAAATGAAAATTATTAAAAACACAGCTTCTTTTTATTTCGTCCAACCATATTCAATTTGGTTTCACTACTATCATATTCAACACAACTGTCAGTACATGGCTATGGCATTACTACAACTGTTTTTGAGAAATCGAAATTTTGCAGTTAGATAATTTGAAACTAGCATTTCATCTGGCTACATTTTTTGTCTGACTGTGCTATTATTGTCAGCATCCTCTGAAAATTTCAGTAGTTCGTAAATTTGTATGGCCACTCTCAACTCATTTAGTGCTGCCAAACTTTGTGTAATTTTGATTGACAAATACATAGCCAATAGTAAAAGAGTTAGTTGCTATGCAATATTTGACTCTCTTTGTATTCCACTGCAACCCCGCTCGATGAGTTTATTTGTGTGAATTTCTGTATATATACTCGTATTAGACTGGGTCGATTTATTAACCGATATCGCGCCATCGATTTTTCGATAGGTTTTGGGCTCAGGAAAAAAAAAAGTTCCACTACGCATACCAAAAAAAATAATTTTCGGTAATAATAAATGGTAATTGTTTCCTTTAGGAGACAACTGCTAAAACACGTCCCAAATTATCGTGAAAGGTATCAAAAGACGCGTTTTGACCTCGGTAACAATAATCCGGAAGCGAATTTTCGAGTTTTTGTTTCAGTGAAGAGATATTTGCCATCAAAGTTGAAAATTTTCTGTCATTTTCATGTGGTTGTTGTAATCACAGATTAGGGTGGATCGAAAAGTGCAAAAAGTGTGTTCTGCGCAGAAAAACTGTGGACCGCGTAGCCGGTGTTTGACCGGCTGAGGGTTATTTTTTTTAAGCGCGGCCGAAGGCCGCCTACGCAGAAAGGTGTTCTGCACATAAATACCTTGGATCAAGCCCCCTATTTAGGATCGGACCTGGGTAATTTTTGGGTTTTTTGCGAATAACTTTTCACTGAAACAAAAAATTGAAAATCCGCTTTCGGATTGTTGATACCAAAGTCAAAACGCGTTGTTTGATACCTCTCCCGATATTTTTGGACGTATTTTAGCAGTTGTCTCCTAAAGGAAACAATTACCTAATAAATTTCATTTTTTTAACTTTTCTCGACTTTGATTTTTAAGCTTTTTTTCATGACCTACTAAAAAAATGTCATTCGATTTTAAAATTGTCCGCTAAAAATGCTGGCGATAACAGTTTTTCAAAAAAAAAATTTATTTTCGGGTTTTGGGACTTGTTTTGGTCGCTGGTTACGTATATTCGCATTTCGAATTTTTTGTGGCGTTATGTTGGTACTCATGTCTCTCACTTATGCCGACAAGCTCGGCCATTTTGAATGTTCAGTTAATTGTTGACAGCTGCTTTGCTTGCACGTGTTTTGGATCGTCTTCGATTTTTACGCGAAATTCGTACCAAAATTGCTCAATTGTGACCAAAAACAGCATCGCATGAACATTGCTAATGATATGTTAAACTCTGTCCGCGACGACCCAAATTTGCTCCAGAGGGTCATAACTGGTGACGAATCGTGGGTTTATGGTTATGACGTGGAAACCAAAGCTCAATCATCTCAATGGAAGCTGCCGCACGAACCAAGACCGAAAAAAGCGCGCCAAGTTCGGTCGAATGTGAAAGTTTTGCTGACAGTTTTCTTCGATTGCAGGGGCGTGGTGCATCATGAGTTCTTGCCACAGGGAAAGGACGACGTTACGCTTCTCTTGAAGAGATAAAGACGGCATCGAAGGAGGAGCTGAACAAGATACAAAAAAAATGATTTTTTGAAGTGCTTCGAAGATTGGAAAAACCGTTGGCACAAGTGTATAATATCTCATGGGGATTACTTTGAAGGGGACAAAATAGATATTCATGAATAAATAAATAGTTTTTGAAAAAACACAAAATTCGCGATACTTTTTGAACACACCTCGTATTCTAGAAAATTTCACTCTTATAATAGTTTAAGTGAAATCTATGACGTTGATGAACAATCGGTTGTACGCAATCTATATTATATAAAAAATCGATCTATGCAATTTAAAAAAAAAGCTTAAATTTTATCCCGCAAAGTTTAACTGTTCATAATAAGGTTTCCTTGTTTTTGTCTAGCTCCTTTCCCCTTCCTTCTTCATGTGCCTTTTCCTGCCTCCTTTCCCCTTTCATTTTCCTGTAGTAATCATCCCACAAAATTGCACGAGTTTATTTTTGCAAGCAGCTAATAAATATTTCAAATGTGATGGAAATGTGGTGGTAAATTTCGTAGGATACTTAGAAATTTTTCGACCCCGACGGTCATAAGGCGCCTTACTTACTTAAATGGCGCTTAACCGTCTAAATGGTTGTGGCCTGCCAAGATAGTGCGCCAGTCATTTCTTCGCTCTTCCTTCCAACCGAGAGTGATCTCTCGCTTCCTCTGCGGCGGTTGCCGGTAAAAATACCTTCTGGGCCGCAGCATCTTCATTCATTTGAACAACATGGCCTAGCCATTGAAAGCGCTGAACTATATCGACGTCTGCGCATAACTCATACAGCTCATCGCTGAATCTTCTGCGATAGTCGTCATCGCGTAGAGGTCCATAAATCTTTCCCAGAAGCTTTCACTCGTATACCCCTTCTCACCATACAGCAGGACTTATAAGAATACGTCCATAGATATTCAATTTAAAAAATCCCACATGTATGAGAGGTGCCCCCTTTCCCTCATCCCCCGTGTTTTTGGTGGTGTTAGGGATCAACCGCATATAGATTCTTACCAAACTTTAGCTCCCTGCTATCCACCTTCTAGATATAAGCATTTAGACAACTACTTGTATGGGAGATGCCAATCCCTCTTTTCCCCTATCACACGTTTTTCTTTAAGTGTTATAGATTAATCTCATTTAACTCCTTCCCGAGTTTTTTTTTTTCTAATATAAAAACTTCCATAGATATTTATATTGAAAAATCGCATTTGTATGGCAAAAGTCTAGCCCGATTTTGATTTTCCCCTCTTTTTTTCTATATATATAAAAAGGACCCTATGTTCCTTCTATTACTTCCCAGCATATGTGTGCAAAGTTTCAAGCTGATCGATTAAGTAGTTTTAGCGTGAAAGGGTAACAAAGAAATTTACATTGACATTCAAATATTAGTAGAGATTAATCGTGTGGAAAAGTTTTCAAGAAAACTGGTTTCAATTTCAGGTTAAGTGGAGAATTATCAATTGCTTTGTTTGTTTACCTGAAAATGGAAATAAAAATCGAAGCTTGTGTGCTCTTTCTTGAGACATTCGGGTTGAATATGTGTAAAAAACCGATTGTGTATGCGTAAAGGCCGAGCATATTTCGACTTCGAGAAAAGTATTTGCCGATCACTGATGTATAGTATTAAGAAACAGTTATTTTAAATTATTCTTACATCCTGGCAATTGAATTTTTAATTAATTTTCAGAATTTTCTTTTTAATTGCAGCAAACAAAAATTAACAAAACTACAGCAGAGCGTTTGATACCAACAAAAAAACAGCAAAACTACTCATTGAAACTTCAAAGAACAAATTTGAACGTGCAAGAATCCTTGTAAAATAGCATTCAATCGTTTCAATATTTTTTCAACAGCGGTGGATTATAATAATGGATCCCGTTTACTGGCTCAAACGCTATTGGCTACAATATTTCGTGGTCGCGTACGCTAAGTTTCCACATTAATTTTCGAATAACCAAAAGTGATGGTGCAAAATTTGAAATTAATCAATATTAAACAAGTGAAAGAAGTGAATATTTAATTCTTCTAAACTAACAAACCAATTTTAATGATGGATATCGTGAAAATTTTTAAAATGAAATTAAATTTCCAGCATAATTAATGAACTTTTGTTGGAGTGCTGGATTAACTACAGAGAGCGCGGAAAGTGAAGGTGAGTTATAATCACATATAATACGTTAGTGGGGATTTTTAGAATTTCCTTGAACTCATATGCGATTAAGGTCAATAATTATAAGCTGAAACAAGGCAGTTTGAAAACTCAGAAAATTACGTGCTATTGTTAACTTTATTGTTTATGAACTTCAGCCATTCATTGTAGCATAGTTTGGATTCCAAATGATTATGAGATTTTCTCATGGTACATATTAAATAGACTATTCATCAATGAACATAGCTCGAGCTGATACAACAAAGCAAACAATATGAACAAATGTTTGCAAATTATATTTTATATTTAATGTATTGTTTCTAAAAAATCAAACTACTCGTATTTGTGAATCCACCAACCATTAAAGTTTTTCAGCAAAGCATGTAGTTCTTTAGTACGGAATCTTAACTATCCGATCTATGTCTGTAGCCATATTATCTATCAGATTATAACATTTTGTGCCTCCAACTCTGGTTCGGTTTGCACCAAATTCACATAAAGAAAAAATATTATTTCAAATTTTTATTGGTTTGAAAAACTTGTTTAAAAAATTAAGAAAATATGAGTTGCCAAAGGAAGCAGATACCTCTACGATTTAGACCATTCTTGCACTGAAATCAGACTCACTTTCCACAACCAAGCCCTCTTACACGCTTCTTCTAAGAGGAGATAATGTTAAATTGAAGCTTAATATTTTTCGACAGATAGAAACATTTGGCTTCCAGTAAGAGACCAGAACAACACGTTACACAAATATCTTTACTAGCCAAGGATTATAGTTATCTATCTAAGTTTTTATTACCGTATTTTGATGGTTTTATTTAAATCTTGATTGCTCTGTAACGGGCCACCAAATGAAAATTTGTATTCTTAACCTTTTTTTTTTTGGAAAATTTACTTTCCTACATACA